>CM032894.1:3658637-3766137 GCA_019176425.1 Megalops atlanticus
TACCTCCATGTGTCTGTGTCCTGTCTCATACTGAGGGGCCTCTGATTTCATCACCAGCATCAGGATGTTTTTCCCAACCCCCTCCTTTTCCAAAACGCTGACATCAATCATTTTCGATCGATGTCTGGCCAACTACTGAAACTTGGCCATGCAGCACTTCTAATATTGTTGACCCCCTTTTATGGCTTTTTGCCTCTGTTGTGCTCTGCATCACTTGCAAGTCGCTTTGGATAGAAGCATCCGCCAAACGAATAAATGTAAATGTAGCCTGGCCTGTAACTGCCACGTGACGACTGGGTTCCCACACAAAATGAGAGGGACGACGGTGATTTAGCAACAGAGCTGTGAGAGGTTTCAGCCAGTCTGGGCTATGTGAGCAAAGGCTGGCCGATTCATATCTGTCCTCTGTCCTATATTCACATCTGTTCTTCGTCCTGTACAGGACACGGTGGTATTTATAGTTGTACCTGTGAGTCGGGTTTCCTTTGGCGGTGTATCTGAGCCGGCCGTGTCTCGCGCCGGTGTCCAGTCGGGAGCAGAGAGAGGGCTATTTTGAAGCGTGGAGCGCTGTGAGTGCCTGCGGCGTGTGAGAGGAGAGCTACGGATGAGTCACACAGCGGTTCAGCCGAGGCTACAGTTCATCTGAGGCCACGGGCGCGCGGAACCGAGCGCTGCTGCTCGCTGTTAAATACGTCCCCGTCACGGCCCAGCCTTCCCAGCATTCCACGGGGCACCTTCTCACTCTGCCTTCTCATTGGACACCTTCTCACAGTCCCAGTGCTTTATCCCTGGTACCCCTCTCAGGGGTTTTATTTTCGATTTAAAAAAAGAGAAGCTTGGCTTGTGACAAGTTTAATACATTCACACACGAGTAACACATATTTCTTAATCCATTTAGATGCATTGACTGGAGTTACTTGTTACAGCAACAGTAGCTTATTGTGAGAAATTGTCTCCTTGTTGCTCCAAAAGTCAGGGCTTTTTTTTTTTTTTTCTGAAGCCTTAACAGATAGGTGGTGAGTGAATTATGACCCAAGATATCTTGCTAAACATTATACATGCACAGGCGTAAGATGATTTGATTCTGAATAAGGCGTGATTCAATATTCCATTTAATAAAGGAGCATACCGCACATGCTACTGAGGTTTCCCACGTCCGGAACGCCGGCCTACCGGGGTTCCTCTTATCGGAATAAGGTGTTCGCTCGACTCGTGTCACGGTCGGAATGTTCGCATGTTTTCGGTTAACATCAGATTATTCACATGAGCATAAACACAAACACCATTATGCTGTCAGTCTGTGGTTTGATGGGAATTCTCAGCACTCTCTGTGCTCTGTAGCAGAATAGAGAAGTGAAGACACAGTGAGTAAACAGTGTCCTGTTGTCACTACCACCCTCCCCCCCCCCCCCACCACCCCCCTTGCCATGGCTGCAGCTGGCGCCGTTTGACTGAGTCACAGAGGAGAGCGGACGTGTTGTGAGGTCAGGTATGCGTCGCGTGACTCCTGGCTGGACCCGCTGTCGGTGCGCTGTGCTGTGGAAGTGAGGCCGGCCTGTGCCAGCTGGCACGGGGCAGGGAGACCACGGCGCTCACGCGAGCTCCTGCAGGCCTCACCCCCCCCCAATAACACTGTGCAGTGACGGCATATTTAATTAGGGCTTTAGTGACACCTCTAAAAATACAGCGCGTCAAACACAGGTTGTTTTTTTTCCTCCTGGTGTGTTGCCATGTGACTGTCAGCGCACCTCCCCCCAGTTCCTGCCGCCATCTGTGAGGCTCGTCACAGGTCTGTTTGACCTCTGAGATGTGTGTGTGTGTGTGTGTGTGTGTGTGTGTGTGTTGGGCTTCAAAACTTTGCTCTGCGACGTGCCAAACATTGAGGCAGTGAACTCAGCCCCACCTGTGTTAGCACACCCCTACAGCTCTGTTCAGAGATAGCTGAGGATGACAGCAACGCACTTAGATAAACTCACAGACAAATTTTTGAGAAAATACAGACCCTTACGCATGGGGACGGCCGGGGCGGAGCGAGAAGGGGGCGCATCGCACCCCTGTCCTGGCCCTGACCGCGCTGCAGACGGGGAGGGACAGAGCGCCAGCGGGTTCCGCAGAAACACAGGCCACTGCGGCAGTCACGCCACCCAGCCTGGATGCCTGGGCGGTGACTCACTGTGCGCTGAGAGCTCACAGAGACACCTTGTCGTGAGACTCACCTGTGTGCCTCCCACTGCGGTAAACCTCACAGTATCACAGACTGGGAAAATAAAGCAGCGCGCTGTTCTACTGCTCATAGTAACGGTGACACTGTGCACCGTTTACTGACATAAGAATGACATCATAAAGGGACAGCAGTGTGGTAAGTGTGGGCTCATAACCAAAAGGTTGCTGGTTCCATTCCCCACTGGGGCACTGCTGCTGTACCCTTGAGCAAGGTACTTAACTCACAGTTCCCTCTCTAAATATCCGGCCGTATAAATGGATAACATGTAAAAATTGTAAAATTTGTAAGTTGCTCTGGATAAGAGCTGCTAAATGATGATAATGTAAAATGTAATAGTAGGAATCAACTGGATAAAGTGGTAAAAAAAAACAGGAAAGAATCATTCTGGTTTTTATCACTGTTTAACTATTCTGCTCTTAACACTCAAGAAATCCACTTGCTAGAATCAATCTGAACGTGCTCACTACGTTTATCAAGTTACTGAATCTTGTGCAATTCTGCATAGTGTGCAAACCACCTATGATTAAGGCAGCGCTTATCTCTCGCTGAATGAGTTTGAGATCAGGTGACCTCACCATGGCATTGTGTCTGAACAGTGCCAGTTCACCCAGTGACACTCCAAAATTATGAGGCTCAGTCATATTATTTGTATTGTATTTAATAAAGAATTATACAAAATGCTGTACTTTCAAATGCACTGTGGTCCATGTTTGTTCGAAGTATTAGATTTTATAAATTGATTTGTAATTCCCTTTTAAAAATCAACCACTTATAACAATCAACTCAGTTGACTGAGTTGAAGTGCTGGCTGAGTTTAGGTGCTGGCTAATTCTCTCACCCAGATGGCATAGTAAAGGTTGTATTTATTATAACTAAAATAAAATCATATTAAACTATTTTAACTTTTTTCATTCAGCCTTGTATTGTTTTTGTATCACACGTGTGATATTTGGCTTTTTCGTTCGCCGACCGGAAAAGACAGGGCCGTAAAAACTTTTATAGCCGTCTGCTGACATCTTGTGGCCATGTTTTGCACTACAACGTCTCTCCCGCAACGAGCAGGCTCGCCGGACCACGTGGAGAAGATGCTGATGTTGCTGTTGACATGGTGATGCGGCAGGCTGCAGATCCCCCCCCTGGACAGACAGGGGGATGACGGAAGACATCTGATCCTGGCATACTGTAAAGCGTTTCTCAAGGGCTTCGCTGGCCTGAGCGAACACACACTTTTGTTTAATGTTGTTTTATTTTTATCCTCTTTTTTGTTACCTATCTTCTTTTGTTATCTTATTTTTCCACAAGGCAAAAATATGTTCAGAAAAAAAAATGCGCTGAACTGAACCACTTTAACATGCATATCCACACTGTTCTTGAATATTTATATTTTAGTGAATGTGAAAGCAGAGGCACCAATATTTCTATTAACACAAAAACACACAGCAACATGCGAAGCTAAAACACAGCATGGATTTCGCTAAGTACAATTTATCGGCCTGGCGTAATAAGCCATTTGTGCTGTAAGGGAAACGCCATCCGAGAGTCAAATATGACAGTTCCTAGTACTCACGTTAGATTTTTTGGCTGAATATCATGTTATGAGGACCCAGCTTGTTGGGTAACGTAAGCGGACTTCCACTCCCTAGTCTCTGGATCCAGTAATGAAGGTGAGAACCACATTTAATACATCAAACTCTCATGCTATGCCATACGTCTTCTCATCCCATACACATGAATAACCCTGAACATATGTTTTAAGCATGTTCTTCCTCTCTCTCAGAGAGAGATTCCATTAAAGTTTGGAATATATATCTGGATTTTGTTCATATTAATAACCAATTCCACCATTCTTAACTAGTTCAAGATTCGTGGCATCTAGGTTACACACATGTATTTTATTACACTTGCTGACTGGTCATTCAGAACCTGCCTGAATATGAATATCGCCACTGCGCAAGTGACCATGACACCTGAACGTGCTCCTCTAGCCTCGACCTCCGCCAGCTGCATGACCTTGCTCGCGACTCTTTTCCCCCCCTAGTCTCGTGGCGTTATACACCAGGGGTATTTCAGGCTGTAAAAACACGCTATGTGAGGCAGTGGATGACAATCACCACATATCTGAGCATCACTGCTTTACATGGGCATGATCAAGCGTAGTCGTTCGTTTGCACGTTGAGTTTTGAACATTTAATAAACAGCATGATTATCAACAAATCTCTCTCCGAAGCATCTCATTGCCGTTTTCTGCGGCTGTTGCTAAGACGGAACGCGTCCAATCAGCGACGGAGGCTTCACTTCACTCCCAGTTCGGGGGCTGGAATAAATGACATCATTAATTCAACTACCGACCCTCGGAAGAAAAAAAAACAGTGATTGCATATCTGTCAAAACGAGCAGCACACATTAGGCGAGCATGAGGGGACTCTCTTGAATTGGAATGGTTTCCTTCCCAATCAATATAACCTGTGCCATTTTAGGATTGGCCACGGTTCCTCCATTGGTGAGGGGTTCGGGGAGGGGCGTCCTGTCCGGACGGGAATGGCGGCTGGGTTGGCTATGCGTCTGGGGCGCGCGAGAGATGGGGGTTTAACAGAATAATATCCAATAATTGTTTTTTTTTTCGGTTCCTGGAAGTCTTCTCCGTGGCGACATGGATTTAAAAGATACGTTCTGTCAAGGAGTGAAAACGGAGGAGGTACGTGATGTTTTTCCCCTCTCTTTCATTATTATGAACAAATCATATAGCCAGTGAGTTATGATAATAGCTTAACCATATTATCCTTTTACTGTAGCGGCGACATATAACCAGTGCACTAGGGATGTGTTCCTATGGTAAGTTCACTCAGCATGGTGTTGTATCCATATATCGTTTACTAGTATGTCTCGCAGTTAGGCAGGTCATTTAAAACCGCAGTTGTACTCGAATAACACAGAGCGTGTGTCAGTTGTGGGGTATTAGATATCTGCAGTATCGGACGCTGTATTATGTTCAAAAACATTCTTTTCCAGTTGACATATTTTAAAATCAATCAGCACGTTTTTAAAAGTTAATCTGATCATTGGTGATCAGGTTAACCTGATCCTACCTTCTTTTCGTATATACGTGAAATATATGTTGTGTCCATATGTCATAAATGTTCGGCTAGTTCGGAGTCCTGTTGCGTAATTTGGAAAGTTGCTGGCATCTTTAAGCAACTCTTCGCAGCAGTGGAATTGCACCAATGCAGCAAAGGCTAAATTGGTCGCCAGCGATAAGATTGGGTCACAGAGTGTCTACACTTGGACCTGTCAGAAGCCTTTCACAGATTCCCCACTCCTGACAATATGCACGAATTAATTGTTCGCCGGAATGGTTAAATAACGCTGTCTGCAATGCACAAAAACAAGCAGTGTGTGAGATCTGTTGGATGACATTTAACTCATGCTTCTACCAATCCGCTGCATAATAAAATCAAGGCTCATGTTTAAATGTGCGGGGAATGATAAGAACCTTCACGTTCATATCAGGAGCAGTTGACAAATGATTACACAACTAGCAGTTCCGTACCGGGAAGCGCATGTAGTTCACGTTGTGCAGCAACAGTTACCGGGTGAAAATCGCGCAATTTATGGACCGACCGAGCAATGCAGGACGGAGAAACCAGGCCGGGCATTAACATTCAGCCGTTGTAATGCACACAAACAGCCGCGTGCATGCACAAACACACGATTCATAATCCAATGAGTGATGCAAAAGAAAGCATGTGGGTCGAGATATAGGAAGCATGCTCTGTACCTGTGTTAGGACTACAGTGCAAGACAGCTTTATGGGTTCATGGAGAAGAGCCAGATAGAGTACAGACAGAGTGTGTAAACTGTCAGAATGACAGAGGGGTTCTTTAGAGGAAGCTTTAGTCAGGTCTTCTGACAATCACAGGTGTCTGTTTCAGGGCTAATTATTGATTGTTCCTGTTGCAGACTGTCCTCTTTACAGAACAAGATGTCTGACTAAATGCAAAAACTAGTACACATCGATGTTCCCCGGTCTGTTGCTGGGGTTTCTGTGTGAAGGAACTTGCTGTCAGCGCTGGGTTTGTTCTGTGTCATAAGACAGTGCTGAGACACAGTTTTCACTGAATGCATTTTACCGTATCCCCATGTGTGGTGTTTGTGGCCAGTGTAAGATTTTCTATTATTTTTGTTCTGTGAAAAATATACACTTGATAAAATGATACCATGATAAAAAACTGCTATCCTGCTTTGATGATCTGCCAGTACAGGAGAGCAGGATTATTGGCACATATTCCGGAAGATGAAGCAGGTGTGTTTGGTGTGCTTCTGTAGGTGATGTTATATGACCCTGCTGCTTCTTCATGTGCTTGGTCCTAATCAGGGTTTTCAGTCCCAGTTCCTGGATGCTGTGATGTAAGAGGGTATTTTAGCAACCTTCTAAACAGGGCCTGGGATTCTCAGCTGCCTGTGTTAGTTGGTATTGTATCTCACACACACAGACACACAGACACACACGCACACACACACACATGCACATGCACACACACACACACACACATGCACATGCACACACACACACACACACACATACACACATGCACACGCACACGCGCACACACACACACACCCCCACACACACACACACACACACACACATACATACACACATGCACATGCACATGCACACACACACACAGGCTCCAGTGCATCTCCTCTCCTAGCGGATGGACTGAGACCACACTCTGCATGTCAGATCGCAGCCAGTGTGAGAAGTGTGGGATTAGCAGCACAGACAGTCTTCTGTGAAGGTTGTGCTCTGGCCCACTTACCCAGAATCCCCTGTGTTCATACTGCCAGCAGCTTGACTGGATGTTGAGCTCGCACATTACGGTAGAGGAGATAAACAGGTTTGATTATTGGCAAGACCAGGTGTTGTAGCTATTTGTTGGGCATGGCTTTAAAGACGTTATAGGCTGGGCTGCACAGGGCATATAATACTTGCTTTTGGACGTCCGTGTGGGAGAGTCCGGGCTCCCATCCTCGGCAGGACTTTGCAGCAGTGGTACCCTTGAAGCTGTTTCTCCAGCACACTTCGGCACCCTGCCAAACCTTGAGGTGCGCCAGCCCTGTCCTCTGCCCCCCAAGACACTCGAGGGGAGATGACATGAGCGAGCTGACGGATCTCCCCGGACGGCACACGCTGCGGCCGCTCTGAAGTGCCACCAGCGTCACAGTGAGCTGTGCAGCCGCAGGTCCGGCCCATAGCCCGTCTGCAGGCCCGTTTAAAGCTCTTCAGCCAATCACACGCAACTGGACGGAGCCGCTGCCGTCTGTGACAAACAGGAATGCCTCAGCGCTGAGGAGGACCACAAGCTGGCTGCCATTGGTCAGATTCAGGTAGCCACTGAGGCTCATAGGAACTGCAGTGCAGTTTTCATTGGTCGGTTTTCAACCAACAGCACTGTCTGGGACTGTGGGCTCCAAAAATAAAACATTCACCTACTCCTGAGTGCCAGGAAAAGGACAAATTATCCAGATGTGGATTCTCAAAATGGTGTTCCTCAAGGGTTTGTCCTTGCCCTGAAATTCTTTAATAGATATTGTGATGATCAGCCAAACACCTTTTACACAAAACATCAATATGCTGGCGATGTGGCCACACTCAAGACCTGCAGCACCTAA
Organism: Megalops atlanticus; assembly: GCA_019176425.1. Taxonomy (NCBI): domain Eukaryota; kingdom Metazoa; phylum Chordata; class Actinopteri; order Elopiformes; family Megalopidae; genus Megalops; species Megalops atlanticus. The sequence goes on from CM032894.1 coordinate 3,666,535, forward strand.
GAGGACATACAGGTGACCCTCGCCCATGAAATCCACATCATCACCAGGGGCACCCACAGCTAGATGAGCCAACCAGCAGAGGCACAGAAGATGTGTATGATAGCAGCACTGGATTCAGAGAGCTACCTTCTATAAACATTAGTAGCATCACCAGCATCATTAGCATAAACATCATTAGCCATATTAGCATCTTTGCAACAACATCATTAGCATTGAGTCTACAACCAACAGCCATGTATTCTGTTCAAGCTTTGTTTCTGATTAAAAAAACCCCGCACATTTTAAAGAGTTTAAAACAACCACAGTGTTTGCAGCTATCCTATTGATCACCAGTGGTCAGGTAAGACGCACAATGGATAAAAAACTTGGCAGCTGAACCAGGCTTTTCAAATAACTTTGTGAGGACTGTTGAATATTTCATTCTTCATAATAGTCATGTTCTAAAGACAATGTAGTTAAAGCAACTTTGCCTTTTTGTCCAGTTTCCAGCTGAGCTCCTTCAGATCTGCTCTTCAGTTGGTTGGACCACAAAAGCATGATGAGGAGAGTATTTGGACAGTTAACCCTAACCCTAACCACAACACGACCCAATTGCTGAGATACAGCCATGAGCTGTCAAACTGTCAAACTGTTGCGGTAGCAGTGGGAATGTGCACCCCATAGCGATACAAAGTCAACCAGTGACATCGCTTCCTGAGGGGTGCACCATTCTTACCTCACCCCTCCGTCCAATCAAAAACGGCGCTTGCTCTGTGAGCACCAACTCGGATATGAAGGAGCACCTCTGGGACAAAAAGGATTTATGCACATTTTGGGGACGTTTTTGAGCTATGAAAAAGATCAAAAACGCAAAGCATCAAGGTGTTACTCCCTTGACGAATTTTGAGAGAGTATATATCAGAGAGTATATTTTCTGAGTGTTCAGAGGATACATTTTGTAAGCGTTCAGAGAGTGTATTTTGTAAGCGTTCAGAGAGTGTATTTTGTAAGCGTTCAGAGAGTATATTTTGTAAGCGTTCAGAGAGTGTTTTGTAAGCGTTCAGGGAGTGTATTTTGTAAGCGTTCAGAGTGTGTGTTTTGTAAAAGGCTGGGTAGGCTGGGTGTTTCTGACCCCTCTGCTGGCTGACCAGTCCCTCCTTGTCAGGGCGGCTTTGATTGACTGAGGCTCTCCGGTTCCGCCTCGGTCCTGTTTTTCTCCAGGCCGTGAAGTGTTGCCCCAGAATCGATAACTGGCGGTGCGAGCAGGTGCTGGTCCCAGCGTACTGCAGTGCCGGGAAGATGCGGAGCGCGGCACCGGCCAACAACGCATCTGCTGACAAAAGGGCTCATTTGCATCGCACAGGCTGAGGGGGAAAAAAACACACACAGCCCAGAATCTCCGGCTGAGCGCTGCCTTGGTCGCCATGCTGTGTCTGTGGCACTGAGACTTGCTCATAGGCGGTTAGCGGTGTCCTGTGTGCGCAACTTTTCATGCCGCTTTATTAGAGGCACTGTGTAAGTCGCCATGGATAATGTGACGATAACGTAATGTAGTGTAGTGCATAGTAACAGACAGGTGTCATTGCTGGGTTTATGAGGTCTGTGCTGTAGGGTGTGATAGGAATTCATGAAGCTCTGGGCAGGGTGAGTGGCATGGTGGCAGTTTAAACAGCGGTGCACACTGGCCCTGGTTGTAGTGTGTTTGCTGTTTAGATGTTGTGGGTGAGTCCTCTCTCTGCTGTAGTGAAGCCCATCCTGAAGAAACATTGCATTACATTATTGTCATTTTAGCAGATGCTCTCCAGAGTGATTTACAAAGGTTACAGTTCTCACATGATATCCACTTATACAGCTATATATTTTGCTGAGGCTATTGTGGGTTAAGTACCTTGCCAAACAGTACAACAGGAGTACCCCAGTGGGGGATTGAACCAGCAACCTTTCAGTTACAAGCCCTGCTCCTTACCACTGTACTACACTGCCACCCAATTCCCATGAAAACTTCCTGGTAGCATCCTGGCATGCTCCTCAATGCTGTCTACAGCCAATCGAAGAATCTGGCTGTTCCTCGAGGCCACACACACCGTGTTCCTTCATTAGACTCCATTTAGCTCCCTGTGAAGGTGTGCTGTTTCAGGTTTATGTGCAAGTAAACTGTCTAATGTTAGAATGTCTCAGCCAATCAGGTCGCTGCTGATGTCACAAAGCCCTGTTCAACATTGTGTCAGTATTAAACTTGCTCTACATCATTGGTCTGTTTACACCCATGCCAAGTTGTCTTAGTTTTCGTACAGGCCCGGGAGCATTACAAAGACAAGGAGCAGCCGACGCCACTGTCTTCAGAGAGGATATACTTTTAGTTTGCTGTGGAAAACAACAGCCAGGCATCAAATGACTGGCTAATGATTGAATAATTGCGAGGGGTGAAAGCCCGGTTGTGTAATTACACTCAGGTCCTTGTAAAATGGCGGGGTAGGTCGGGAGAGGCTTGCCCTTGCTGTGCTTCCTCTCCCTGGAGTGTCTGGGATTTTGAGGACTGTCTGTCTGAGTGCACGCTGAAGACCCACTGAGCACAGAGCCCCCTCTTTTAAGAGTCATTATCCTGTGTGTGTGTGTGTGTGTGTGTGTGTGTGTGTGTGGGGGGTAAGAATGGTGGCGTAGCTCACAGAATGGGGACCAGACAGCTCGGCTGCGCTCTAAGTGAGGACACTGCGGTGTTGACCGAGGCCAGTGTTTCCTGCAGGAAAGGAGAGAGTGGAACACACAGCCTGTGTGACACAATGAAGTGTGCAGTCCATACACTGTGGGTAAGGAAGTCCCGCAGCAAAGGAAGCCTTCACTGCCAACATGCACTGCCCCACAAAGGGTGCTGAGCAGCAGCATATTTAAAGGAGCAGATGCAGGTGCTTTTATTTTGATTTATAAAAGGTTTGAATAGAGATGCAGAGACACAGGGATTAGCATTTACTGTGGCTGGGTACTATTCTGCTGTTACAGATCTCCCTATCCCTCCCTAGCTCTCTTTCCCTCACTCCCTCCTTTTCTCTCTCTTCCCTCTCTCTTTCTCTTTCCCCTCCCTCTCTCAATCTTTTTCTTCCCTCCCTCCCTTTTGTCCTCTCTCTCTTTCCTCTCGCCATTCTTTCCCTCTCTCTTTCCCTCCCTGTCTCTCCCCCTCTCTTCCTTCCGTCTCTCTCCCCCTCCTTCTTCCTCTCTTACCTCCCTGTCTCTCTCCCCCTCCTTCTTCCTCTCTTCCCTCCCTGTCTCTCTTTCCCTCCCTGTCTCTCCCCCTCTCTTCCCCTCTCTCTCTTTCCCTCTCCTTCTTTCCCCCTCTCTTCCCTCTCTCTCTCTCCCTCCCTCTCTCCCTCCCCCTCTTTCCCTCTTGTTACCATGCTGAGTCTCATCTTCCTGTGCAAATGTCAGACACATTAAAGCTGCTCTCTCTCTCCCTGTAGATGACCATCTCCTTGCCGGGACCAGATGTAACCACTGTGAAGGTAAGGGGAGCTGCTTCCTTGCAACCATGACCGAGGGCCGGTTTAACCACAGTTCCGACCGCACTTTATGAGAGAACACCACAGAAACAGGTGGTGTATGAAGTAAACAGTTTGGCTATCCTTGCAAAATGTATCCATTAAATACAACGCAAACTAATCCTGTTGCAAAATAGCTGTTGCATTTTGCAGGCTTGGCTGTGGATAAATGATTTGAAATGGATCAAATTAGCCCTTTTGCAAACATACATTGTCATGTGAAGTGCAGAACAATCAACAGAGAATTCCATCACCGAAAGCAGTTACATCTACAGTAATATATACATACCTTATAAATGAACAGATTCTGTGTAGATTTTATCAATACAGAATTGTGAGTTTTGCATCAGCTAAAAAATGTATTTTTACTTACAGATAAGAGTATCCCAGAAGGACCCTGACATGGACTCTATCAGCAAGGTGAGCGATGTGGACACAGTGTTGCTCTCATTGCCAGTGACTTGCATGGCTAAGGCAGTGGCAGCAGATTTTCAGCTGAGACAGCTCTCTCAATGCAGACAGCGGAGGCCTAGCTGATCTGGGTTGAGTGTGAGCAGAGCCTTTCCTTATTTTGGGGTCAGTGTGAGTAGAATTTTTGATTATCTGGGGTCGGTGTGAGTAAGAATCCCTGCTGTTCTGGGGTCAGTGTGAGTAGAATTCTTGATTATCTGGGGTCAGTGTGAGTAAGAATCCCTGCTGTTCTGGGGTCAGTGTGAGTAGAATTCTTGATTATCTGGGGTCATTGTGAGTAAAATTCTTGCTGATCTGGGGTCAGTGTGAGTAGAATTCCTGCTGTTCTGGGGTCAGTGTGAGTAGAATCCTTGCTGTTCTGGGGACAGTGTGAGCAGAATCACTGCTGTTCTGGGGTCAGTGTGAGAGGTTGGTGATGTACTGCGTTTCAGGGTGTGCAGTACCAGGGTTCAGGGCCTGTCATTACCAGCCCCAAGTACTGCCCAGGTGTCAACAACAACGGGGGGTACCTGTGTGAGAGCGGACACTGCTGTGGAGAGACCGGCTGCTGCACCTACTACTACGAGCTCTGGTGTGAGTATACTACACTACTGCTGTGAGCTCTGGTGTGAGTATACTACACTACTGCTGTGAGCTCTGGTGAGAGTATACTACACTACTGCTGTGAGCTCTGGTGAGAGTAAACTATACTACTGCTGTGAGCTCTGGTGTGAGTATACTATACTACTGCTGTGAGCTCTGGTGTGAGTAAACAATACTACTGCTGTGAGCTCTGGTGTGAGTATACTATACTACTGCTGTGAGCTCTGGTGTGAGTATACTATACTACTGCTGTGAGCTCTGGTGTGAGTAAACAATACTACTGCTGTGAGCTCTGGTGTGATTATACTATACTACTGCTGTGAGCTCTGGTGTGAGTATACTATACTACTGCTGTGAGCTCTGGTGTGAGTAAACTATACTCCTGCTATGAGGTCAAGTGTGAGTAAACTTTTACCAGAGCTTTGCTGTGAATAACTTTACTACTACAAACCGTGGTCTTATATGAACAAATTAAATTATGACTAGAAAGTGTGGCATTAGCTAACTTTTCTACTACTACGAACTCCAGGTGTAAGTAAACTACTCCAGTAAGTTAGCTTCACTGTAGACTGTGGTACTGCCAGAGGTTCTGGTGCACACAGATCCTGAAACTCGCTGTGAGTAAACATTTCCGGTTACGACCGGTTCTGCAGGGTTCTGGCTGCTCTGGACTGTGCTGATCCTGTTCAGCTGCTGCTGTGCGTACCGGCACCGACGGGCCAAGCTCAGGATCCAACAGCAGCAGAGGCAAAGGGAGATCAACCTCATCGCCTACCACGGGGCCTGCAACTACCCCACCTCCATGCTGGACCTCAGTAAGGCCCTGCCTCTGTCTCCCATGCCTGTATCTCTGCTTTCACATACATCTTTACATTACATTTACACTTACATTTATTCATTTGGCAGATGCTTTTATCCAAGGCGACTTGCAAGTGAGGCAGAGTATAACACAAGCAAAAAGCCACATAAGGAGTCAACAATGTTAGAATTGCAGCATGACCAGGTTTCATGACCAGGTTTCAGGTTTCTTTTTCACTCACCTTGAAAGGTGTAGGCCAGTGTGAATTTGCTGGCAGGGAACGCTGCCTGACATTTTACAGGTTATTTTACCCACTGTTCTTCAGCACAGGAGGGGAAGCCCATGGTGTTTGCCCTTCATTTCTGAAATTTGTTAGGAAGGTTCTCCATCTACCAAAGGAATTCCCTTACGGATGATAAATTAATCCAGGTGTCCAAGTTTACTGAGATTGACTTAACAAAGAAAATACCTGGTAAACATAAGGATACCTAGGTCCGTATTAATAGGTTTTATATACAAGTGCCAGAAATTTCTCTTAGCATTTCACCTTATTTTTTGGCACAGTTAGATTTTGTCAGATGGGAGATAAGATGAGAATACTTAGACTGAAATGTGATAATCAGTTGGCAGCTGATGACTCCTTGACACCTAATTTGTGGATCATAAGCAAATCCCATGATGACAAGCTGCATGTGGGCTAATCCTAACCCTGTGTATCAAAATCAAATCCAAATCAAAGTAAAGCCCACCTGTGTGTTCTAACGCTAACCATTTGTGGTCAAAGTAAAGGCCACTTACATCTGTTCTAATGCTAGCCCTATGTTATCAAAGTAATAAAAGTGGTATAAGTGGTATATGAATAAGTGGTAATGCTAACCCTCTCCTGAATAAGTGGTAATGCTAACCCTCTCTCATAAAGCTCAGCTGCGTGTAAGCTAATGCTAACCATCTGTGCTAAAGCACACCTGCATTTGTGCAAATGCTAACTCTCTGAAATCAAAGTAAAGCCCACCTCTGTGTGTTCTAATGCTTACCATTTGTGGTCAAAGTAAAGCCCGGTTGCATGTATGCTAATGCTAGACCTATGTAATCAAAGTATAGCCCACCTGAATAAGTGCTAATACTAACCTGCTGTCATAAAGCCCACCTGGGCTAGTTCTTATGTTAACCCTCTATAGTAAAGATTCCTTGCGTGTAGGCTAATGCTAACCCTCTATTGCAAAGCTCTTTTGCATGTAGGCTAATGCTAACCCTCTATTGCAAAGCTCTCTTGCGTGTAGGCTAATGCTAACCCTCTATGGTAAAGCTCTCTTGTGTGTAGGCTAATGCTAACCCTCTATAGTAAAGCTCTCCAGCATGCAGGCTAATGCTAACCCTGTTTTGCAGGTTTCCTGGCCTCGCTCAAGCTCCCATCCTATGAGGAGGTTGCCGCCCGGCCCAACACACCGCCTCCCCCCTACAGCACCGTCTTTGCCCTGCAGGGGGGCAGCCACTATGCCCACGCGGGCCCCAGCGGCCTGGCCTCCTCGCCCAGCTCCGACAACTACACCAGCTGCTCCTGCGAGTCCTGCTCCGCCACCTCCCCCTGCAGCACCTCCTTCTCCGTGCAGGTGACCGACGAGACCGACACCAGCAACGCCACCACGCCCAGCGAGGCGGGCGACTCCCGGCCGCCCAGCGCCGCAGACGCCCCGGCCCCCACTGCCGCCACGCCCGTCCCCTCTCCCCTCGTCCCGCCCCCGCCCCTACCCGTGCCCCCGCTCCCGTCGCTGACCCCCTGGGGGCGCTGGCGGAACAGAAGGAGGAGGAGGTGCTTCCGGGGGCAGAGCCGGCAGAGGAGCGGCCGTCCCCGAAGGCCACCCCGTCGCCGCCCAAACACGCCCTCTTCTCCTCCAACGTGGACTTCTTCGAGCCGGACGGCCACGCCTCCGAGGGCGAGGCTGAGGACGAGGACGCCGACGAGAACCACTTCCGCCACCGCCGGCTGACGGGCGACTCGGGCATCGAGGTCTGCCGCTGCCAGGTGGAGAGCGAGGAGGAGGAGGAGGAGGAGGAAGGGGAGGGGGTGGGGCCGGAAGGGGCGGAGCCCAGGGGCGGGGCCGGGGAGCGGGAGGAGGCAGAGGGGCAGGAGGAGGCCGGCTTCCTCCACGACAGCGTCGACTGCTCGGTGCGCACCCAGGCGGCCCAGTCGCAGACCCCGCCCGAGAGCTGCGCCAGCCTCTGTGGCTCTGCCCCCATCCTGCAGAGGGGCGGGGACTCCGTCATCACCGTGGAGACCGTGTGAGAGTCCGGTGGGACCAGACGAGCGCTGAAGACGTGCGGTAGCGATGGCTGGAAACACCCGGGCATGGTGGGACTTTGAGAGAACCGAGCCTTTTGGTCCTGACATCTCTGCGAGAGGGAGCGCGGGGGAGGTGGGGCCGACTTTGTGATGTCACTCGCGTTCGCGAGAGGCCCCAATCAAAACGCAGATCAGATGAAGCCAGCAGATTACCCAGCGATCTGCGGAGATCTGATGAGGAATGAACTTCAAGTAAAAAAAGAAAAAAAAACAAAGTAAAACAAAACGAAAATGACTGTGAGGATCTGTGTTGTGCAGTGTGGAGGAACATCGGAAGAGTGCTTTCTTCAGAGAGGACACCAGAGCGTCTTTGGAAACGGAAGGGGCTCAGAGTTCCTCTGCTCTCTGCAGCCACATGACACCACTGCTCGGGCACTGGGAGTGTTGGCTGTGAGCGGTCCGCTTTTCGTTTGCAGGACTGCTCACATCGCCCTCGTTAACAAAAAAAAGTGTGCACTTAACTCCCCCCGTCAATGATTCCCTGAGCAACAGCAGCTGTTGTCCTGGCGGAAAGAAACAAGCTGCTTCTCCCTTAACCAGCCTACTTGTAACAGGATCCCTCCCGTAGACTAGATTTACTGTTGCTCTCATTGATTCTTTATGCTGCTTGGACCGCTTGTCGATTCAAAGGCAATAATTATCATAATAATAATATTAATAATAATGTTGATGATGATGATGATGATGACGATATATATTTGGTTCTCTCCGCAAGGCACTGAAAACTGGCTTTGGGGTATCCATTTTGATGAATGTTCAAAAACCTGAAGTGTTTGTCAGCCAGTCAGCAAAAGTTCCCCCTCTGCCGCCCCCTGGTGGAGTGGAGGAGCCGCTACCGTACGTGGAGAAAGACACTGTTGGAATGTGAGGTGCAATGGAAAAAGTCATTGGATACCAGAACCACCAGCCTCATCTGCAGCTCTTGTTGTTGTCTTTCAGCTCCTCTAGTCTAGAGGGCGCTGTTGCGCTTTGACTTCATGGCAAAAGGCCCAGTGGATGCCCTCGCGGGGCTTAACGCTAATCCTGACCATTGATGCTGAATGTAGCCTCCTCGTTGCAGTGGACACCTGCATTTACTCAGAGCTACAGGTCTAGGACACGGGCTGGACACCGGAAAATTCCAGAACGCAGGCTGAACCTGGGTGCCCACTTAAAACTGTTGTCCATGGGGCCACAAGAGAGAGTTTCAGCATAAGAGAGTTTCAGCTTTTATTTTCCTGAGCACTGTTTAGTTTGATCTGTCTAAGTGTTGTAGTCCTCCCCTTCCCACCCCCCTTATCATTTTTTTGCTGACCTCCTTTGTGATTTTGGAAAACATGTACCAAAGTTTTTTTAAGTCCCATTTAATACAGTAGACAACAGTTACATTATACACACTATACACACAAACAGAATGCATCCAAATAGTGTGAGATTTTTTAACAGCTCTTCTGATGTGACATCAGTGCCCTTAGAAACATTAAGAACATGCATCTCCACCCGGCATACCTTCTCATGAGTACGGCAAGTGATAACACTGTGATAACAGGTGGACAGAGAAGGCCTCCATAGTTGTTGTTTGGTGGCCTTACGTGGCCATATTTAAAGATATAAAAGTCTTAATTACATATTCTGTCATCAGATCGATCAAACACGGATTGTCTTTTTGCACAGAGACATTTAGAGATGTGTAAAAGTGTATCCGTGTGATATCTGTAGCCTGGGCAATCCTGCACTGAGTCCAGGCTAATTCACTGGGGCCTGCTAAGCAAAGGCCTGGCTCCAAAGCTATTAAGAGTCCCATTCCCCAGTGCCATTCTGCTCCTGTCTCTGTGGCTCAGCGGGTTTATGTATTCAACCAGACGGCTGCCAAACCGCGGAGCCACTGCAGTGTGACCGCCCTCTGCAGCTCTCTGTGAGCGAAGAGCTGCATTTCCAACCGTCTTAAAGGCGATGTTTACCGAGCTTTCAGCAGCTTTCGAGGCAACACACTTCCAGGCTTTTCACATCACTGATCACAAAGGCTGAGTACGGAGCTGAAGAAGACTCCCAGTGAGATGGACTCCCCTTGATATTATACTATTGTGCGTATATGCCGTGCAAGCTATACTCATATTCTGGCAGCTTCCGCTAATGTGTCTTATTTTGGAACTTCCTGTCGTGAGAGTGCAAATGATTCGTGTGAAAGCTTGTGCATAGTATTTCAAACGCAGTAGTCAAGTAGTCAAACGCAGCGAGAAGTGTCCTTTGTTGGACACGTACTTTTTGATCAATTCCAAAGACGTGGAATAATTCACAAGGACGAAAAAAAAACAAAAATTTCCTCGGTACTCGAGCTGTCCTGTGTTAGCATGAGCGTTTACACTGATTATATACTTTCATAGCTGTAGAAAAATGTGTTTGTTGTTTGGTGATTGGGTAGCCTCCAGATCGAACGCATTCCACGTTCGGAGTTCTTTTCTCATGCGCCCGAGAGCTGTACAGCGTTTTCTTTCTTTCACCACACTTCCTAAGTGCTGCACTCGGGAAACCCAAGGCTTCTGAGACAGAACCCGCTGCCAGTAGGTCTCACAATTCTCCTTTTTAGAAATCTCAAACGGTACAAGCCAACGCCAAGCCGATGTGGCACCCTTACGCTGGTCACCCTCGCTTTGCCTTTTGTTTCCGTTTGCTGCGTCTGACCGTGTTTAAAGCCGTTATCGTCCGGCGCTGAAAAGAGCCGCGTTGATTCTTGGCTGAATGGTGCGGACCGGAGGCTGGCATGCGGCCGTGACGTCAGCAGCACGAGCACGCGGTGTGACCGGTGACCTCATCGCCCGGCGGAGCCCTCCCCACCTGGCGGGGTGTCGGATCCGGGAGCCGGGCGCCGCTGTGTGTTGCAGCACAGGACTGAAGGCTGAACCAGCCTGGAACCCTGGGAACCTCCCCGTCTGGGCTCCACTGCTTCCCAGCAAAGAACGTAACGCGGTTCAGAGCCACAACTTCCGGGCACACCTGCTCAGACTGCTCACCTGTTCAGTACGGCCTGTGTTTCCTCGGGAATGTTTTCCGTCACGTCATCTGTTTCACCGTCAGTTACTCTGTGCCATTTCCAAAATCCAGTGCCAATATTTTAGTTTTTATTATCATTGTTGTTATTATTATTACTCATCTTTACACAAGTAATCAGTTTGATTTATTCATGACTTCACACACATACGCAGCTACTGGTTGTTCTGCTGCCTAAGATTACATGCTGCGTGGTTCTCGGATGTGACGTGGAATGGCTGGCATCTTCTGCTTGATGTTACCATTTCACACCTACCCTGTATTGTGTACCCCTGGACATTCAGACTTGTTCTAGCTGTGTAATCGTGTCGCCTGACTGGCGTGCGTCGGGGGAGGAAAAAGGAACCTTTCAGAACAAGCTTGTGAACAATGAGCTTTCAAACTGAGCTCGTGAATTTCACCCACGCAACCTTAAATACTGTTTGTGCTCGATGTTGTGACTGAGTCGAGGCAAAGATGCAGCTTGCTTGGTAAGCGGATGCTAGGCTACGCTGGCATTGTGTTGATGCTTCTCCTCATATTGTGTTGAGAAGCATGTCCAGTCTGAGGCAGGAATATGATGGGGAAGACTGAGCTTGAAGGCTTTGTTGTGTATACTTGCGTGTAATAGGGCTGTCATTCTATAGGAGGAGTTAAAAAAAAACCCGCCAGTAAACCACAAGCACTTCCCAGAGATGTTTCCCAACACCTTTCTCCCCCCGTAAATGACCAGGGCCCCTTTGTAAGACTGTTACCTCGCTGTCCGTCCTCCAGCGTGAGACCGCGAGCGGTTTGTTTACGCCTCATTTATTATAATATATTCTCTATTTTTAATACTTTGTGAAGCCAAAAAGGAAGAGAAATCGGAACGAAACCATATTTGTTTAAAGACGGTGTCCGGTGGAACCAGTTGAATTAGGCTATCTAAGACTGTTTGATCTCTCACCCCCACTCCTGGCATTGGCCTATAATGGCTTTTGTGAGCTGTACGCAAAGCTGAGAGATTAGGTTCAACACACTTTGCAGCAGGCGTTTTTTCAGCACTGGCTGAGGGTATGCGGTGCCTCCTATTGTCCTGAATTCTCTAATGTAACATGCACGTGAGAGAGTGAAGGGTGAAGCCTTTTGATTGTGATGTCATCAGTGGAAGATCATCTCATCCATAAGCTTTGTCTTAATCTAAACACTAACGATAATGTATATCACCATGAGAATGTCAGGAAAAGGGTCCTTTACGTACAGCAGCAATGTCTACTATTAAAGCTTATGAAAAAATGAGCTTTTAGGAGACAGAGAGAAATGTAGATTTTTGGAGCCTTTTCGACACACCTGACATGTTACTGCTAACATCTTCCTGTGACATTTTGATTTACTGTACCACTGAATATGACAAGTTCCATTTTTTTTAAACCCATAACCTGATGTAACAAGTTCTCGTACTGTGATTTTTTACAAACTTAGTTATTTGTTATCTTGATCTGTTTTTTCAGGTCCTGCATTGAACATGGAGAGTTGGGTATTTTTTTTTTCATGGCTGTCTGTGTGAGACGTTGATTTGTTCATTAAATCACTGCTCTGTTTGCCTCGGCAGTCAGTGTTGCTCACGAAACAACCTGTGAATATGTGTGTAAATAAAGGTGAAATACTGTTACACACGGTGTACGCTAGTACAGGGTGGGTTTTGTTTTTAATGTCTGCAAGAAGCTTTGATATCTGAATCCTGGTGCACATCCATCATGGCTAGGAGAGATGGAACTGTTAAAAATTACAGTGATTGAACTGATCTGTCATTATTATATTATTTAAACATGCGTAACATAAAACGTAGCACAAAAATTGCTTAAAAGCAGGGAGAAGCCCTACTGTAGATCAGTGGATATCAGCTTGCTGAGGAAGTGCAGTGTCAGTGTCTGTCAGTGAAGGGCAGCCATGTGTATCACACTGGCACATGGATGGGTATAGCTCTGGACAGCTCTGACCAGCTGTTCAGGAACCCCACATCTGGGCTCAGCCAACAGCGCCTTGCTGGTGCCTCCAGCCCAAATCTGGATAGCTATTTAATACGCAGCCTCTTTATTAAGCCAGTGTGTTAAGAGATCACAGAGTTGTCTGTATTTAATCTTCTGTATTTTTAAGCAGAAGGAATAAAATCAGTAAACTGAGGTGTAGCGCATGCCCGCTCCCAGCATGCACTGGGGCAGGTGCTGGACCAATGGGATAGTCAGGATGTGGGCCCTGAGCTCCGCCCCACTTCCCTCTGTGATGCTGCAGAATAAACAGAGGCCAAAGATGGGGGGGCTAGTCGCCATGTCTGAGACATTTTGGTGACCCTAACATCGCTAGTTTCTCCTTTAACGATGATAATTTCATCCCATTTTCGTAACACAGGCAGAAGCTGAGGTGTACTCAGTCTGGGACAGGAAAATGAGTACAATGATCGCAGCTGCGGGGTATCGGTGGTTTTTTCCAAAAACATTTGAGCAGACTTTATTGATTTCACCCTGGCAAAAAAAAAAAAGTTACTACACAGACAAAAGAATTAAAATCCTGTGGCAAATGACCGCTTCATAAAATAACACAACGCTGGAAGCGGAGCACAGAAAAGGTTCACGGGTGTTAATATCGCCGGGGACCGGAGGACTGAGGCTCTTCACACCAGGCTGTAGCACTCCCACTCGGAGCCACCTGACTCATCTCCCATTACTCAGTGCACTTGCTCATCGCGGCCCTGTCCATCTGATCTCGGGGGACGTGTTAGAGGTTTGAATCGCCCTCACAGTTCCAGGCGCCACATGCTCCTGTGAAAAGAAAAAATCTCTCAGAGAAGCCTCTGCTCCATCCCGATCAAACCCGCCATCACTAAACTGCATCACCTGCCTGAGGAAGAAGTAATTGACAAAATATATTAATTATGCAGGCTTTATATATGTAGGTTCATACACATGCTCTTAAATATATCAGAAGTCTAACTTTTGTAGAATTCATGGAAAAAATGTGCATTTATGGGAGTGCCAGTAATTGATGGTGGATGGTTTTGTGACATGTACTTCAAATGTTGTCATTTATGGGGGGCTATTGCTGCAAAACATAAACACTAACAAAGCTTGACACCACCTTAACTTATTATTGATCAAAGGATATCTGTGATTTGTTTACAGGCAGAGCCATCTCTTTTGGGCTGCAGTGCTGTCTGCTGGGTTTGTAAAATGCTGTGTTATTGACTGACCTTGACTTTTTGCTCAGACTTGCAGGAGCTCGCCTGCATCGTGGAGGGAGCTTTCTGTGTTTCTTTGGTGCCATCTAGTGGCAATTTTGGTTACTCAACGTTGCTGTTCGCCTCACCCACTTCAAAGGGGGACGATGCTGCAGTCAGGAAAAACACACACACCTCCGATTTCATCCAGGAATATTAAAATTCAGCTAAACAGAAACACCTTAAACGAGTCCGGAAGGTGCCGTTGCCATGACTGCGGCCGTCGTGTGTCTCCGCATTCAAGGGCAGTCGGAAGGTTTTCATTTTAAACACGAATACCCCAGACTGTTTATGCCCGGCGTTAACGGTCAGTGGCAACAGTGGTGGCTAGGAGTCAGACACCCAAACAGGTTTCTCAAAGTTTCCATGTTCAAGGCGGGTGTGGTTAGTGTCAGGATTAGGGCTAAGCAAGCTGTTCCTGGATCAGCTGTTGAGGGCAAAACAACCCACATAAACTTCACACATGTACATTTATTAATTTGACAGACGCTCTGATACTGAGCTACTTACAAAGCAATATATGCCAATTCATATAATGCCACATGAACAACAGTGTATACAAAAAACAGCACGCCACAACATCAGTCTCGTAATGTCACACAGTGCTGTGATATCTCTGTCATACTGAAAAAAACAGACAAAACCCTTCAACAATGACTAATTCACAATGTATAAATTCAGTGCAACAGCACCCCTAAAGTGCTATACAGAAGAGAGACATGCTACAGCGATAACACAGAGAAGTCATGATGTGGTCTGAGGAGCTGGGGCTTCAGCGTGCAGTGGGGGGGGCGGGGCACCCACTCTACTGCCCTGACCTCTGTGGGGGGGGGCCACACGGGGGCCTTACAGGTGCAGAGCAGAGTAGTCTAGACGGTAGGTAAGATCTGATTGGCTGCAGATGAAGAGGAGCCACGCCCCCTTGTCACCCATCATAAACTCCACCTCCAGGCTGAGAGAATAATGTCACCCCTGAACCAATCAAATACCATTAATTCACAGAAATCTTTGAAGGCAGCTGAATTGCACTGGTGTTTGTTCTCTCCACCCACGCTCGGCTTGATCTAAGGGTTTATTTCAAAGATATCTGTGAGACACACTGTCCGATACTGAGCAGAGCCACAGTGCTGCTAAAGGCTGCATGTACCCACCAACCACAGCAAAGTGCAGCTGGTAGGAAGCATCCACTGGCCCTCAGCCTGTTCGAGCTCTGCTCCTCTCTCTGAATTCACCTGCAGGAACACTCCTGAAAGCAGACAACTTTGACTGACTTGTTTCAAAGTCTATCAGTGTTCTTGACTGACGTTCCTTTTGGAGCTTCTCGGGAACAACTTTGCACTGAGTCCCAGCCGGACAGGAACCCGGCATATGGTTTTACTTGTCATACTTGCAGTAATCCATCCAGTGCGTCCACAGCTTACAGGACAGTGGCAGTGGTGTCCTTCCACCTAAACTCTGACCATTGGCCTGGACACAGTGCAGTGCTTTTGAGCCAACAACCCAGACAGGATAAACTGACTGAGGTTTCGACCATTACGGTAACAGCTTTATTTGAAAATACCCCATTTATATTCACAACCAGAATCCATGTCTTAGAGTGACACTTTTGCAGGATTGGCAAGAGGTACACAACTCACGGTTCCACACATTGTAAATGGCAGTAACTACGGAGTGTTCAACAATATTCCATTCAGAGCCGGAGTTATTATACACATGCAACCAATCACGACCCACTCTCGCTTAATGAACCCCAGACAGGGTCAAAGCTCGCTACCATGCCCTCGCCCACCCGTCTCAATTACTCACCATTACAGCCGAGGTCCTGTCAGCTTCAGTCTGTACATCGTGTTTTTGCTCCTGTGTCAAGCCGGCAAACACAGCGGCCGCATATTCAAACGGAAAAAGAGAAACTGGAAACTGGGGAGACGATTTGGCTACAGCTGCACTGTAAATACAGACAGAATACTATTTTAATAAATTCAGTATACCGGTCAGTGCCACAGACCTTCTGCAATACAGTAAAGAAAAATTACTAACACCCTTGTGTAACCTTATGTTGCTTTATGGAAATAACACGTATTTAAGTAATTTAAGTATTTAAGTTAAATCTACAAGAAAGATACGTGTTAATGAAGCCCTCTAGCTGAACGCACAAGACCTAGCTGTTATAAACCCTATAATTCCCCAGGCTTCTGACTAACAAACGAGTTGGAGTCAGTGTTGATCCTGGAGGTCAACGGCGGTCAATCCACTACCTGGGTCAAAGGAACATGACTCTTGGAAACTCTAGCCTCTCCTTGGTCAATGTCAGTTTACACTGATATTACATGCCTGGCGTCCCTCTCGGGGATTGCAAGATAAGGGAGAATAAGTGCGCCCAGGGAAGACCTTGGACTTGCATGCACGTAATAAACAATGCTAATCACATCGTATTGAGTGCTCGGAGTTGTAGCTTGTTACATCTTAAGTATGGTATTCCAGCCTCATCTTTCAAGGTCGCCCGGCTGTGAAAATAAGAACAGCCTGAGGTGCCCGACCTTGTTGGCGTGTCTTACCCCCTGACCCCATTAATAACCGCTTATTTACTGCGTGCAAACGCGGTAAACTGGTACAAACCAGCGCACGGCGAGCCATGCAAGCGCTTTTCTCTTATTTCCTCTTTTCCTCAACGTTGCGTGATGTCAGTCTTCCCAGTGCGTTACATCAGCTGAAATTTTCAGTCAGGCAATCAGTGGAAATGCCCCCAGTGACACAAAACGCACATTTTCAAATACCATCATTGCTTTTTCAACAATTTCTGCAGAATGCAAGAAGGAAAAAAAGATTTTGCGCTGTTTTATGGGCTACCAAGTACATGACATGCCGGACATACAAATGCCTGAATTACTTTCATTAAAGTAATGTTAAAATAATAATCTCACTTAAGCATACCAACAACACGTTTAATTATGTGCCGAAACAGTAATATTGGCCATGCAGAAGCGAAGGCAACACGTGAACCATTGCTAGTCATTCCTGATACACGTAAATTACGCCAGTAATGAACAATTCACAGTTGCATTATAAAATTATAACATTTTAATTATCGCATATAGCACATAACAGTTATATTATTAATGATACGTGATATAATAAAACATTATTATTATATAACAATAATAATATAATAACAATAATAACTATATAGCACGATAACATTACAACATTAACCACAATGAGAATGTCATGCAAACATGACACTTCGCTCAACCGCTTTAATAGTCAATAGATGTATTCATAATCGTAAAACATTTTTCTGGAAAAGGTTTGAAGCCCTCCCATGCTTGTATCTGATTGGTCTAAACGGAAGAGTCCCCGCCTCCCTTTCAGCCACTCCTCTTGCGCGTTTTCTCCATGTGATTCATCGTGTGTCCCAAAGTTAAAAACAGATTGTGTTTGTATTTCAGACACTCTATGAACGTCTGCAAACAATTTTTTGTTGTTTGGGTATAGATTAGTTTCTCTTAAAATTTCTTATTAGTTACGCATCGTTTAATTTTCTCTTTCTGTATGTAGGTAAACAGGAATAGCCTACTGCAGCATATCTTTGTAGTTGCTTCCTTGGCTAGCGATTTTTATTAATGTAAGATAGCTAACGTTACACAGCTAGTGCCAGCTATTGCAAAAAAGGCAGGTAGCGAGCTCGCTGGTTACAATAAAGGTGAGATCTGTAATATTAAGCGAAATTGATCGTTAAGCATTAAAATGCACGATAGCTACACATATTAATATAAAACATATTTGATTTTTCGGCTGATATTTGACACTCCAGACCGTGCACGTCATGCTGTGCTTTATGTTGCCCTGACAGAAATCAGTACCGGGAAAAGCAAAAATTAAACGCTAAACAGACAGCGAACGCGAGAAATGGCGACCGAGGTGGAAGCGTGGAACGCACATGATGGTAAGTTTAATGAACTAGCTTGCTTGCGAACATTTGGCCAAATCTATAGCTGTTGCTTGTTAACCACACATGCTAGATACACAAGTGGGCAGTTAGCTATTTGCATGAGTGAAAAACCCACTCGACGCTCCGAATCAGATAGCTCGCAAGCTAAGTGTTATTGTTTTGGGGGTTGGGTGTAGCTAGTTTCTTGCAGACTGGCTCTCCCGAGCTTGTGCCACAACAATCGGATGGTAGCTTAGCAAGTAAGCCAACTCGTCCAGATGGACTATGATATTTTTCATTTAGCTTTCTAGCAATGTTAAAAGTGACTTAATAGTGTTGTACTGTGTGCCTTTTTCTTGTTAAGGAGACACGTGCATAGACATACTCCAGTGTTTTAACTCTTTCGTGCTGGGGGGGTTGTCTCGGTGATCCGTTCTAGCAACTTCTCCCTTCTGCACGGGCTAACGGTAGTGATTTAGGTGCAAAACCCTTGAACACGGACGTAGATTGAGCCTCGGGTTCTCATGTTTTTGTCACAGTGTGCTGAACATGATGTTGTGATGTGCCTTTTTAGTTTCATTTCCTTATTTTTAAGCCAGTTGTGCATCTGCCCAACACTTATTTGCAGCCGTTTAGTGAAACATCCCAGCAGACGTTTGCTGTTAGGTTTTTTTGTGTTTGTTTTCCTTTTTAAAGAATTACCTAGCAAACGGCTTTCTGTCCGGATCAGTCCCTTTTTCCCCAATGTGAAAAATGGCTTTGTCCAGAGACACAGCGAAATGACGTAGCCACTGAATTTTGTGTTATGAGGTTGACCACGCCCCCTCAATGCAGAAACACAAACTGGCACTGCAGATGAACAAAAAAAAGTCATGCCGAATGTCTTCACTAAAAGCCAAAACACGAGTCTCCCCGTCTGGATAGGAGTTTCTGAATTTGAAAGGCACTTTGCGCGCAGGTGTAGTCAGAGACTGAGCTTTAAATGCCCGCACGTGTCTTTGTCGTGCGTTGTGTAGTTTGAGAACATTCGTATAACATCGCCTTCGTGGAGTCGTTATTCCGATAGCGCCCTGTTTGAATCCGTACGGTCGGTAGTATACTGGTTCTGAGAGGGTTTTGTGGATCCGACATCATTAGTGCTTATTTACGGAGTGACACTGGCATTTATGGGCAACTAGCGAGCTAAGGTATGTGTAACAGGGGACCAGTTGTGTTTTCTTACGTAACCGTATGGCTTTGTTGGGGCTTGATGTTACGTAACTGATGTATAGCTATTATATGCGTGTTTGCTCGACTTGGACGGATTCATTCAGCTTCGTCTTAAACGCGATGCCGCCCGACTTGTCCTATATTCCTAATGGCTTAGCTGCGGTCTAAAATTAGATTAAGACCAGAGGGAAGCACCCGCACTATATTGTCTTCGTACCCCACTCCCTTTACTCGGTTAGAGCCACTGGTATGAGGTGTGGACGGCAGAAAAAGGCATGCAAGTCACCTCTGGTCTCCCTCCCGTGTTTAGTTACACGGTATTGTGTTCGTCCAGTGGTGTGGTCAGAACTGCGGGTCAGGCATGAACGCGGTTGGTCTTGCTTTGGCCAGGAGCAGGGCTCGCTGGATACACACCCCCCGTGTGGTCTTGACGTGCAGTCAAAGACGCTTTTGTGTGGGCTGGGAGGAAGAAAAAAACTCATCAGAAAACATACATGAGTTAACCCTTGCGATGCCAGCAGCAGCAATGCCTTTTAAGGTATCAAACGAGCACCATGAATCAGTAAAAAGGGATTTCCAACTGATGACGAGCTTCCCTTTTTCTGACTAATAGACACCGTTATCAGAGTGCCAGTCGAAACCGCTAGGAAAGAATATTTTGGTAGAGATAGGTGAAATTGGATGCTTGTTCTCACAAGTGGTCCGTTCAGTTGACATGTAATGCTAGTTCCTTTGTCTGTTGTGTAGAAGCACAAGTTTCCTTAGACAACAGTTTGGTTTGTCCATTGTATGCCATAATTTTGTTCCATGTAGATGTTCAGCAATTTAACATTTACTTCTCCACTGTGTCCTGGCAGTTAGTTACCAGAGAAAGGGTGGAACTTATCTGGTGTGGGAGAAAAACATAAACATGTCTGCACTGTGAGAATTTGGTGCCGGCGATGGTGAACGTTTTAGGAAGTGGTTTGCTTAATTTGGTTCCTGTACCTACCAAAAATTATTAAAATGTCTGGAAAGTGTCTGTCTCAAAATTCCGAATCTTTTTCTAACCACCAGAGAAATAGTTTAAGACTCATACATCAAAAGGCTGTGCAGGTGTTTCACACATTTATGCATTTTTATTGCATAAAAGTGATTTTAGTGAAGCTGTGAGGTTCCAAACACAGAACACGTCATGGCAAAACCTTGCAGCATCAAGCAGACCTACTTTCCCCTCTGCACTGGGGCTTCCAGCTCCTGTTGTGGAAACCACCCTTTGATCAGCCATTATGGCTCTGACAGTCAGCCATTATGGCTCAAACACTAAGCAGCTTCCTGACATGCCCCCCTCTAGGGCCAGGTACTTAACTGCGCTGGGTGGTTGGTGTGTGAACTTTAAGTGCTGTGGCACAAGATGTACATGGTAGCGAACCGCAGGCAGTCCACAAAGATCTGCTTGATTGCAGTTCGGCATGATGCAACCCAGACATGTCTACATGCTAGCAGATCACACGGTGCAGTCTAGGCAAATCGTGCATGATATTGAGCCTGCAGTTTAACCCGCTGTGGCACTGGATCAGTCTTGCGTGCTTTGTGACAGCCATGCTCTACTTCCCTACAGTTTGGTAGTCCCCTCTCTAAATAGGCTAAATACCCCTGGGGGATCACCTCAAGGTCGGTGGTGGTGTCCCTATTCTCATATTGTTGCTAAAGACATAAGTCACTCACTGTGACCTGGATTCACGGTCATCTTTAAGAGGGAAATCCTGTCCTCCTAATTGTCTTGGGTTCTGTTGATCTGTCTCCCCGTGGTTACGTGGCGCGTGTTTGTGTGAGAGGAGCTATGAGCGAGGGTAATCTTTCATCTGGGCGCCGCCCAGGAGTCTGCGTGGCCAGGATTAACCGCACAACAGAAGGGACACGTCTGTGATTATTGCAGGAACTCGGAGGAAGTTGCGACAGCAACAAAAAAAATCAAAAAAGAAAGAAAGAAAGTAAAAAAACAAAGCTTTTCTCCCCTTGTGGTCCCTGGAGTGGTCTCTTGAGGTGTTGGAGAATGTAAAGACCTGCTGTTTCTGCATACTAAGAGACACTTTTACCAGTGGTGTGATGCGCTGTGTGTTGCTTTGCTGGTTAGTAAAGCAAGGCTTGTGGTGTGAGAAGCTGTCTGAAATGAGTCACTCGGTGATGTTC
The DNA here is from genome assembly GCA_019176425.1 of Megalops atlanticus. Lineage (NCBI taxonomy): Eukaryota > Metazoa > Chordata > Actinopteri > Elopiformes > Megalopidae > Megalops > Megalops atlanticus. Next base: position 3,687,805 of record CM032894.1, read on the forward strand.
TGGTTTTTTTCAGGGATTGTGGAGCAAGTGGGGGGTTTGTTGTGATTAGAGAACTGTGTGATATAAGAGGAGAGCACTGATGAGTAGCGTGAGGCCTCTGTTTATGTGGTTAAAATCAGAGAGAGCTGCTTCCTGTGTTTCTCAGAAAGCAGCAGAGAGCTTAGTCTGTGTTTATGTATGTGTGTGTGCGCACACACGCGCGTGTGTGTGCGTGCATCTGTGTGTGTATGCTTGTGTGTCTCAGTGACATGGTTTCTGTTAACCAACAATTACCCTACATTTACTGAGTTTTGTAAGCTTTGTTGCAAAATTTTTAATCTCATCTGTCATTTTGTGAGTGTGTGTGTGAGTGTGTGTGTGTGTGTGTGTGTGTGTGTGTGTGTCCCTGCGGAAGTGTTGTATGCCTTCCTCGGCTGTGTTTCAGCTGTGTGCCAGAGTGCAAGCGGCAGGTTAGGGAAAGTCATTGTTTTGTTGATTCAAACCATTGTTTTATCTTCCTGGCAGGTGCTGGACTCGACTCCTACGTTTGTGCATTGTCAGACTAGTCTCATTAGTGCCCGGTGTGCACCCATGAGAATGTAAGAGTGTGTGATTATCAGGGGTTTGTTCTGAACAGCTTGTGGAACATTGAAGAATATTTTTACAGTTGGTAAGGGCTGATCTCTGCAAACAGATATGATTAAGTGTTAACCATCTGTGCACGGCTTTTTTTTTTTTTTTTTTTTTTTTTAAGCACCGCTAAGTCAATTACATCAAACGCACCAGAGTTAATTCACAGCTACCTCGTTCCAAACCACAGCCACAGTACAGCTGATGGGTAAACATTTAAACGCTTAAGGAGTTGCTGGGGAAAAAAGGTGTGGTTGAATGTTGGTAACCGGGCGGGCCAGTGCTGATAATCTGGCTGGTTCCGTACCCAGACACACCCGGATATGTCTTCTTTGTGTCTCACTCATACAGGAAACGTAGAGGTTAGCAGAAGCCTCCTCAGATCTGGCAGGAAGAGTCAGTCTGGTGGAAATGAAGACGTGGGGCAGTGCGATCAGCTGATTGCTTTGAAGAGCAGCCCTTCATCTTAACCTAGACTGTACAATTTAACTGTCAAGGCAATTCAAACCATGAATGTGACACACCTCTCCTAAATGAACTGTAAACCTGTGAAGTTTTCATTACACAACAGCCTGTACTCTATGCTTTTTGTCAGTGTAAAATAGTTATGAATTGCCCTAGTGAAACCTGCTGGTATCAGTCTTCATCTCTCCCTGTTGAATGATCCCTTCTGAACAGTGGGAGTTCAGTAGGTGAAAAGTTTAGTAGCATCACAAGGCTTTTTGGCCCCAGAGAAGCAGCAGTGAGCACTTTCCTCCTTTTATTGTCATTTGTTCTAGGAAGAAGCAAGCAGTGAATATAGTTTCTTATAAAGTAGGGTGTTTATGAAAAGAGAGACTGTCATTGGAAGATGCTGGTGTAGAAGATGTGAGGTGATTGTGCTGACAAGACCAGCACTGCCTGAAGGTGGTTGTTATGGTTTTGTTGCCTGATTACTGTGTGTATAATCTGCGGTAATTCAGTCTGCCCTACCCGACCAGCCCCTACTGTGCACTTGACTGAGATAAGCATGCGCGGACTGCAGTGGGGAATGTTGCTTGGTACTCACTTGTAGACTGAAACACCCTGGCTGGTTCTGATTGGCCGGCCCTTGAGCATACACTATCTCAGTTTTGAGCGTAGTTGTCACCAGTTGGTTTGTCAGGCCACACAGAGGGTTAGTGAGTAGGGTTATGCACAGGGATGTGTTGTATGTCTCCTCGCTAACTGAGACAAAAGTGTGTCCTCCTCAGGCTTACCTGATGACCTTGTTTATGTAACTGGTCTGGCTGAACTGATCGATGACCTCACATGGGCTGTTACTGCACTGAACCCACACTTTTGGGCGCCCCCTTTTACAGTGTTTGGACCTCAGATCCTCAGGCCCCAAATGATCCACTGCTGTTTAGGCAGACCTCAACGCAGTCTAGAACTGTGTAGTGTCTGTGGGTTCAGCCTGTTTATTGGGCAGAAGTGTGGCATAACGGTAACAGCTTGTAACTCAGGGGGTTGCTGGTTCGATTCCCAGATGGGACACTGCTGTTGTACCTTCGAGCAAGGCACTTAACTCAAGTTGTCCCAGTAAATATGCATAATTTGCACACTATGCAAGTCACTCTGGATAAGAGAGCCGGCTAAACAAATGTCATGTAAACGTAACGTTCCCTGTTTGCTGGACCGTTGCGTTGGTAGTTTAGCGCAGACACCTCTTGAATTTTAATGTGCTGGCGTGGGAGTGGCCGGCCCCTGGGTATCTGTCACACGCTGCCTGGCATAGCCAGGCTCCGCGAGGGAACAGCTTGGAATCCTGCTTGTTGACACAGGAAGCCATTTTGGTGCATTCTGTCCTGCGCTACACCCCCCCGGTCAGGTTACACAGCGCTCATCCCAAACACAGCCCCTCCGGCCCCCTGAAACTGATTCAGGATCAGTGGAAAGGCACGGAAACCAGAGCAGAGGGGCTATGTTCTTCTGAAGACTCCTGGGTCAGGGTGGAATGCAGGGGCAGTGGTTCCTAGAGGTGGGGGCCAGAGGTGGAGGGGGGTATTCATTACTCTCTGACATTCCTGCCGTTCCACACGTTGGAGGGGCGGAGGGGGGTCATGTGATCCAAACAGCTCCCACACTGCCTTATGTGGTAACCCTTCCAGAGTGTTTGCCGATATGGCCAACCGTGTTCTCTCCCTGTGAGAGGGCCAGACGCCCATCCTGCTGGTGCTGACTGCGTTCCAGGTGCCATTTTTTGGGTCAGTGCAGCACCTGGCACTGGTGTCCCTGAATGCAGTGTACGACGTAGATGCTTGAAAAGTAGAACCATCTTACTCTGCTGGTGTTTATATGAAGAGCATATACAGCATTAAGGTTTCATGGTGGTAATTCTGACTCTGATCAGTAGCCCCACATGTGCTGCAAACGTGCACCAAGCTGTCGGGATTCCCTGAGTGAATGGAATGTCCTGACTGCGAGGAGATTGTGTTTCTGTCCTCCTGTTTGTCTCCTGTGATGGAGTGTTGATGTGTTGCTCTGGGACTCAGGGGGTCCGGTTGCTTGTGGGGAACAGCACCGCGACCGTCACAGCGTGAGGTCTGAGGAGTGAGCTGGCCGTGAGAGACTGAACAAGGCTCTGAGGCGTAACTGAGAGCACTACGCTCTCCTCGATTGGCTTTTCACTTATTGCCCTGTGTTGCTCTTCGCACCAGGAGAAGGTTGTAGACCCAAGTTGTTTGCAGTGTCTGGGTCTTGGTTCTGGCGACTGTGGAGATTTTAAATGGAATCACATATCAGTATATTTTCACTTATCAGAATGTTTGTGTACGAATTCAACTGTTTACAGCTTTACTGCAAAGACAGAGCTATGGACCGTTTACCATAAGCACTGAAGTGTGCCAGGGTTTTCCTCCAGCTGTTTCTCCAGCTACCTCAGTGTTTTTCCCCTAGTGTTAGCTCTCCTGGGTGGGGTCTTAGCCCTCTTTTTAGCATCACTCCTTTAAAGGACTGAGTCTTAATCAGGCACTCAGATTGGATTCAAAGGATCACACATAATTGAGCCAGGTAAAACTCAATGTTCAATCTGAAATCGTACCACAGTGATGTTTTATGTTTGCACTCGGCAAATACCTCGCCCAGTTACCGAGCTGTGTCGACTCACTTCATCCGAGTTAAGTTGACGCAAGATGTTCTTTCTGTCAGTGTGACAAACGTTATCTCATCAGTGCCACCTATAACGGCAAACTGAAGCAGTCTTATCACACCCAGGCCACTTTGCATGCCTATAGGGTGGTGTGCTGGTGGGGCGAACGGTTTTCAGCATTGTAAACATTCATGATAAAATGTTAAGACAGTAGAAAGGTTGTTATGGGTGACGGGGAATGTCAGTTTGTTTATCTGAGATAAGGCAAGTACTCACCCTCAACAGTATATATACAATTCATATGATCTGAGTTGACTGTGTAAAATGATGCAATAACGCCTATGTCTGTAAGCTCTTTCCTGTCTGGACACTAGTCTTCAAACAGTTGCATCATGTTTTGTATATGGAAGGGTTGTAGAAATAGTAGAACTGCAAGTGGCTGTATGTTTGTAGGTTATAGCTGGTTATTAGATCTCCTAATGAGGCTCTGTGTGAAAGTCCTCTCCACTCTGGGACATGGTTCATATGGGGCCCACTGGGAACTGTAACATTAGCGTGTGCTAGGGAATGTTTTGCATGCTGTTACCCTCTGTTTGTCTGTGTGCCTATCTGTGCGTGTGCATGCATGTCTGTGTATGTGTGTATGTGTGTGTGTGTGCGTGTGTGTGTGTGTGCGTGTATGCGCATGTGCATGTGGTGTGTGTGTGTGTCTGTGTACGTGCTTATTCGCATGTATTGACGAGAGGACGGTACACTAGTCCATTTCAATCCTTTATGGTTTATTCTGTGTTGAGTGGAGTTGTTCAGAGAATTATTTGAAACTGTAAGTGCAGTTTGTGTCATGTAAAGCGTATGTATACATGTATTTCACTCTACACAGTGGTTTGAAGTCTAAACACTCAAAGCTGAGTAACTTTTCTGGGTTTTCTTGTTTCTGATACTGAAGTATGCTATCTGACCACTTTCTGTGAGCTGTTATGACATATGTCATTGTACAACTTACAAACAACACCTTGGGGGGTTTTTTTTCAGGAGGTCTAACAATGAAGTCCTTCTCAGTTGAAATGAGCGCAGTAATAATTATGGCACTGTCAGTTAGAGTAAGGAATGAGGATCTGCGAATGAGAAAGAAGAGACTGAACCACAAGTCCTTTCCCTTGTGAACCTGGAAAGTTCAGAACTATTCTGTTTCGAGTCACTGGGTGGGTTTTGAAAGTCCCTCTGTGATGATGATGTCATCATTGTCAGATACAGGGCAGCTGCAGACCGCAATGTATTTGGCACTCACTGTATCTGCTGTTGGTCACAGGGTCCATCGTGAGACTCTTCATAGGTGTGTACCTGTTTCCATGGCATCCACATGCTAAGACCTGTGTTCTGCTTTATATGACTTTGCTCTTCACTCACTGGCTGTCCAGCTGGGGACCTGCTGATTATTGCTTTCGGTGACAGAGCTTCATCTGTCAAATTTTGTGTTTTACTGAAAAGTGTAGAACTAAATAGACTGTGATACTTGGTGTCATGCAAACCACTATATAGACAAAGCTGTGACAAATGGTGTGTCATGATGAGATGCCTTTGCATGTGTGTGTGTTGGTGTGTGTGTTAAAGTATTATGTGTGTAATGTGTTTGTAAGTATTATGTATGTATATGACATGTACGTATGTAGGTATTGTTTATGTCTATGTATTATATGTGTGCGTGTTAAAGTATTATGTATGTATGTAATATGCAGTACTTTGTAAGTACGCAGTGTGTGTGTGTGTGTGTGCGTACTTGTTATGCATGCGTGTAATGTTGTGGTATTTTGTAGTATTTTGTCACACTGTACATATGTAGTATTTTGTCAGTATGCAGTGTGTGTGTGCGCTGACCCCCCCCCGTTCCCCCGCAGGCGTGTTCTCCTTCGAGAGCGGACTGGGGGAGGAGCCGGGCAGCTACAGCGACGAGGAGGAGGAGCTGAACGAGGCGGAGGCCAATGGGAGCTGGACGCCGCAGGAGAAGGCCCTCCACGAGGCGCGGCTGAAGGCCAAGGCCCGACGCCGCCTCCGCCGCACCTCCTCCCGCGACTCCGCCCGCGAGTCGCTCTCCGAGGCCCCCGGGGACGCCGGCGCCGACCCGCACAGCCCCAAGGGCAGGATCAACGGGCACGACCGCAAGTCCAGGATGGGCAAGGGGCGGGGCCTGCCCAAAAAAGGTCTGCGTTCACCACGCCCCCCATTTAACCACGCCCTAACCACGTTCTAACAACACAAAGAGACTGTGTGAGAGTGAAAGTTCAGTTCCTATCTGATGTGTGTCCTCAGTTTTTAACAATGAACCATGAAAATCAAACATATCCTCTCTGATTAGGTAATGGTATCATTAGATGGGTTAGCACACTCCCTTTTCTTTTTTCCCCAGCTTAAACTGCATACAGCTTAGAGCTGGAGAGATTTCAGCAAAGCTCTGTACTTCCCTGCAGGGAGTAAAAGGAGTAGCACTTTGTGACAGTCTTGATTGTAGAAATGTACTATAACAAATCAAATTTGATTGATTAAGTCACCTGAGATTCAATGACCATTAGCAGCCCTGGTCATAGCAGTGTCCTCAGCACCACCCCCCAGCTACTCTAATCTAATTAAATCTGCTTCTGATTAGTGCAGTGGTATTTAATAATGTCCATTTGTTTTTTTTTGTTTTTTTTTTTGCTGAAAAAGAGCTTGTGAAGTCTTTATTGCATCATGCTGCTGTGGTTAAGAGTGCTGACAGTTTCCTGCACTGAAATCTCACACTTGTCTAAATGTACTCTGTTGCTGTAGCCTCTTAGACACATACAAAGGAAAAAAATGTGTTTTGCATGCTGAAATCAGACATCAGTTGGTCAGACAGAGCTGTTACCTGAGTGCACATGTTAGGAACCGTGGCAGGCAGATTCGTGGGTGTTCTCTCCCTGTGTGATGTCATAAAGGCTGACCCGCGCCATTGGAGCTGGCAAAAGAAGGTTTCTCTGTCTCCATGTAGGCGGAGCTGGCGGGAAAGGGGTGTGGGGCGTGGCAGGGCAGGTCTACGAGGTTGAGGAGCCCGACATCAGGGACCCCAACTACGACGAGTCTTCCCAGGTGAGCGAGAAGCCCAGGTGAGGTTAACGAGAGGAGGTGTGGCCAAAGAAAGCCCTCTGCGTTTAGTTGACCACGTCCCTGTGTGTAGCCGTTGGTCATGGTGGGTGGTTTGTGGTTGTGGTTTTCGTGGGTGTGCGCGGAGCGTTTGTGCTGATCTTCCAGAGAGAGAGTTGAAAGCGTGTTCAAACCGGTCGGGATGTCAGTCAGCGGTTGCTAAGGCATGATCCTCGGCCCATCTCCTGACTGTCAGCAGCAGTTCAGCTTTCCCTCTGTCTCCTGCAAATGAGTGTTTCTGGGGGACAGTGTTTTCCAAGTGCCCCTGTTCTACAGCAAAGCTATGGAACACTAGCACAGAAATGAAGAACTCTCAGTAAACCGACAAACCCACAAATATGAAACACATAGAGAGGGGTGTGTAGCTCATATTTTACAGAGAAAACGCCATTTTGCCAGTTGTCAGTTCTCCATTGCAGGTGAAGCTTTCTCTCCTGGCTCCAGTTCATTTGCAGACCTGAACAGACAGTGGGACGTTGTGCCTGTTGATATTATTATTTTTTTTTTTTTACAGCTCGATATTTACTGAATGTAGCACCTTACAACTGCAACAGCAGTGCCCCACTGCGGACTTGAACTGGCAGCCTTTGGGTTACAAGCCTTGTTCTTTAGCCACCGCACCGCACTGCTGCCCTCTGTTAGCACGTTAGCTCTGCTAGCACGCAGGGTCACCCCAGCCTCACTCTGGAGCAGGTAAACGCCAGCCTGTTTACTGAAGGTTTTCCCCTGTGGAACATTGCTCAACAAAGTGGCAGCAAAACAGGATGATCGGAGAAGTGAGTCACAGCGGTGCCACGGTGGGGAACCTCCCTTGCTCGGCCGTTTTTCCTCTCAGGACTCCGTGTCTGTTCGCCAGCTCGGAACAATAGCGGCCCCGCTTCCCCTCCGGCTTCCTGCGGTGGTTTGGCCGCACAGGAGCCCGGGCCGGCCGTTTCGCCTTCTCACCGGCAGCTCTGACTTCTCCCTGTCGATAGAGCCGTTCCGTGCCTTGCGTAGATCCTTCCTGCTTTCAGGCATCTTCCCTCGATCCACTTTTATCGTGTACAATGTCTTTATTGTCCGTTTCTTTCTGTAATAGTTGTGTAATATTCAGGTCTTTTAACCCCAGATATCTCTGTATTATTTCACTGTTGCATGTCTGCTTGCTGTTGTTTTTGTTACCTGTGCAGGGCCTACAGATGAAATGTAGCTTCATAGCTAATTCTGGGACAGTCAAGTGCTTGCCCTATGAAATAAATAAATGAAATAAAGTGTTAAAATGTTAAATGCGTTGAAATCAACTTGTGAACAGTGACATAGAGACAGAAAAACGGTGTTCTGTTGATCATATCCATTTCTGTCCCTCAACTGCTCAACACACACACACACACACACACACACACACACACACACACACACACACACACACACACACCTCGTTGGACCCCACCCCCCGTCTGACCCGTGACCCTCCATGTCTCGGTCTGCAGGGAGACACGGTCTACGCCACCGTGGTGCCCGAGCTGGACGAAGGTGAGCTGGAGAAGACGGTGAACCCCATCGTGCAGGAGTACTTTGAGCACGGAGACACAAAGGAGGTGCAGGTGAGTTTCAGAGACAGGGGCCTGCAGCACGTCCCCACATTACATTATTAATGTTCTTCTCCAGGGGAACGAACCACTCTTAGATTTTTCCTTACGCATTTATACAGCTGGATACTTTTTGAAGCAAAGCGGGCCGAGTCTCTTGGTCGACAGCAAAATGGCTCTGCCCCGCTGGGGAATTTAACCACTGCACCTCAACGCCACCACAGAAAAATCCCAAAAATCCGGCCTCCCAGCCAGCCCATGTTGGTGTGATGCGAGCGAGGCCAGGAATGTGACAGTGTACGTTCTCTGGATGTCCCGTCTACATGTGCTCATACATCCCCTCTGTGCAGTGCTTTATCCCTCATCTTACCCCTACCTCTAATCTTCTGAGCCTCGTTGTACCACCTGTTATTTATTGGCATATAAAGCTCTTTGAGGAAAGGGTACTCATGGCAGCCATCTTTAAACGCCTTAAGGCACAGGTCAGTCAGACCTGTTCTGGAATGCACCGCTCCAGGTGAAATGTCATCAAAGGCAAGTTCAGACAGTGCACCGCCGCTCCTGAGCTGCCTTTCAGACTCATCGATGAAACATGGATGCAAAGGGCCACAGGCACCTGATGGAGAGGTCCGACCTGTTCTAGAGTTTAACTGACGTTCGCTGCTGGAAGCATGGAGCTTCCAGAAGGCGTCACTGCTGAGGCTTGGGACGGTCATCACACAGAATCCAACAGAAGTGGGGTCCTCTGAGGTCACACGGTCTGGCTCGTCCTGCACCGATCACCCCCCCCCTCCTCTGACCGTGCGTTTCCGTGGCGTTGTGTCCCCGCTTCCAGATGCTGCTGAAGGAGTTGAACCTGGGCCATAAGAAGTACGAGTTCTCCTCGCTGGCGGTGTCGCTGTCCCTGGAGGGGAAGGCCAGCCAGCGGGAGCTGACCTCACGGCTGCTGTCGGACCTGGCCGGCGGGGTGCTGTCCCAGAACGACATGGCGCGCGCCTTCGACAAGACGCTGAAGGACCTGCCGGACCTCATCCTGGACACGCCTGACGCCCCACAGGTAAAGCAATCAAAGAATTCGGTCAGGGAATCATTTTCTGGTTATCTCCGGCATTGACCCTGGGTTTTCTGGTGTTTGATTCTCCCCTGTGCTCCATGTAAAGTGCCGTGTGACAATCTTGGTTGTAAAAATGCGCTATGCAAATAAAATTGGATTTATTGATTGATTTATTGTTTGAGTTCTACTATTCATTCAAGGAGTTGTTATGTGTCTGCACTGCTATTTTGGGCACTCGCCCTCTGAGGTGCACTGTAAGCCAATGACATGGGGGGGTGGGGGAGTCAGCAAGGGTCTCCCCAGACAGGTTACTCAGCCAGCAGCCAAGGCTTTGGGAAGAGGCAGCTGTTTGAACAGTGTCGGCTTCAGCAGCGAATGTAAATATTTTTTACAGTCCACAGGCCTGGCCTTGGGTATACAGTCCCATGGCTAAATACAGTAGTAATGTGTGACATTCCCTCCTGAAGTGCACAGGCCTTGAGCCCTTCAGGAGTGGAGTGGTGAAGAAATGGCCTTTTCCCTTGTGTGTGGTGAGGTTAATTAACCTGCAGTGCTCACCTGTATGTAAAGGTGGATTCCCTGCTATGCGGTAGCCAAGCTCACCTGCACAGGGGTGTGTAGTGTATTTACTGTTGCTACAAAGTGAATGAACAAGGTGGGCACTAAGGTAGACAGTGAGGAGGTTAACATTCACCCCCTCCCCTCAACCCGTGCTCTGTACCTCTCTGGGCTACCCACTGTCCAGTGATGGGGGTGGGGAGAAGGATCAGGCTCATGGACCAATCAGTGCTTCTGTTCACCCCCCCAGATCCCCCCACCCCCACCTCATCACCTTGTCATCTCACTCCCGTTTCCACGGAGACGGCGGTGAGTGAGGAGTGAGAGTTCTAGCAGTCACACTGACTCAGTTTCAGCGTCATTAAAATGCGCACACACACACACACACACACGCACTTTCCCACGCTGTCCACTAACGAGCGGTGATCACAAACGCAGAGAGTGTCTGCCTCGGTGCCGTCGGCAGCGTGAGGCCAGAGATTTGGCGTTTCCGTGCCGCGAGCGGGTACGCGGCGTAACGGCGGTACTCTGTTACACAAGCGCGCGGCGCTTATGTAAGAGTCCCCCTGCGTTCGGTGGAGCTCGGCGGTTTGGAGCAGCAGCGTTTAGCAGCAGCGTTTAGCAGCGCGCGGCTCTGACGCAGACCGGTGACCGCTGACCGCCTCTCCTCGCTGTCTCCGCAGATGCTGGGTCAGTTCATTGCCCGGGCCATCGCTGACCACGCCCTCCCTATGGGCTTCCTGGACCGCTACAAGGGCAGGGTGGACTGCGATCACGCCAGGTGAGGGCGGGGCAGGTGCGGTTTGGGCCACACCCCACACGGAAGCTCACGCCTCTAACCTCACAAAGGTCCCACAAACACTTCAGCGCTTCCCAGTGGGCTATTAGTCATAGATTGTTGGTGCAGAGTTCGTTATCAGAAGGCAAGATTAGTGTATGTATACACACTGTCTCATAACCTAAAAATATGTGAAAAGAAATAAACATAATGGCTGGAGATATGTGTTCAAGGTTGCAGTATCTCCTTCAAAACTGAGTGCAATCACATGTTAGAAGTGTCAAAGTCTGGTTGGTCAAGGTGATCGAGTTTGGCTCAGCGAGATATGAAAACCCTGACATTCTCAGTCTGCTCAGATGAACAGTAATGCCTAGCTAACTACTGTAACATTCTCGCTCTGTTCATATCGAAAGTAATACCCAGCTTATTAATGTAACATTTTCACTGTTTTCAGATGGACAGTAATGCCCATCTAATTACTGTAACATTCTCACTCTGTTCACATTGACAGTAATTTCCAGATAATTACTGTAACATTCTTACTCTTTTCGGATGTTCGGTAGTGCTGTAATGCCTCTGTAATGCTGCTGTCCCTCAGGGCGGCGCTTGACCGCGCAGCTGTGTTGCTGTCCATGAAGAGAGAGATGGTGCGATTGGACAACGTCTGGGGCGTGGGTGGCGGCCAGAGACCTGTCAGACACCTCATCAAAGAGGTAAGACCGGGCGGGGACAGGCTGTACTGAGTTGGTGTTTGCTGAAGTTTAACATTTCCTCGGTTTATTTATTTTTTTTCCCTGTGAAGGAAGGAACTGAGAGTTCCTGGGGGTGAATGGGTTCACACTCACCTTCTCTGCAGGGTTAGGGTTTTGTGGTAACGGGGGTGATCTGAGTCTCTCGCTGCTGGTTTGGCCGATCCCCCCCGGCTCAGGATGAGGCCTGTGTGACAGAGTTCTGCTCTTGCGAGTGCAGCCAGGAGCCAGCAAACGCGCCCGGAGGCCAGCTGGCGGGGTCAGCAGAACTGTCTCTGCCTCTCCTCTCTCTCTGGGCTCGCTGGCCCTGGGACGGAGACGCTGTGCCAAAGACTTGTATTAAATCAGCATTTGTGCTTAACTTCGACCGTTCGTCCTTAAACTCGCTAAATAAACGCAAGTGACAGAGTTAAGGACAAATGTTGACTGAATCTGAGGTGTTTTGCGAGCTTATAAAGAAAGCACTGAGTGTGTCCCAGACGTGCACGGCCTGGTCTGACCTCTCTCAGTGCCAGGCTGAAGCAGAGAGCTGTCAGCGGGTGAGCCGGGCCCAGGCAGAGTCCACCTCCGCAGGGTAGCCCTCTCAGGAGAGCTTCTGTAGCGTGTGTGTGTGTGTGTGTGTGTGTGTGTGTGTGTGTGTGTGTGTGTGTGTTTGTCTCTGTATGTGTGCCTGTATGTATGTGTATGAATGCCTGAGTGTGTGTGTGAGTATATTAGTACATGTCTATGATTGTGTGTCTGAGTGTGTGGCCGTGTGTGTGTGTGTGTGTGTGTGTGTGTGTGTGTGTGTTTGTCTCTGTATGTGTGCCTGTATGTATGTGTATGAATGTTTTGAGTGTGTGTGTATGTTAGTACATGTCTATGAATGTGTGTGTGCGTGTGTGTGTGTGTGTGTGTGTGTGTGCGTGCGTGCATGCATGCGTGTGTGCGTGTGTGTGTGTGTGTGTGTGTGTGTGTGTGTGTGTGTGTGTGTGTGTGTGTGTGTGTGTGTGTGTGTGTGTGTGTCAGGCTCCCTGCCAGGGTGACTTCCTGCCCGGCTGCTGTTGGGGATCCCAGGGCCCCATCCCGAGCGCACGGCTCTGGGATTGATTAAAGCGCCTGTTGTGCACGCTGCCCAAAACCATTCCGCCTCTGAATCAGCCGCGCCGCCTGTCGGCGTTACTGCGTTGGTGTGGAAGCGCACTGATCATTCCACCTTTGAATCGGCCGCGCCGCCTGTCGGCGTTACTGCGTCGGTGTGGAAGCGCGCTGATCATTCCGCCTCTGAATCGGCCGCGCCGCCTGTCGGCGTTACTGCGTCGGTGTGGAAGCGCGCTGATGGTGTGTGCAGAAACGCTCCGCTGGGTGCTCCCCGCTGTGAGCGCTCTCTCGTCCCGGCCAGCGAAGAGCTCGCTGGAGAAAACGTGGCAATCCCTCTCATTTCAGAGCTCAGAGGACTTCTGTCATCTGTGGTGGAGTCGATCGGAGATTCACACCATTCTCTTCGTCCCACGGCATTAAAAAGCTGTGTTTAGCCCATAAAGACCGGCTACAGGACTGAGGCTAACCATGGTGTCAGCCAAATGATCTGGGTCAGTTTACATTAGTGAATCACCCTTAAGCACCCCTTCGTCCTGTTTGATTACATGCACATTTACTTTTTCTCAGCAGACAGTCTTATCCAGAGTGACTTGCACAGTTTGCATATCAACCGTTTTATGCCGCATATACTTGGAGGATGCGTAGTAAAGGAATTGTAGTTATGCAGCTCACTCGAGGGTACAATGGCAGTTTTCCCCACCTGGGAATTAAACTGGCAACCCATGGGTCGTGATCCCTGCTCCTTGCCTCTGTACCTTGCATGTAAAAGGTCAAACGCGTCTGATGAGGCCACACGTAGGTCACTTTCAGCTGAACGAGCTCCGTGAGGTTTGGCTCCACTGAACGCGGTCCAGCACATTCCCCTAGAAATAGCTTTCGGTGGTGTGTAAACAAGACCCTCTCTGGGAGGCCATCGGAACCTTTGCGAAATTTCAGCACAGATATTAAGGATCCTGCTACCATAACTGACCTTGTGCTATGTACCTAGAGAAGCCAGAACAAGGTTGAGGGTTTCTGTCCGTACCAGCTGAAACGGAGGACGCGTTATGGGTGTTTGCTAACGTTGGCTCAGGGCTCGGAAGTAGATCAACCTGTTTTGAGAAGGAAAGGCATGACAGCACAAACTGTGATTATAATGCCATACCTGTTCAGGTCTTTTCCACTGTTTGCGTTGTGTAGCAGAGAGATCCCTGCCTGACACAGAGGGTAGAGAGGGGAGAGAGTGAGCTGGAAATCAGCCCTCATGATTACTTTTCTTGGCAGGTGGTGGCAGGAAAGTTCGACTTGGTACAGCGAGTTCCTGTCTGTTACCACTACCTGTGCATCAGCATATGAAAGAGTCTTAAGACCCACACAGGAAGGAGGGCATTTCCTCTGCACGGCGATGCATAGCTCAGGGGGGTTGGTTCCTAACGTGCGCTCTGTGTGTGTGTGTGTGTGTGTGTGTGTGTGTGTGTGTGTGTGTGTGTGCGTTTCAGATGAACCTACTGCTGAAGGAGTACCTCACCTCAGGTGAGGTGTCGGAGGCCGAGCATTGTCTGAGAGACCTCGAAGTGCCACACTTCCACCACGAACTCGTCTACGAGGTACAGGACCCCCTTCCCCCGCCACCCCGTAACACACAGCCAATCACTATCCATGTAGCCGGTGACGGCTGTGTCATAAACTGAGATGATATATTCACAAAATGCAGCCAAAACCTGCCGGTGCATTGCAAGGACAGCTGGGTAATAATCAGTGCCGCTCCCTGTGGTTTTCACTTGCCTGTGTTACTTTGCACAGTTAAGAGTGTGATCAGCATATAAGGCTGGCTGTATGAAGCAGGTGCATCGTGGCTGGTAGCCGAAGCTAATCACGCTACCATCAATCAATAGGTCGTTACCCCCGCTGACATCCCTTTATCCTGAAACCTTGTTTCTAAATAAAGACGTGCTTTTATTGACTTGCATAGCTTCTTTGTTTGACTGTAAATATTTACGTTGCCAAATTTGGAGATTCTGTTGTCAGCAGAAAGCTGACAGACAACAAATCTGAACTTGAACATCACCCGATTTTGTTGGACATGGCAATGGGTTTATGCAATACTGCCATCTGATGGTGAGAAAGGGTAGTGCGTTTTCCAAATCTGACCTCCTTTTCTTTATTGGGTCATATCCCTTTAACACCCCAGACAAACACTCATTAAATCTAAATGTGAAGGGGGATTTTGAGAATTTTGCTGTTAAAAAAAACATGGAAGAAACAAGACCTGAGCAGGTGGTTTTTGTTGACTACAACACCTGTGCTTGTCTCTTTGTCCTCTTGACGCCCCTAGAGGTAAACCCTCCAGCGGGTTACTGTGGGAGGCACTCACAGTCAGTGACTGAGGGTGGAACAGTCTGTTTGAAGCTCTGCTTTTCCCTCTCACTGGCATAAATGGGCCGCTCACTGAAAGGTTTCACTGTTTGGCTCTGTGTCGAACCTCTCACACAGAGCTCTCCTGTGTGTGTTGGTCCCGCAGGCTATTGTCATGGTTCTGGAGTCCAAAGGGGAGACGGCTGTCAAAATGATGGTGAGGCTTCTGAAGGCCTTCTGGCAGACGGGCCTCATCACCCTAGACCAGATGAACAGGGTAAGTACAGCAGTTAGCATGTTAACTTATCATCCCTGCTGGGGCCTCTGAAAAGGACACAGATTCTGTGCTTAAAACTGGAGTGAAACCCTCGCGGGAAATCTCAGTCTGGACAAGCTCACTCGACTAAGGGCTCAGGTAGCCAGTGGGAAACAGTGAAGTGTTGAGCAGGGAGTAGGGGAAGGGGTACTTGGAGTGTTTGTTTGTGAGGTTGATTCGTGTTGCCCGGATACCCCAGGGCTTCCAGCGTGTTTACGAGGAGCTGCCCGAGATAAACTTGGACGTCCCCCACGCCCACACCATCCTAGAGAGCTTCGTGGACCTGTGCTACCAGGAGTCCGTCATCACCAAACAGCTGCGAGACGCCTGTCCCTCCAGGTTAGTATGGGTGACGCCCTCTCTGAGGCTTACTACACAAACCTGTCTCAAAGGGTGCAGACCATCGGGAGCTGGGCAGCAGCGTAGAGTAGTGGTAAGGAGCAGGGCTTGTAACCTAGAGGTTGCCAGTTCAATTTCCTCTTGTGGCATTGCTAGTACTGAACATATACTTGCCAGAAATATCCAGCAGTATAAGCAGATAACATAAGAATTGTAACCTGTGTAAGTCACTCAGAAAAAGAGTGTTGTAAAGTGTAAATGTAAGTGTCCTCTTGGCACAAAGGTTGCAGGTTTGATTCCCACGTGGGGTACTCAGGAGTAAGGTGCCTAATCTAAGCTGCTGCAGTAAATACTCAGCTGAGCTGAGGGAGAGCGTGTGAAATATGAGAGACTATGCATAAGGGCATCTGCAACACAAGTGCACGACCTGGAATTTGAACAGGCAACATTCTGGTGGCCAGTCCAGTTCCATAAATACACTGTCATCAGTCTAATATAAATGATGGTGATGATATCATTTCATTCATATCTGTATTTATTGTATAGTAATGAGTCCCATCTACAAATACTTTCTCATTGCACACAATGTGCTTGTTATGAAATTCTGAGTTTTTTGCCATAAATAAGCTCACCCTCATGGTCATGAATCCTTAGATATTTTTCTTCACTGGTCTTATAACGCATCCATGAATATTAACTTTGCATTTACTGTGTTGTTTCCACCAGGGGGCGCAAACGCTTTGTGAGCGAGGGCGATGGAGGCCGGATTAAGAACTAGAGAAGAACAGTGACACGCTGGTGTCCCCCCCTCTTCCTCTCCTCCTAGGTGTCCAGCCTCCCCAGCCCCCCACCCCGGCCTTCCATCACCCCAGCCCACACCCCCCACTCAGAGTGTCACCTCAGGTCATCAGTTTCATCGAAGGGCACTGGATTTCCGGCCGGGGGGGGTCAGCACTTCAGGGTTTTCTGTTCCAGAGAGGTTTTGAGTTGGAGTTCTCCTGGCTGTCACCTGAATTTTTTTGTTTTTGGTTTTTTTTGTTTTTTTTTGAGTCCCGTCCAGAGAGCGCTTGTATAGAAAGGATGGGGGGTTGGAGTTGAGGGGGTGGGAGGGTTCGAGGGCTCGGTGATGCTGCTTTCCTGCGCCAGTGACTGTCCCAGTGCGTTCCTGTCTTTGTCTCCTGCGCTGCATGTGTTACTTTAAGGTTATGAAGCTCTTATGTGAAAAACACAAAATCCTGCCAACACCAAACCCTTTGTAAATCACTCGGTTGATTGGTCAGTTTTAGCCGAATTGGTCGGTTGTAACGGTGTTTCTGGTTCAGTGGGCTTTGGTTCCATTTCCCCCCTGCACAGCGGTGAGTCTCATTCCCTGCCAGCCCTCTGTGTCTCCCCTGCTGTTTCTGTTGTTCGTGACTCGTCTGTGTCCGCTGATCTCACACCATCGCAAGGACCAAGCTCTGTGTGGCAGCTTGGTCACGGCTTCCCTGTTTACACAGCTGCAGTGCTTCCAGACTGCCTCTAGGAGGCAGAATTGAGCAGAGGTCCTGTGTTTCACCTCTTAATCTACTCATGCTGCTGGTGGTCTGAAAATGACAGTTAAGGAGGAGAGGGTTAAAATATAAAACTGATGACCAGCTACCTGATTGGCTAAAGCAGTTGTCCGCAAGCAGATAAAACTGCGCTCAGAATCGATTCAACTGCAAATGTCATTTTCCTTCATTTTTCAGTGTGGAATGAAGTGATATTTTATGTTACTAGCACAGTGTTGTGCACTCCCTTAAAAGTAATAAAGAAAATAAAAAGGCAATGAGGACACTTGATAAGGCACTCAATATGACACACGATTTTCCTGTTCGTAAGGAATGCTCATTTGTTTCCTCTCACTCAGAGATAAGGTGAAGATCAGCGGAAAAATAGAGAAGCTCCTCTGGAACTCAGGCATTCAGGTGTTCACCCCTGACCTGTCTGGTGCTTTAAGGTTTTGTTAAGCAGCGTTGGATGCATTTGTGCATTTTGTGTCAGTGCAATCGGGAGTGAGAGAAAGCTCAATAAATGTGCGTCCATTAAAAATCTGAAGATGGCTCTCAATTTTTTGAGTAATAAAACATTACCGCTGTTTTTTTATACAGATATATTGACAGAGGGCATTGTCTTTACATTTGATGCTTAGGCTCAGATTGGCTCTTGGACTTCCATCATGTCTGAGGGAGGAATTTATTTGCTGGTTCAGTCTTCTCCTTGGGGAATCATTACAGTTAGGATGCCATTACATGAACACAGCTCTCCTGGTTAATAACCAGCGTGTTGCAGTGACGGACAAATGACTAGTCAGTAGACAAGGGCCTGAAATTGATGTGACGCGTCTGGGGTGAACGTTTTTTTTACAGTCGTTCGTATGTTAATGGCTTTCCCCAGCCACGAAGGGCAGTGAGGTGAGCGCGCACTCTGATTGGTCATATCCCACAGGTGCCAGAGGAGTGACGTCACTTTCGTGGGGTAGTCACCCAGCACGGCGAGCGTCCTGTTCTCTGTGGAGCTGACATTCTTCTTCCTGTGTGTGTGTGTGTGTGTGTGTGTGTTTTGCCCCCTCATCGTTTTTCCATTCATGTTCCCGCCCTGTGTTCTGTGCTGGCCTCTGAGGTTTCAGAGTGTGGGTGGGCGTATCGTCTCCCACTGCACCGGCACACGGCCGTAACCACGCACTCGTGCTGGCGTCTGACTAAAGGTCCGCCGGGCCGAAGGATCCAGGCACCACGGAACTGGACCAGGCCGAAACCAAAACCCCTTCACAAAGCGATACTGAAGAAGCCGGTGTTGGTGTTCAGCTCTCTTGGCATTATCTGGATAGTTCAATGGTGATGGGTTTAAAGCAGTCAGTGTTCGGGGTGGATACCTGAATGACCCTGCTGGAACGTCATGGCGGGTTTGTTCCATTTTGTGGCAGATTTGGCACTTTTTCCGGTTTCACCGTTTCAAAGTTTTGCGTTCAGGATTTTTCGTTCTGCTGTGTACATGATTGTGTCTCAGTTGGCTACCAAAAAATATCTCTTACGCCATCCTTGTGTTTCTCTGTAGTTGGATCACTTTTTGATGGCAAAATAGCTTTATTTTATTTTGTTAGTTTTTTTTTCTTCATTGACTGCTACAAACTTCCAGCGTTGCAGATACCAGTACATTTGGACATTGCAATTATCTCAATAAAAGTTCCTTTTGCACTTGTGCTGTGTTCTTTTTTAGTGTTATAAATGCTGCAGCTCATTAATATGGCAGGAGTGGGGAAAAGAAAGAAAAATCCTCTTGCTTATCCTCGTTCTTTGCAATTGTACACTTTGTGTAATTACTGCAAGATTACAGTATGCAAGGTATAATTAGTGGAGAATATTAGACCGAGTGTAATGATGTAGTTTCCTCGTCTGATGTCTTTCAAGAGAGATTGCTCATAACCTATCATAATGAAACATCAGAACCTCCTTTATGGTGTAATTTTATCACACATTTAGAAACTTGAAACTCACATCCAGATATTAGCTAATTACAGGGTTCCTGTGGCCCTGTTTGGTGGAAGAGTGTCTTCATAAAAGTGCAAT
This sequence comes from Megalops atlanticus, assembly GCA_019176425.1. NCBI lineage: Eukaryota > Metazoa > Chordata > Actinopteri > Elopiformes > Megalopidae > Megalops > Megalops atlanticus. The sequence continues at coordinate 3,707,042 of CM032894.1, forward strand.
TTAAGGTGGAATCCCTCTTGGGGATAACCACTTAGACAATGTCTTGCTTATAATGAACCTACCATAGTTGTAAAATCCATGGATTGCATGACTTAAATTGACCAGAAGCAAGCTAGCAAGTTCTGTAGTAAGTACGATTGATGACTGAAGAACACAATGGAATCAGAAGGTAGAAATAACCCCAACTAACCTGATGTGCAACATTAAACCTAGGACACAGAAGTTAGATATTTTTATGGGCCTTTGTGTTGCATCGGAATTTGCCATTGCGTGGAATTAGACTTCCCTTTTCTCCGGTTCAGTTGTGCTCGATTCCTCAAATTAACTTCATGTTGGTCCTGGGTCAGCTGTGTCCAGGTGAGCGTTAAGTATGACGGCGTGCAGAACACGCTGAGCGCTGATCAGAGATCAGCCCAACGCGGTCCACGAATACGGTCAATGCAGGTCACGTGACAAGAAAATGTCGTCACTCCTAAGCGCCGCATGTGGCTGATTTACTTGTTTTTAAATCGTATCACTTGTGTTCAGAAAGCGATATAAAATATGTACCCTTGCCATAACACGAGAAGGATCAGTAATGGGATCAATAAGGGGCTATATCGTGGTAGATGTTTCTATAAAATTAAATCATGATGTTATGCGGATGACGTAATATTCTTGCGCCGCGTGTAGTTAGTACACGTCTTTTAACCAGATGGAAGCGAGGCGAGCAGGAAGTAGCGCGGCTGATAATGTACACCTGGAGGTTGACACACTCGTAAGGTACATTTACGGTCAGACTCACTTGCAATCGCATCATAGATCCATGCCATTTGAATCGAATGTTTGTTATTTCACCTCAGAAATCTCAGGCAAGATTGCTTCTTTGCTAGGATATGTTCACATAGCTATCTAGCCTGCAGGCTAACTGCCTCTACAGCAGGTGGCTGTCCATTCACCGGCTTCCGAATGCTGTCTCGGAAACCCCTCATACCAGTAACGATGAAAACTGCAGATATTGTCCGTATCTGGTCATGTTTGTTAGCTAATAATAAGTAATTTGCAAGCCAGCTGTTGTTATGGTCTTTCAGGCACCGTAAAGTTTGCCCAGCGTGGTCTTTTCATTTTGACAGTTAGTTTGGCAGCTAGCTACAGCTAGCTCCATTATAGTCAAGTAACTTGAGCTTTCCTGCTAGCTTGCAAGCAAGGAAAGCAAGCTAACTAGTCAGCTCTGAGTTGTTATCTACCTCGCATAGCTGGGAGTAATATTTTGTCGTAAGATTTTGCAAAACGGCTTATCTTTACTGGCTGGTTAGTTTATGTTTGAGGAGTCATGTATAGGAAGTTGTAGGTAAATACCGGAAAGGAAATATTTAAAGTGATCGTAGTTTTTTATGCTGATGCTTCTGTCCAAATAAAGCAATCTGTGTAGATAACTACAATGAGAGGTGAAGTACAGCGTCCCGTTTTTGTGGAGTGAGTAAATATTTGATTCGCTTAACGGCTCGGTAAAGCGGTGTTTGTAAGGGCTCTCCAGTTTGGTCACGCCGTGATAGAGAATAATGCTCTGGATCCTGAACTCCGCGTAAACTGCTGGCCGCTCCTCCTGCTTTCAGACTGTTACAGGAAGGATGGGAAGGCAGAGGCACGGGAAGAGGGTGCTGCAGAGCGATCCCGTCCCGCACCGGAAGGAGGAGAAGAGCGCCGTGCCGCACCGCAAGGACAAGAAGAAGAAGCCGGACATCGGGAAGCTCTTCATCAACATCTCCATCGGCCTCTGCATCTTCAGCCTCGTCTGGTTCTTCTACGCCCTCTACATGCGCTCCACCCTGGCCAAGCGGGTGATCACCCTGCACCCCTCCCCGCGGGTGCTGGACGACAACAGCACCAGTCCTGCCATGTCCCCGGAAAGGTTCTGGGGCTCTTACAGACCCCAGGTGTATTTTGGAATGAAGACCAGGAGTCCCAGATCTGTCGTGACAGGTACTGTCCCCGCCTTGTAGTAGGACTAATAGAGAGACTTTGAACTCCTTGTACGAAAGGTGCTGTATGTAATTACAACCTATTTATCTGTCTATCTATATAATAATATGTGTACATATGAGAGCTTCATAATGCTCAACACGTTCAGTGCATGATATAAGGAGACAGGCATAAGTGCACAGGGACAGCCACTGGTTAATTTTAGAGGCTAAATATGTACTCACCAAGTCCATAGATGTTGTCGTGCTGGTTGATAATGCCTTGGTATGTCCAACCACATACATTCCCTTGGTACAGTCCCCCCAGTGATTCACCCAGGGTCCTCTTTAAACATCACAAGTCTGAGTGTGTGCTGGTTTGTTGCAGTTTGACTGTAAGATCACATATTGTGTCTTCCTCCCTGTTTGTCGGTGGGATCACTCTGTAAGATCCATTGTGATTTCCAGTTTGAAAGATCCTACTGCACACTGTCTTTCTCCCAGCTTGGCTACTAGATCCAAGCACATGTCATCCCTTTCCTCTGAGCACAGTGGAGGTGTGTCTCTGTGTTTGTGCTGTAGAAGCTGTGGGAGATGCTCTGTGCTTATTCTGTAGAAGTTCTGTGACCTACCCTGGAAGTGCGTGATGTTGTTCGTACTGTAGAAGCCGGCCTGCTCTCGCGCTGCTGCTGTTCTGTAGAGGCTCTGTGAGCTGGCCTGGTGGCGTGTCTGTGTTGGTGCTGTGGAAGCCGGCCCGCTCTCACGCTGCTGTGCTGGTACTGTGTTGCTGCGTTGCAGGGCTCATGTGGATGCGGCAGTTCTCGGAGATGGACGTGAGCCTCCGACACACCTGTGAGCAGGGCGACCGGCTGCAGAGCTACGGCTGGCTGTTGCACGACGGCGTCAGCTTCGGGGTGCAGGAGATCCGCGACAGCGACTTCACCCTCACCACCGAGTTCGTCAAGAGGATGGGCGGCGAGCACGGTGGCGACTGGACCTGGAGGATCACCGCCAAGCAGCACGTGAGCGAGAGGCGACACCCCTCACCCTTGACCTCTGACCCCTCACCCTGTACCCCCCACCTCTCACCCCTCATCCCTGCGCCTTTTACCTCTCACTCTGACCCCTCACCGCCACCCCCCAGTCCTTACCCCTGACCTCTGACCCCTCACCTTCCACCCCCACCTCTCACCCCTCACCCCCACACCCACCAATCCTTACTCCTGACCTTTGACCCCTCACCCCGTATCCCCCACCTCCCACCCCTGACCCCTCACTCAACAGTCTCCAGTCTTCACCACTGACCTCTGACCTTTTACCTTGCATCGCTCACCCTGACCCCTGACCCCTTGCCCCTGCAGTGTAAAAACAGAAACTCAGCTGAGTCAGGGTAGCGCTGCATCTTTGTATTGCTTACCAGGACAACACCCCCCCACCCAGCCCCCCTGCCCCGATGGAGTTAATACACGCAGTCCTACTAAAAGTTCTCTCTGTAAAATATTATCCATGATGCCCTGCTCCCAGGGACAGGGACATTTTGGCACAGTTTGATGCAGCTCATTGATTAGCCTTTATTTGCGTAATGAAGGCGTGTGAGCTGGACTGCTCTCCCCCGCTGTTGCGTGTGTTGGACCTGATTGGCTGCTCACTCCTCACAGGGTTGTGTAGAGCTCTCACGGCTTTCCGTTGGCTGTTCCCCGCACAGAGCTCGGCTGCACAGGCCCCCGTCATCTCGCTGATGTTCTACGTTGCCACGGATACGCAGGGTTCTCTACAGGCTCACGTGGAGGAGAGGAACCGGCTGGGTTCCGTCACGGGTTCCTCCGAGGAACTCGGGAACTTCAAGATTACTTTCCGAAAGCCCTCTGCCGGAGAGGCGGCTGGCGACAAGTATGCCACGTATGTATTCACACGAGGACACGAGCACTCACACATACACACTCACATGTACATGAACAGACACACACACACACACACACACACACACACACACACACACAACACTCACACTCGCACTCACACACACACACACACACACACACACACACGCATGTGGACACACACACACACACACACAAACACACAAACACTCACACTCGCACTCACACATACACAGACACACACACACACACACACACACAAACACTCGCACTCACACTCACACATACACACTCACATGTACATGAACAGACACACACACACACACACACACACACAAACACTCACACTCGCACTCACACATACACACTCACACACACACACACACACACACACACACACACAAACGTGCACGTAACCCTACATACAGATGTGAGACAATGGCTCTGAATTTACTCTTAATTCCAGTTTCTATTAAGCTAAGTTTACTACAGGAAAATGTTTTTGATATGATACTGATTCTTCTACTTTTTTCTGGATTATGTTCATATATTAAGCTTTTTAATAAATTTTTTCCTCATTATACAGAAAATATCAGAGAACAGGTAGCTATGTAAGCAACTTTTTCCTCATAAGGGAAAGGTTTCTACAGTAAGAAAGAAAGAAAAGAAAATTAATCCTATCATTCTTATTAAAATATATTAGTATAATCTGTTGCAGTAGATACCATAATCTTGAAGTTATATGATAATTAAGAAAATCACAGGGAGACATTTGAAGTCCATGGTCCGTGTCCATCACGGTTTATCTCCATGTCTCTGATTTGCAGCTATAATTACTTGAAGGCGGGGAGTCAGGGGCTGGAGAAGCTGACGGACATCGTGCGGAACAGCCTGAGCCGCCGGTTCCTCTTCAGCACTCCGTCCGGGGAGAAGAGGCCCTACATCGCCGTGGATACGCACAAGCCCCCTCAGCATCAGCATCAGCATCAGCAGCAGCAGCAGGACCCCAGGAAGGAGAGCGACTTCGTGGTGCACCAGGTGACGGTGCAGACCCCCTTCCAGGTGGAGGTGCTGTTCGAGTCCGGGAGCTTCCGGGACCGGCCCGACCAGCTGGTGGGCGCGGTGATGACGGAGGAGCTGGAGAGGAGGAAGGCGGCCTTCGACCTGAAGTTCGAGAGGACCTTCGGCCTCCAGAGGAAGGGCTACACCCCGTCCCAGGTCAAGTTCGGCAAGGCGGCGCTCAGCAACATGCTGGGGGGGATGGGCTACTTCTACGGCCAGTCGGTGGTGCAGTCAGCCTACAACGAGTACCCCCTGCTGTACCCGCAGGGGGCGCTGTTCACCGCCGTGCCCTCCCGCTCCTTCTTCCCGCGCGGCTTCCTGTGGGACGAGGGCTTCCACCAGCTGCTGCTGGCCCGCTGGGACCCGCAGGTGACGCGGGAGGCCACGGCGCACTGGCTGGACCTGATGAACACCGAGGGCTGGATCCCGCGGGAGCAGATCCTGGGGGACGAGGCACGCAGCAAGGTGCCTGCCGAGTTTGTAGTGCAGCGCAACGAGAACGCCAACCCGCCCACGCTCTTCCTGGCACTGCAGGAGCTGCTGGAGCAGCTGCCCGACGGCGGCGGCAGCGGCGACCCCGACGGCCCCGCCCCCGACCCCGCCCACCCCACCGTGCGCTTCCTCCGGCGCATCTTCCCGCGGCTGCAGACGTGGTTCGAGTGGTACAACACCACGCAGGCGGGGCGGCTGCCCGGCTCCTACCGCTGGCTCGGGCGTGACCGGGACACCGAGCTCTTCCTCAACCCCAAGACGCTGACGTCCGGGCTGGACGACTACCCCCGCGCCTCGCACCCGTCGCCGGACGAGCGGCACGTGGACCTGCGCTGCTGGCTGGCGCTAGCGGCGGGCGTGATGGCGCGGGCGGCCCGGCTGGTGGGCGAGCCGCACGCCGCGTACGAGCTGACCCGCCTCGCCCTGGCCGACGTTGCCCGGCTGGACGAGCTGCACTGGTCCGAGCAGCTGCGCGCCTTCGCCGACTTCGGCAACCACACAGCGCAGCCGTGTCGCTGAAGCCCGAGAGGGTTCACGTGCCTCCCGGCACGCCCCGCCACCAGTTCCCCGCCGCCCGGCTCGTCCGCGTCGTCCGCGGGACCCCGGAGCTGCAGTATGTTAACGCCCTGGGCTACGTCAGCCTCTTCCCCTTCCTCCTCCAGGTGCTCTCCCCCGACTCGCCCCGTCTCCAGCACGTCCTGCGGGACATGAGGGACCCCGAAAAGCTGTGGACCCCCTACGGCCTGCGCTCGCTGTCCAAATCCGACCCGCTCTACATGAAGCGCAACACGGAGCACGACGCCCCCTACTGGCGGGGCCCCATCTGGATCAACATCAACTACCTGGCCGTGCGGGCGCTGCATCACTACGGCAACGCCGAGGGGCCGTACCGGGAGGCGGCGGCCGCGCTGTACCAGGAGCTCAGGACTAACGTGGTCGGCAATGTTTACAGACAGTACCTGGAGACGGGGTACATCTGGGAACAGTACAACGACACCACCGGCAGGGGGCAGGGCAGTCACCCCTTCACAGGCTGGTCTGCGCTGACTGTACTCATGATGGCCGAGCAGTACTGACCCCCCTCCCCCACCTCCCCATCACCCCCAGCCCCGCGCTCGGTTTCTCTGACATTTAGTCTGTGAAACATGCCGTCCTCTTCCGCCCCAGCCTTGCAATCATCCCCAGAAAAATTGTTACCATCAGTCGTTACGTCAAAAAAAAAATCGCTGTCAATGGTCTCTGTTTTCTCCCTGACCGATCCCTGGCTTGTTTTATACGGAAGCGTTTTTAATGACCCGTCTCCGCGGGTCTGTGCCGGGGGGGAAAGGGGTGTTTTCTCAGTGTACCTGCTCTGAAAGCCAGGTGCTGAGGGACCCTCAGGTCTCTGAATTGCATCTGTGCTGCGTTTTCTCACTGCGGTGAATTAAAGCACTCTTGACCCCCTGCTCTTTGTGTGAACGCTTTTGGGATGGTGGATTAGGTGGGCTTTGCTTTAATTGGTCTAGAAGCTCTATGAGTGGCACTGAAGCCCTGACCTCTGGCTGAAATTATCATAGATTGCTGTGCATTTAAAACCTTCCAGACAGAAATAACTTTGGCAAAAAGGATTCCTTGCATTAAGTACCTTCATTCTCTCTGTCCATGACTGTGCTGCAAAGATTACATGGGTGTCCTGGTGATGTCTAAAGGTCTCATAGTGTTGTAACTAAAACAGCCCTTTTAAATGATTGTGTTTATTGAAGAGGACCATTTCTTTTAGGCTGTGAACGGTATTAGCAGCAGCACTGATTAGTGTCTTTAGTAAGAAAATGACAGTCAACTAATTTAGCTTGCTTTATTGATTATTATTCGATAAATGGTTTCATGCACCATACGTGTGCACATGACAGGTTTAGCGTCTTCAGTCAGGAGTGAGCTGAGGACATCAGGGATATTTGGGAGAGAATGGTAATGTTACAGGATAAAAAAGCGCTCTGTTTTCCAGTGTTTGGTTTGGATGTTGAGCAGGCCTGCTGTTCATGTGAATCCTCAGCTCTCCTCCCACCTCCAGCCCACTGAAGCAGGAAGAAGACATTAGTTCCACAGAGCCCTGCTAAAAACAGAGCGTATGGCATTCCTTACACTTTCCTCTAAAGATGTTTAAAAAAAAAAGAAAAAGAATCTCTTCAGCTTTGTGTTGTGTACACTGGTGGAGGCCATATGGGTAAGTGTTGCTGTGGTGTTTGAGCTGACTTAGAGGAACAGCCGCAATTAAATCCAAAGTGCCATTATCAGTCTGTATGCCTGCAGTTTTGTAAGCAGAATTTTGAGTCCTGAGAGCGCGGACAGAACCAGAACCTTCTGTTACCGACCCAGAAACCACCTAGCTGGAGAAGGGAAGGGATGCAGGAGTGGAATATCTGGTAATAATGGACTGTCTGTGTTTGAAGCGCTCAGCAAGCAAGGAAGTTCAGCTTGCTAATTCTGGAGTGAATCTACTGCTTTTAGCCGGGCCGCGGCTGTGACGTATAAGCGCGGTCACTGTGTGTTCTTGAGTAGTGGCTTCCTCTGAGCGAACAGGTGAAAATGGCGCAGTGAGGGTCCGGCTTCATGCCGAGGCCCGTGTCAGCAGGGAGGATTGGGAGAGTCAGCGAGAGCTGAATCAGAGCCGCAAGCCGCCCCGATCGCTCGTCTGGGCGGGAGGGCTTTGTCGCTCCGCGCAAATGAAGGACGGCGCCTGACGTCGGCCTGCCGTCAGTCATTGTTTCTGCCGGGCCTCGTTGCCATGGCGAGACACCGCGAGACCCCGTCACCGGATTGGACGCGTAGCGGTGCCGGTGGTCTCCCGCGCGCCGTTAGCGGTTTCGCGGCCCGCGCGCACGTGGAAGGCAATGTTTCAGCACTGACGGCCGCTCGCGGTTTCCATGCCTCCCACAACAATGTGCTGTTTTTTTTTTTTTCTTTTCTCTTTAAGTATCCTGTTTGAAAACATGTCTTGTTCAAGGCAAAGCTTCACACACCCAGGTTAGAGGGCTAAAAATAAGCACGCTCTCAAGAAGCAAGGCTGCGGTCGCAGTGAAATCCGCATTAATGTGCGCAGCGGTTATTCACGCCTCGTCTTACTGGAGTGGCACTTGCATCCACTGGAACCATTGCATGTCACCCATTCAGTCCCAGTCCTCTGTACCATTTCAGATGAATTTACATCTTTAGGTTTTCTTCCTGGCTGGCAGTTGAAAAATGCCACGCACAAGAACATGCACCCTTAATTTCTTGGTGGAGCTGGAAGCAAAGGAGGATGTCTGAATTAAAAAGCATAATTTGGCAGTTTAATTTTTAAAAATATGCAACCTACAGTAATGGAGCAGTAATCGTGTATAAAGCACAGGCCTGCTGGAATGAAGCTTCAGATCCTTGATGTCTCTTTGTGAATGGGACGCTGGATGTCAGTGCGGTGGGGGCCTTGGCCTGCCGCGGCGACGGAACCCTCCGGAACATGCCGCCGAGCTGACGTCACAGCCCCCGCGAGGACAACGGCGGTTCACAATCCGCACGCTGCTTCAGCTGTGGTAAATGACGCGAGCATCGCCATAAGCCGCTGTCATCGGCAGCGTTTCCTCTGCGGAAGACGCATTGGCCGCCGCTCTTTAGCGGATGCTCCACATTCCGGTCTGAATGTTCCGCATTCCGTGTTGCGTAATCCGCTTTCTACTCCAGCAGATTGGAGGAAATTTCGACTGAAGGAAGTTGCAGCAAATTATTCCAAAGCCAGACTGAAACGATGCCAGTCCAGATCTGTGTGCATATTCATATGCAAGAAGCCCCATATCATTATTCTTAAAAATGGAAACCAAGAAGGTGACAATTTGCAGATTAATTTCATTATTTGGAAATTAACACAATACTGTAAACTGTTGATTTAAACTGATATAAGTGGAGATATTTATCCAGTGTAATGCTTCTCAGTATTTCCACAATACTTGCTTTCATGGAATAATGCTTTGATATTTCAAACATGTATAGCTTTGCAGTAGTTGCGACATAAGTATCACCAGCACATAACGCTGTATGTATTACAGTGTCTGTCGAGTGCATTATTTAGGCATATGGCTGTCAGAAAGGAAACACAGAAGTCCCATGTCATATTCTGAATTGTGCTGAGCTGCACAGATTCACTGCAGTGCCACTTCGGGAAAAAAAAACTGTGAACTCAGTTCATGTCTACATTTTATTTTTGTTGCCTGTCAAGTATAGCTGACAGAATTATGTTTTGGCATACAGCATTGTACTATATGTGTCTGTGCGTGGGTATGTATATCTGTGTGTTCAGGGGAAGAGTCTTTGGCTGTCTTAAATCAGAGCATCAAATTTCAGCAGGTTACAGGTGACCCACAAGGACATCCATTACCTGAAATTTACCTTTCACTCCCTCACTTCACCTCTCTTACTCACTCACTCATTAATTCACTCATTCACGTTCCCACTCGCTCACCAACCCACTCACTCATTCACTCATTCCCTCTCTCTTCATCTCACTCACTTTCTCACTCATTCGCTCACTCACTCGCTCACTCACTCAATCGCTCTCTCACTCTCCCATCTCTCACCCACTCAGCCACTCACTCAATCAGTGAGTGGCTCCCTCAGCAGTGAAGGGCAATGACGTTTTACCACTAGAGGGCGCCGAGGGCCAGCAAAGTAGTCCCCGCAGCTGAGGAGCTCCTGCTTTTATTTTATATAGATAGTCCCCTCACAAGAGCTCCACATAATCCCAAAACGATGTCACTGTGTCAGCCATTACCTCAGTATTCCAGCTCCGTCTTTCGGAACAGTCTGGGCTGCGTCTGGGGGCGACACTGAGGTTACTGCTAACGTTTGGGCCTCGTTCTCCAGTTGCCCTCTGCCTCTCTGAGCAGCTGCCGGCAGGAACCCACCTGAACACCAGCAGCCCCTAGAGTGTGCGTTACCGTGTTCTGCCGAATTCTCTCTGCTGCCGAGCCGAGTGTCGTGATTGGTCCGGCCCAGAGGCGCATCATTAAGCGCGGTGACATCATCCGGTCTCATTAACGGCGGTGGTGGGACAGCGGAAGAGATTGGAACAGAGCCTCGGGGTTGGCGTGGGTAATGGGTACGGCGATTGACCCTTTCACTGAGTTTTTTCCTTTTTTTTCGGGAGACAAGCCACCATGGGATTCAGTAATGTGTGGTGTGAGATCTGATGAATGTGTAATTCACACCGAGCCCCCCACCCCCCACCAACACACCGCAATCTGTACCCCCTTCAGCCGGCATTCTGTCAGGGATGAGCTCACTCCCATTGAAGAGCGCAGCTGATCTTTGTGACTAAAGCACTCGCCCTGCAATCTATCCCCTCCTAAAGACCCCTCTATCTGCGGGAGAGAGAAAAAAAAACAGGGTCCTAATGGCTGAACGGCATTAGAACTAACAGCCAGCGCATAAACAGATGAGTCAGGATCCATCCATTTGCACACTGATGAAAAGGGCTGTGGTGTGTGTGTGTTTCTTCTGGTCAGAAATGTAGGCTATGTGTGAATCATGGAACCGAGCCGGTGTCTGTCCTCTGAAGACCGAGAGGGTCACATGCCCATTTCACAGAAAGGCTAAAAGGCAAAGTTAAAGCGTCCTCCTTCCTGTTATTCATTCTTTAAGAAATAATGAGACTTTGGAGTAATAGAACAGGAAACAGGAAATCTCATGCCAGTTTCATTGTAACATGAGTAAGATCAGTAATGTCATAGGATAAAGCCAGATTTTTCATGTTCTTGATTTTTTTTTAGTTTGAAATTAAGCAAAGGTACACTGATATGATTAACTGTAATCATCGTATTTTCAATAAAATGTCAATGTCAGTAATTCTTCATACATTTAACAAATTCTTTTGATAATGATTATGTGTGAAGCTGCTCGTCAGAGCTGGGGTCAAGTCCGTTTCAATTCGGTCAGTTCAGGAAAGTTCAGGAATTTCGATGCATGAGTTGGAATGGAACTGACCCCCAACTCTGCCATTCATAAAGCAGTTCATTGATTTAATAGTTTGTGGGTCTTACTCTAGCTTAATTATAACTTCATACCATTTTGGCATGCTGATGCAGCTCTGAAGCCAGTCCTGCAGTAACACATGCCATGCAACACTACCATTATTGCCATTTAACGATGTAAATGAATTACAATTGCAATTTTATCCATTTATATAGCTGGATATTTACTGAGGAAATTGTGGGTTAAGTACCTTGCCCAAGGGTACAATGGCAGTGCGCTAGCGGGAAATCGAACCTGTAACCTTATGGTTATGAGTCCTGCTCTTTACCACTATGCCACACTGCTGTCTACAGCAGTCGAGCTCTCCCAGCAGATGCCCAAGGCTCACATTACATTATTGTCATTTACCAGATGCTCTTATCCAGAGTGACCTACATACATGCAGGTTATACTTTTGTCCATTTATACAGCTGGGTATTTACTGAGGCAGTTGTAGGTTAAGGACTCTGCCCGAGGGTACAACAGCAGTGCCCCAACAGGGGATCGAGCCAGCAGCCTTTCAGAGTGAGCCCTGCTCCTTACCATAGTGGCATACTGCTCACCATATGTGCCCTGGTTTTCTTGGTTGCAATCTTGTCCCAACTGTTCTCAGTGCCACTGAAGTTATGTCACTGTGATGGCCAACTCATGCCCATAATACCTCAAACCTTCACACTGAAGGAAAAGTCAGAAGTTGTGTAGTGTCATTGTCCTATGCCACCTACTCTAACCTCAGGAAAAGCCTCAAATCAATTTTACGGTCAGGCAGGCAGGTCAAAAGGTGCAGATGTGGAATTTCAATAAGGTGAGTAATTCTTTCTGACCACCATTATGAAGTACACCTGAAAGTGCAAACCTTAGGGTAGTACAGAGCGTTAGTAGCAATAAAAGGCTGGTTTTAGTTTAGTTTTATTTTCACATGAGAAATAATAATATTAAAAGGAAACAGAAACACATAAAGGGAAATACACTTAAGAGCCGGTGAGGTGAGAAAGTATTACTGGGCTTATAAGGAACCACATCAGTAATAATGTATTAATGGCTATTTATTATGGTTTTGGATACTCTTCTCACACTCAGCCTGGTGTCTGGTGTGGTGGCAGTCTGCTGTAGTGACTCGTAACCAAAAGGTTTCCGGTTCAATTCTCCACTGGGGTACTGTCATTATACCCTTGGGCAAGGTGCTTATCTCAAAAATTGCCTTTAGTAAATATCCAGCTGTATGAATGGGTAACATGTAAAAGCTGTAACCTACATAAGTTGCTCTGCACAAGAGCATTTGTTAAATGACAGTAATGTAATGTAGTAACTGAATCAGGTCTTTCCTTGTGTGAATCCAGTGTCTTTTTCAATGCTGTCATGAGTCAAAGGGAAAGCTGTCAGCAGCCAGGCTGCGTGGCAGTTGGCACGCATGAACACTGTACATGCACTGTACAGGAACAGAGCAGCAGCCGAAGCCCTCATCCTCCACTGGAGATCGAAGGCCCTCTATGACATCATGCTGAGGTCAGAGGCTGTCAGAGCCAATGGCAGCTGAGTGTTTGTGTTCCACAAAGCCGTGCGCCACCTCATCCCTTTTGTCTTCTGCCTCTGTTTACCACTCTCCACAACTCCAATTACCTCAAAGCTCTGTGATGCAAGCAAAAAAAAAAAAAAAATGTTGACGCTTTTTTCTCGGTCCACCTCACCGGAATCGCACGTCCCGAGGGAGCCGGGGGTATCGACGAACGTAAGAGCGCCCCTTCGTTCTGACTGTCCGCACGTCCGCGCCGAAAAACGTTTCAGCTCCAACCCCCCCTCCCGCTCTGCCTGGCACTTACCCTCTGCCTCCCCCAACCCCCCTACGCTGACACCCCGAAACGACCCCCAGGTACGCTGCCCCAGCACCCCAGCCTGCGGTGCTTCGTTTTCCCAGTAGCCTCCCAGCCTCTGCCTGCAGTGCCCTCTGTGAAAGTTATATAACTGCGGCTCTATAAATAGGCCGGTTCTGGATCTTTTGTCTTTACCTGCTTGCTGTTATTCTAACAGTTATATTTCTGGAAATCACTGGAAGCGATGCCATGCAAGCCAACCGTTACCATAGTTACTCGGGTTAGTGGAAGGCATAGAGAGTGTGGAGCCTGCTTCTTCTGGAAAAAAAAAAAGCTGCGGGTTTGTGTGAATAGAGCTGAATTAGAATCAAAAGCTATTAGACTCAAGCACATCATGGCACTGATACCGCAAATGGTAACTACACGGGAGCCAAAAGTCATGGCTGCGCGAAACGTTTGGGTTTAAAAGCAGAACTATGCGTGACCGCTTTTGAAAAAAACTTTGCTGCATCAACGAAAATGTGTAATACTAATGACTAGCGGCAATTTATTACTATGCATACGTCAATAATTATGAGAACAATGCAAGCGTAGATGAAGATGATTACATACAGAAAGCTGTCTGTGTAATGGTGTAGGTTGGTTGAGAGAGATACATTGGTTGAGAGTGGAGGTCTATAAATAGCTTCTGAAGTGAGATGTGTTGAGGATGTGCTGAAAGACAATTCAGGTCAGATCATTCCTCTGCTTTCAATCTTCAGTCCAGGACTGGACAGGGCCAGATTTGGAGGGCCAGACCCCAGCACCTACCGGCTTTAATTATACGAGCTATTCCTGACCCTATCATGGTCATTCACTCTAAGCTGTGTCAATGGCCTGTGTGCATACCACCGGGGACTGGCCATGTCAGTACTCCAGCCCCCTAGCTGTTGTGTTTTTATTCTCCCCATCTGTCATTGTGTCCATGTGCTTTTGTTTTTCCTTGTGTTCCAGCCCTGCCCCGCTCTCCGCCCACCTGATCATCTCCACCTGCCTGCCTGCACACCTGCTTCCCATCACCTCATCAGCCCAACCCTATATTTACCCTGCTTGTCTCTGTCTTGTTTGCCAGTTTGTTGCAGTGTTTTTCCTGTTTCGTTCCTGCCGTGCTTTGTCCCTGTAAGTCTTGCCGTTTTTGTTCCTGCCTGTTCTTCGACTTTGATTCTGCCCGCCGCCTTGCTCTGTTTGCCTGAGTATCTGCCTGCCTGGTTACTGACCCTGCCTGTTCCCGTTTTCGACCCTGGTTTGCCCACGGACTACCTGCCTGTTACTGACACTGCCTGTTCTGGTTTTGCTACTTCGCCTGACGTCTTTGTTAAAGCTTTTTGGAACCTGAAGCCCTGGTGTCTGCGCTTGAGTCCTTACCTGAGCCCTGACAGTCCATCTGGATTGGTTATGGTTAGGTGCACATATATGTAGTCACTCAAGGATTTGCTGTTGACCCTTCGGTCTGCTGGGGATGTTGTTATAGTTTGTGGAGGCCTGCCGTCTGGGCTTAGGCCAGGTGCAGGGAGTTGGTGTAATTAGAACATGAAATCAACATCTCTTTTTTGACACCATTGCTTGGGCGGAAGAGTTCTGAAAGGACCTGGCAGCGAGTGGCTGCACTTGCTATGGAAACTCCTCTTGTGCCCTGCAAGTGGGATTGCATTTGCACATAAATAATGGTGTGGTTTTATCAGTATGATGGAAGTGCATGGTTTGAGTTGCTGTGCTACCTGGGGAGTGTGCTGCCGGTGTTGTACTGGGGCTGACACACTCCCAGAGGCCCTTTCTTTAGGCCATATTTGCTTTGTTTCTTTGTTCGTTTCAGGCACTTGCTATGAGCTGTCCTGGTATGGGATCATACAAGTTTATGAATTTGTATCGTTTTGCTCTGAGGATTTCGTGTGCTGCTGGACTGATTGTATGGCATGACTATATTCTGCTGACTTCTACTTGTCTAAAACCAAAGTAAAATCATATTATGTTTTCTGTTTTCTTTTTTTTTTTTTTACAGTTTCGGTGATCTTCATCTCTATCACCTTTTTTGACCATTTGTCCACATGCTTTGTCATACAGAAGGTAAGCTGGCTATTCATGAGAAGATGGACTTAACTGAAACATGTATGGGATGTAGAGCAAAGGCAACACAAAGAAAACAAGCCAATTCTGTGGCTCTCAAGACTAGAGCTGACAGATCGTTCCAAAGATCCCACCGTAGGCTGTTCTCTATCAATCATCAATTATTATCATTATTGTAGGTATCAATTATTATTTCCATTTGACCAGCAGTCTGTCCTCAATGTTGTTTGGGGCAGGTTGTTTTTGATGAGTGTTGTATCTGTCTGTGGGGGTAAATGTCGACACAAAGCCAGTTTATTTTCCTGTGGAATGCCCATGTTGGGCAGTGCTCACAGTTGGCTATGGAGGACCATGGATGGACTCTAGGTACAGCAGATAAATTTACATTTAGTAAATTTTGTAAAATCAGTGTTAAGTTGGTAACGTTTGATCATCTCCAACTTTTTGAAAACTTCTCAAACATTTTTTATCTTTTTTTTTAAACAGATTTAATCATTCTTGTCTATGATTTCATGGGAGAGGTTCATATCAGGAGACTCTGACAAGAGCACTTTATTGATTAGCATAGCATGAGTAATATTAGCATGGGAGGGTTGCTGGTTACTATAATAAGAACGTTCAAAAACTTTCATTTTCACCAGTTGCTGGTCATGGAGGCTTAATCAGCTAGTACTAAAATGCAGCTAATTTGCATGACTGTACATAGATGACCAATCAGACAGGTGTCCTGTGGTGACTGGCACCACCCTTTTTCAGAGTCTGATGGCTTCTAATCAGAGGTGTGATGATGTTCTGAGGAAGTGAAACAGGCCCACTCATTCACTGTGCTTTATACTGCGATAGCAGAAACCCTGTTAAACAAAAGCTTTGAAACCTGGAACCACAAGGAAGAATTTATATGAGAAGAATTTTGTGTACAGTGAAAATCAACACATCGAGGTTGTGTTGGGCAGAACACTTTAGGCTTTATCTTTTACTGTTTCTGATTGTGAGAAACAGGTTATAAAGGTTGTGGCATTTTTCTGTTTTAACTTCAGAGTTCTGTGCTTTGCTGCTCAGGTCAGGTAGCCTTCATGAATGGGAATAAGAAAAATTAACATGGAATAAAGAACAGAGAACTATTTAGTTTAGCTTCTTTGAAGTTGCCATGGTTATCTATTAAGGTTAGGCTTTGAAATGTTTCTATTCAGTAAAGACATACCTGTGTGTATAATTTTTTTTCCCTTCACTTTGATTTCATACTTTGTAACTTCAGTGGAGACAGTATGTGCTGGGATGTTAACCAATCCCGATGAAGAGTTATCTGCAGCAGTTACCTGGCTGGTACACACTGTTCACCTGCCGTGAGTCTCAAACATCAAAGGATCTTCAGGTGACATCAGCAGGTCCAGAGGTGAGTTTCCAGTGCAGTGCTCTCAGATGGGGTCAAGCACAGAGGAGATCGGAGGTTTGGCCTATGAAGTTTCTGCTGTATGGGGGAGTCTAGGTGGTTCTGGACTGGGGGAGGTCAGTACAGTCATGATTGGAGCGGGTCTCCTGCCTAATTCTCCTGTTCCAGAAAGAGAGAGAGAGCGAGCGAGAGAGAGAGAGAGGGAGAGAGACGAGGACGGGGCGGCCAGAGACAAGAGGTGGGCGCGGCGTTATTTTCGGAAGGCAAGGGAACCCTGCCATCCGCAGGGCCCCCGGTAATGGGCTTCCCTAATTCACTCCTACACCCAGGAGAGACAAGCGGGTGGGTTCCTCAAAGAACCAGTGCTTCCGCCCCCCCCCCCATTGCGCCGCTGATGCATAAGCCGGGAGGAGAGCTTGGCACCGCGGAGATACGCCTTGTTGTTCTCAGTGAGTCGTGTTTCCGGCTGAGGTTCCCAGTGTTCATGATCTCTTTCCAGTCTTCTCCGGGAGCTCCATTGTTTTCGGGGTGCCTTGATGAGGAGTGCTCCTTCATCCGGCGCCTGAGGGGTTTTTTTTAAACGTTGGGGAGGGAGGCACAAATGTGCCTTTGGAGGCGTGTGATTTTTATACTGCTTGTAACCACCCTGTTAATCTTGTTGATTCCAACCTGCTATTATCCGTGTCACTATTATAACCATGTGTGTGGGGGAAAATACCACAACCTCATTCGGCCTGTCAGAAGTTCACTGTCACCTCAACCTGAAGAGTTTCTGAACCACAGCTAGGACAGCCACTAACTGTAATAGTGTGTCACCATGTTTGGAGACATTGCTGAAAAGCCAGCTACTGTATGCTGTATTTATTGTAATACTTCATACTGAGTAGACGGCTTTATCTTTATAATTACATTGTTACTACTATGTAATCACAATCCTCCAACCCTGTATGAACACCATTGTTATAGTTTATTACAGATGCAAAAGTAGAAGAGAACATCATCTTTGTAGTATATTACAGATACACAAATACAAGAAGAGGTTGAACACTATTCTCTGCAAAAAGATGTGTTCATGTCATTTTGTATAA
Source organism: Megalops atlanticus (assembly GCA_019176425.1). Taxonomy (NCBI): domain Eukaryota; kingdom Metazoa; phylum Chordata; class Actinopteri; order Elopiformes; family Megalopidae; genus Megalops; species Megalops atlanticus. Next base: position 3,724,826 of record CM032894.1, read on the forward strand.
GAGAGCTTATAGTCTAGATTATCATTTGAGAAATCCCAGCAATGTATCAACCAGCTTTATCTGGTACAACACCCTTTACATTACATTATTGTCATTTAGCAGAAGCTCTTATCCAGAGTGACTTACATTGGTTTTTTTATCCATTTATACAGCTGACTATTTTATCTGTTTATACAGCTGGACATTTGCTGAGGCAGTTGTGGGTTAAGTACCTTGCCCAAGGATACAACACCAGTGCCTCAGTGAGGAATCGAACCAGCAACCTTTCGGTTACGAACGCTACTCCTTACCACTATACTGCACGGCTCCTTACTGCTACACCACACTGCTGCCCAATCAGATTTTCACAGGGCACTTCACAGTCTTGGGAACAGTCTTGGGTTTCACCTCGCACCCCCCCCCCCCCGGCAGAGGCTTTCCGGGCCATTACCCGTCCCCACACGGCTGTGTGACAGGCCTGTCTGTGGTGCGCTGGGGAAAGCTAACAGAGAGGCAGCGGCGCTCCTCTGTTAAAAAAAAAAAAAAAAAAAAACGAAATGTGCAGTGTGTGTGTGGGGCGGGCTGTCAGTCCGCGGCGGTGACAGGAGAGAGGGAACAGCACGACTCGAAACAATACGCTTCCTGTTCGCGGTGTGAAATCCTTCCAGTCAGTGCCGGGGTGTATGTGATGGCTGTCAGGAGCAGGAAAAAGAGAGAGGGAGAGAGAGAGAGAGCAAGCACATGGCAGGCATAGCGAGAGGGAAGGCTTGTTAATCGCACCCCGGCTAACGGAAGGGGTGTCCGCTTCACACACTTCCTATTTAGGCCTCAGAACTGCAAGGTTTTTTTTTTTTTTTCTCAAAGGCGCTTATCGCGAGAGTGGGCTGAGGACTGTCAGATGATCTTTTGTTTTTGTTTACACCGTTGATTAGCCCTTTGCGTTTGGCTACGGTTGGCATCAAACTTGAGTTAATTTCCAGATAGAACCTTTTTTAATGCACCCGCGTATGGTGTTATTTCGGAAGTCGCTGCCAACGGTGTAGGAATCACCGCAGAAAATTCCATTTTATTGAGCTGCCTGTGAAATGTTGAATGTTTTCAATATTTAGAACAAGTCATTTCAATCGCAGCTATGGATGTTATCTTAGAATGGCAGTAGCAGAAGAGAGAACCTAAGGGGAAAAAAATTACATGATTGAGGTGTTGATACTGTGAAGGCAAGGCTATAGGATTTAATGCATTGCAGTGGCTGATAGCTGAATCAATGGTTCACCTTTGGCTGCAGGGTGGGGGACAAGGTTGCTTTAGTTAATCAGAATTGCCCTTTGTAACTGATGGTCAATGTGGTCAGTTGATAGTAATGTGGTACAGTGGTAAGGAGCAGGGCAGTTCAAATCCCTGCAAGATTGCCAGCTCGCTTCCCTGCTGGAGCACTGCTGTTGTACCCTTGGGGAAGTTAATTAACCCAGAATGGCCTCAGTAAACATCCAGCTGTATGAATGGATTACATGTAAGAACTGTAACCTATGTCAGTTGCTCTGGATAAGAGTATTTACTTTACAGTTAAATGTAATAGTGCTCTTCAGCACCTTGGACAGCGCCCCACAGCAGACAAAACCACCGGATCCGGGGTAGGGGGAGTGGCCTGTAACATGTGACTGCAATTGCTGGTAAATGGTAAGGGATCTGTGCTTCTTCTCTTGTAGGAACACATTTTACACATCTCAGATCACAATGCATGCTCACGAAAAATGCTATTTACTTTGTCAGGTATATGGAAAGAACCGATGTGTTGTGGTAATGTGACAACTAACTGTTCAAAGAACACTGCAGTGCGTAATCTGTTTCTGGCAACGGAAAACCCATGTTTTGCGCGGTCCCTGTCACCTTAAAAGGAAAGAGTCTGAGCTGTATGTTAAATAACTGGAGGAATCTTTAAAAGCCATTAGCTCAGATACCGAAGGGGATAGGGGAATTTCCTCACGCAAACTAGAAAGATGAATTAGAAACCACGTCAGACACTCCTGTCTTCATTAAACTTTTACTGGCGTAGCGTTAAAACTGTATAAGGATATCATTAAGTACTGACATCACATAAACCCATTACTGGTGGTATTTTATAGAAAAGTGAGGTTGGCGGCACTCAACAGTTATCATAACATAATATTGTCTGGGTGAAATGAACTGAGTTAATGTGACTTCAGAGTGTGTAATAGATTTAGACTTACCTGAGGGCATCGCAGTTAGATAAACCACTTAAGGCTACTGAAAAGAGCACTGTGCAGGGGTGAAACGTTTTGTTCTGGAGAATGTCAAACATGCGCAGCAACGCTAGAACATCATGTCGTTATTATACATTCTAAAGAACACAGTGAATGATAGAGAATTAGGTGCTGCGGACTCAAACAGTGATCGTAGTCTAGCCATGTGAGAGGGGGCAAATCTTGAACGACTGTTTCCTTGGAGTATTTACATTGCTATTTAGAAGACTTATAATGACTTCATTAGCGGAAAGACAACAGCGGCGATGCTGATGCCATTAGCATTAATGGTAAGTGCTCACCCCGTTGCTGTCTCCGTCAATAGCCTGTAATTTGATTAATTGCAAGTCATTCTAGTAGGCCTGTAATTTGTGTCGAGTAAGCGGAGCGGCTCTGAGACGGGAGAGTTCGTGTCAACTGTTCTTGGCGCGACAAAGACGCCCCCGAAGTCTTAAAGTTGCTGTTCAGAAAGGAGAGGACATCGCACAGGGCGAAAGCCAGGGCGCTTCGAGTCCCTCCAGGAATCAAGTCCCTGTGAATTCCCCAATAAAATTAAAAAGGCATAGGCCTAGAGAAGCCATTCGGTTACTCGACAGTTAATGATCCATATAGCAATGGAACCAACATACTTAGAAGGATTTCCATAGAAGGGATAAGAGTATAATGCAGTATAATGCAGTATAATTTTTATGTTAAATGGCAATGTTTACTAGTCCTAAACTATGTAGGTCAATAAACCTAAACTACGGGTTGCTACAAGGTTTGTTAAAAGATCACATCAATTGGATGGGGTACATAATCTTGAATGTAGGCCCTAAAATGGTACTATAAAGTATAAATATAAAGTATTACATGCCATTTGTCCACGTTAAATTATCGCATTTAACGTCTGAAAGTCAAGCAATGCAGTCCGCCGGGATTCTGGAGCTGTCCTTGGTCCTGATTCACCTTACGCGAACCTCGTGCATGGTAACCTTTCTCTGCTGCCTGCGAATCAGACGACTGACTGCATCCGAACAAAGAGGCATGCCTAGTAATGACCAACAACAGCATAAAGTTGCTGACACTCTTCGGGTATGTCAATTTTATATTTGCTTCAAAGGATTGCAGAAAAAGGGATTGTCAGCTATAACCGGACTAAAGGAACATATGGTGCTAAAGCCCCCCCCCCCAAATTTCTTATTTTTATTTTCTTTATAATGTCAGCGCGTGAACCGCAGGGTTCTGTCACTGAACGCAGCAGTGGTGGTATTAAGTTTTGACATTTCCAAGTCGACAGGGCTCGTTCCGGCTTTACTGTAAGCAGTTACATTTGTAACGCTTATAGCCGTTTTCTTCAGTAGCGTCTACCACGAGCAGGTAGAGGAGTGGAGGGTGATGGCCGGCAGAACTGTGGGAGTGAATCCTGCCTGTTTGTAGAGAGATTTTCCCCGAGGGAACTTGCAAGAGTTATTTACAGTAGACTTTATTTTCAGTGATCTGCCACCATAGCCCACACGTGCACGGTATAATGGTATAATGTTCACCACTGTTCGGTAAAGACAGCAATTTCAAGAAGCGATGAGTGACACGTCTACAAACGCGCCCAATCTTCCACTGCCAGCGCTGTAGATCCGCCAGAAATCAGGTGAAATTATTCAAATAACCGATACAGCAGGATGTATTTTCGGGCTTTAAATGACAGCCCCTGTCAGTAGACCGAAGCTATTTCTGTGTGAACAAGCGTGTTGGCAAAAAAGAAGTAAAACCCATGTCATATCATTATGCGTCAGGGTATAGTGAGCTGTCCGCGAGAAATTACGACAGCAATCATATTACACAAATTTTTCTAAATGTAACGAATTTGTTTGGTTATATGGCTGAATTTGGAAAAAAAAGTAATGAAATCAAAGAATTCACAGAATGGAAGTCGGTATAGCAGAGAGGGTCCATTGGGCAGAATTTACACACAAGGAAACTTTCAGTGTTTAGCCTACGTGAAAAAAGAAAAAGTTGATAGGTTGCGTTCAAGCAAATAAATTGCTGTGTAAGTATTTTATTGAATTTCTTCAATGGCCTCGCCTTTAGACCGTCAGGGGTCTTGCTTTGCTATGAATACCTTTTAATAGCGTTTGCATTGTTTTTTTTTATTTTTTTTTTCCCGGTAGTATTTGCGTATTTCAGCATTGATAGTAATATCTATTATTGTAGCAAGTCAAACTAGCCTATTGATATTTGCCTATCTGAGGCGCTATAGCTTTTAGAACACTACACACTGAGCCCTGCTTCTTTCGGCGAACTCATTTGCTACAAATGATGTTTATGAACTAATGTTTTTTTTTGATGGCGGTTTCATTGATTGAAGACTGTAATCAGTTATTATATAACCGCAAAACAAAAAGACGAGGGAGGCAATGCGACACAAACGTGGATACGTTGATGGAGACATACATGAAGGCATAGGTTGCACGATTTAATGAATCTGACTGATGAGATTTAATTGACAGAAATGTTTTGTCCGCGTTTCTTCAATAGCATGCAGGAAAACTGGATTATAATGCAGTACGTTGCTCTTTGCTGTTCACAACTGAATCTACGCATAAACATAGCCTGCGTTTTTACAGTGTACTGTATATAACAAAATCTTTTAATTATTTACATTTCAGTACGACATGATGAAGAATATAAGTCTATCATAGACGAGTCGGACACAGCCATGCTAAAACCTCATTTTCGCATACAGATCTTCTAGAGAGTTGCTGCAACGTCACAAACGTAGGTCTCCTTTTTTGGGGAAGCCCGTCACATCCTCTGTCCATTTATGGGCATTGAGTTGACACGCAGCGGGGAATCCTCTCACTGGAGGTGATGAATGGGGAGGAGGGACAACCGACTAGCCAAAGTGTATATAAGGCGAGGAAAGGGAAACCGCCGATGTGAATTCACAGCAACAGATCGGATACGGGCACCAGACCTGGTATTGTGGATGCAGATTTTGGAAAAAGGGAATCCCGAATTATTTACAGAAGTTTCTCATCGCCTGCCTTTTTGGAAATCGTTGAAGGATCTGTACCACGGACATTGACTGACGCGTTCAAGATATTTGCGCATTTCCCTCATCATACTTGGATTGACACAGAGCTTAACTTTGATTCTGGAAACATGCTGAACAACATGGATTTAAACTCCCAAGATTCATTTTATTCACACTTTGACAACTGTGGCGGCTCTTCCCTCGGGATTGAGGCGATTGGATCAAAAGAAAATCAGGACATTTTCATTGACGCTGAGAGGCAAGCACCTGTTCAGTTTAGTCAAGGTGAGTCCACTTGCTGTTGCAACGCAGATTAACAAATTCATATATGCACCGGAAAATGTAATAATAACGCCAAATGCAATCACATAGTCGTGCGTAACAATATATTAAATGAAAACTTGGTTTGGTTTTATGGGTGCACCATAATGCGTATCACCTCTTTCGCAATCTTACATAACAAATGCATAATTTGCATGCATACACGGTGTATGTGTGTAGCTCGTATGTGACAGATGTTTTTTTTTTCATCTTCCATAGAGGGTGCAACTATTCACCCCAAAGCCGAAGCTTCGAACTCGGATTTCTTCTTTGACCCAAGCGAGACGTCGAAAGGCAGTCGGTCCTCCTCCTTCGCATACTCCGGCAGCTTCTACGTCGAGTCGTCACAGGGAGCCGCGTGCAGCACGGAGACCCTGCTCAACATGATCACGGAGATAGTTGGCATCTCCACGCTACCCATCTCCGAATTTCAGGGTGATCCGGGGACGTCGTTCGCTACCGGCAGCGGCAGCTTTCCTGACGCGGGGTTTCAGAACCAAGCCTCCACTTGCTCCGCGGACAGCGCCTCTCCGCCCGTGTACTCGCCCGAGCAGCTTTGCCAGGGCTATCCCGACATTCAGGCGAACCTGCAAGATTCGCTTCCGTCCCAAACGAACTACGGTTCACCGGCGCAGGTTCCAAACCAAGAGCTCCCAGAGCCACAGGCACCGGCGACGTTTCCAGTAGTTGTCAAAAACGAGTTCGAGAGCAGCTGTTACGAATGGGACCCGTTCAGCAAATCCGATTCTTACTTGCCAACAAGTTTTGAGTCCGACATTTTCCCGATGTCTGGCGACTGCCCATCTGATCAACAAGTGGATGTTAAGGATTTCCTCGACTCGTTGGCGCCAATCTGCCCCTCTGCAGAGGTGGAGTGTAAACTGGAAAGTGTTATCAAGCAAGAGCCCTGCTTCACGGACAACTGCGCGCAGAGTTTCACGGGTCCTCTTTACACCAACTACCAAGTGCCAGTCATGGATGTCTCAAACAACGCGCTGAAACCCGACGTTTTCTCCAATATTGGAGTTCAACCTTTGACAAATCAAAGCGATGCTGCTTACTCTTCCCCTGCTCTGACCAGCACTATAGACTCGCTTCTTTATTCGTCTATGTTGCCAGACACCTTCGCGAGGAACTGCACGCGCATGGACAAGCCAGCCCGTGTCAGAAAAACCCCGTCCACCTCCAACGGACCAGCCAAAGAAAAGCCTTTCTCCTGCCCCATGGAGAACTGCGACAGGCGCTTCTCCCGATCGGACGAGCTCAACCGACACATTCGCATCCACACGGGACACAAGCCATTCCAGTGCCGCATCTGTCTGAGGAGTTTTAGTCGTAGCGACCACCTCACCACGCACACCAGGACTCACACGGGCGAGAAGCCCTTTTCCTGCGACGTATGCGGCAAAAGATTCGCCAGGAGCGACGAGCGAAAGAGGCACGGGCGCGTGCACCTCAAACAGAAGGAGAAAATGGAACTGAAGCCGCAGATAATTAGCACGTGGCCCTTTACTTTACCCGAGGGTATCTGATCACGCATATGCGCTTCACTTGGGCTATATGTGCATGGTATTAAATCTTTCCGTCTTGGAAGATTGAAGCTTTCTGAAGCAGCTGACGACCGATTGCAAGCTGACGTCTCAACGTTTGCGGTGTGACGTGTTGGTCCAGGTGACTTGGCATATCGGCTTCCGGTGTGACTGTCACTCTGCGAGGGAACGGAAAGCGAGAAAGCCACAGTCTGAAAACATGGCAATGTGCTTTGAATGGGACCGCATCTTGGAGGAAAATACACCTTTTCAACTAGTATTTACGTGCTGCAGACTGCCAACACTGGCGCTCTATGCAACAAATGCGTAAACACTTTGTACAACTAATGACCGACCACGTCTGGCATAGTCAATAACTAAACACCTCGAGACTAAAAGAGTGTCTTTGCTGTTACACTCACTTTGTACAGGGAGGTTCGAGAGAAAACCTGAAGCCTTGGTTTTGGTAAACGCACTTTCGAAACAGACTCAGACAGATACCAAACTGGAAAAAGTGACCACAGCAGCAAAGCTGCAAAGTTCAGAACTACCACGTCTGAACAGCTACAATTTAAAAGCAAAAAACTAGTCCAATCGAATTGAAAAACTGAACTGAACTGAAGCGAAGCTGATTGAATTGCACTTAATCTATTTGGCTATTGAAAGTCCTATAATATGTGCTTTTGACGCTTTTTAAATAACACCATTGCAGCAAGCCAAACAGTGTTTATTAAAATTGCATGTTCTTGTTTTATGTGGAATTATTTAATAGAGGAAATGGTTAACGCTGTTCTGCATAGGACAAAATGGAGACACAGCGTTTTGAACCGTAAATGTTAAATACCTCCATCCATGGCGCTCCACGTGCGCCAAGGTTCTGCTGTAATTATATCCTTTTATTTGTACTTGTGTTGTATTTTATTACTTGGATATATGAAATGTGAAACTATAAAATTCGTGGCAAATAAATATATTTGTATCACTATCTTTAATCAGTATTTTTCTAAGTGTGTATGTATATTTTCCGAGAGCAATGCTTTCTTGTAGATTTTTACATGGAAATGGCGTTATTTCTAAACTTACTCACAATGTTAAACGTGTGCTAAGAGAATGCCTGGTAGCCTGGACAAAAAAAGTTGCATTATACCACAGTGCAGTTCCCACATTTCATTCAGAATTTACAGACATGTTGAGAAGTTTGAATGAAGTTCAAAGCAAAAAATGAGGTGATAAAGTATTTGGGGTAGTTCAGCAATGTAGTGTGACATTTTGATAAAAACTCTTTTGGAATGCAAGTTGTTAAAAATATGACATAAATTGTCCAATGTAAGATACAATGCCAATTCAAATGTATGACATAAGAGTCAGTATGATATATCAATGTTAAACTTATTGAATTGCAATAATATGGTGCATGGTTTATGAATAAAACTGGTTATATTGTCAGGGGATGATTTGTGGTATGGTCAAGCAAGAAATAGCACAATGCTAAAACATTGTAGTTGAGTAAACTAGTAGCACACATTGCTGCAACATTCAGTACTACTGTATGACTGGGTATAATATTAAAATCTTAAAGGCATTCTCAAAAGGCAGACATTTAATTTAGAGAAAGCGACAATCAGAGGATTTAGATTGTTTTGTACAATCAGGGTACTGTAAAATAAATTGTAATTTGAACTTGCCTTTAGTTATATTAACTGCTAAGATGTCAAAACTTGTAAATATGTACAGTTTCTACCTCGAATGAATCTTGTTGTTATTTTTCTTACAGATGTTTCTGATTAAAACATTTGCTTTTATTCACTGTTGGGGTCTTCAATCATTTAAATCTGCATTTGCTGTCTGAAAACACCAAAACAAAACAAAAACATTTTTCTCTCCCCATTTTAAAACTTTATTATTTTCTACATCATCTTATCATTTTGCTAATATCCGAAAATATATCTTAATTATGTTTCTTGTCCCTTCAGTCTTTCTTATTACTTCTCTACAGTATGTATGTCCTACACACCCTTGTAAAATGGACACAGAAATACCTATATTTGCAGAAACACTTAAGTCACTTTCATAACCAGGTGTATGCTTCAGGTGATTGGACAATGAAGCAGATGACATGTTATGATTATATAAAAATCCCTATCAGACCTACGCTAGTGACACAAGTGACCCCTGATTTTCCTGTTTTCTGAGCATCAATCTCTCTGAGATCCAAGGTCGGTTAGTCTAGGCCTGATTCAACCAAAATGGAGAAGTCCTTCATACTCGATTTACCCTCCCTGGCAGAAGCTGTTAGCTGCCAGCTAAATCAAAGCCACTTTATCAGGAGTAAACAAGATGGTGGAATCTTTACAATTTACATTGAACGTGATGTATTGTTGTACCTAGAGCTCCATCTCCAGAAGTCCTCGGTACATGTTTAATTATAATTACCAGACCTCTGTCTTTTTACCAGGAAGGAGTGATGCAGAGGCTCTATGATCTCCGGACATAACTAATCTCATAACTGAACCTGTTCTTCCTGTTGGCATCATCATCATCATCATCATCATCATCATCATCATCTTCGCCACCCTCATCATCTTCATCACCATCGGCATCATCATCATCATCCATTCTCAATGCTTGATGAACAAACGGTATTATCCCTCCTGTGACATGTCTATAGGTGAGTGGGACTGCGGTCTTTTGTTTAATTTCCCATAGGCTGCGATGAAAGTGACGTCTATTGGCAGTGCTTCACGCAGGCCTCTATTCACGTAAAATAATGGCTTTGATATAATTCATCCAGATTATTACTTAAATCTTCAAGAAGGAGACATTCTGCTGTTCTAAGGGCTTGAAAGAGACAAAGGTTTCTTCTACAGGCCCCTCATTGATACCTTAATAATAAAGAGGAGATGGGGCAATGGGTGAAGACATCATGCTCCACTCCTGTTTTCTTGTCTGTGTTTCAAGGTTTTGGAAGGACCATTGTAGTAACATCCTATAGCACGTGCATAATCTCTATTCACCCCGTCATGATGAACACATGCTCTGTATGATGAAAGCACAGGGACGGAGGATACCAGAATGAGACACCGCGGATGTGACCTTGGCGTTTCATGTCTGGACACACCTCACAGGCACAGTAAATAAACATTTGGTTGACCTTTGAGTGTTAATGTGGTTTTATGCTTGATAAGTAGTCCACAACCATTCCGGTTTGTGACACAAAGTGTCACTTTAGCCATCTGCAATGAGGCGTAGTGTGACGATCTCCATCAAAGGGATTTCTCAAGCCGTCACTGAGCAAACCATCACCTGAAAGGGAGTCCCTGTGAGAGACGGAGAGAGAGAGGGAGCGAGGGAGAGGGAGATGTTATTGATGATGATGGTCTGGAAGGAGAAAGAGAGAGAAAATAAAAGGGAAGGGGAGCGAGAGACAGAGACAGGAAGACTTCGACCGTTGCACCACCAAAGGTCTTCACACATCATTCAGTTAAAAGGTTTCCAAAACTACCAAAAAAGTACTTCATCTTGCAACCAGAAACCCACCTTACAATGTGCATGCAACAGCCCCAATCCCATCGCTCAGTGAGAGAGTGTTCAGGTGAGGGACAGGGAGACAGAGTGAAGATTCCGCTGATCTGGAGCATGCTGGCCAGGCATCACGCTTGAACTGCAAGCTCCATTCTGCTGCAGCATTACATCCTCTCTCTCCCTCCTCTCTTTCTCTTTTACTCTGTTACATCCTTGTAATAGAAGACAGTAAAATAGAGATGAGAGGGAGGGAGAGAACGGGCTGACAATGCGGAGCAGATGATGTTGCTGCTCCTCTGGGTCATCGCGGCCCGGCACCGCACTCAGTCTCCATCTCCTGGAGGCAGTAACGGCGCCCCTGTGTGCATCATGCGGGACTCTCGTGTGTCTGCGGTGCATCTCCCTGCCAGCAGAGTCCCCTCGCCTGCGCAGATGCGTAATGACTCGCATCTCTTCCTGACAGAGGGCCAGCTTGCTTCATGAGACCTATTGCACGTGCCACGCCCAGGCCCATTCGACCCCTACACCTGCCCCACCCGTCACTGTGTCCCTCGCCATTCCTCCGGCACGGGCCGGTTCCTCCGGACAGCAACTGCTCCTGCACTCTGACATTATTAACATTATTGGCATTTATCAGATGCTCTTATCCAGAGCGATCAGTTATAGTTTTTTTTTTGAACAATGTTATCCATTTATGCAGCTGGACATTTACTGAGGCAACTGTGGGTTAAGTACCTTGCCCAAGGGTACATCGGCAGTACCCCAGTGGGGAATTGAACTGGCAACCTTTCGGTTACGAGTCCTGCTCCTTAACCACTATGCTACACAGCTGGCCAAATCTGAGTTAAACTGGTAACAGTTTGGTTTGAATGGTCACTATCTGTGCAACCCTCTAGGCCTGAATGATGATATCTGATGCTTGATGTCAGATGAGATGTGGCTGCTGGACTGATCGGGTTCTGCTCTGTGGAACGCATGCTGTTCTACATGTTCTGTTTTCTGTCCTTTTGACACGTTGTGCATTTGCACCTTCATAACCACCAGCCATGTACAACCAGGGCAGTACACTTTGATTCACTGACAGTGATTCCCTCAGCCAGAAACAGGTACAAGAACACAGAGAAAGAACTCAGCCATGCTTAAAATCTTAGCCCCCTTTTGTCAGTACTCCAGCCCCCTAGCTGTTGTGTTTTTGTTCTCCCCATCTGTCATTGTGTCCACGTGCTTTTGTTTTTCCTTGTGTTCCAGCCCTGCCCCGCTCTCCGCCCTGTCTCCGCCCACCTGATCATCTCCACCTGCCTGCCTGCACACCTGCTTCCCATCACCTCATCAGCCCAACCCTATATTTACCCTGCTTGTCTCTGTCTTGTTTGCCAGTTCGTTGCAGTGTTTTTCCTGTTTTGTTCCCGCCGTGCTTTTTCCCCTGTAAGTCTTGCCGTTTTTGTTCCTGCCTGTTCTTCGACTTTGATTCTGCTCGCCGCCTTGCTCTGTTTGCCTGAGTATCTGCCTGCCTGGTTACTGACCCTGCCTGTTCCCGTTTTCGACCCTGGTTTGCCCACGGACTGCCTGCCTGTTACTGACACTGCCTGTTCTGGTTTTGCTACTTCGCCTGACGTCTTTGTTAAAGCTTTTTGGAACCTGAAGCCCTGGTGTCCGCGCTTGAGTCCTTGCCTGAGCCCTGACACCTTTAGCTGCTTGGTTTCAGTTCATTTCTTTTGATGCAGAGATGCACTCATCTGGTCATCACAGAATGATTGACATAGGCCTACTAATGGGTTTTTTTTTTTTTTTTTTTTTTCCCAGCAGCGTATACAGAATTCATATCTGTAATGCTGCACACTTATACGAATCAATTCAATCTCTTAAACTCCGACTCCGTATGTTCTGCGTTTTCTATCTGTTGTGACTTTATCTATTTGCCATTGAAAATCAGTGCAGGAGTTCATTGCCAGCGTAAACGATGTAATTGAGTTTACTTAATAACTGCTCATGTTGAACCACAGATCAATTATAAAGAAGTACTAAAGTTAATTAGGTAATATAAAACAGATTTTCATCGGGCGTGAGAGTAAAGTTAATTGAATACCCTTGTGCAACGCACTTAAGATGTTCACATTAAATTTTTTTTTTTTTTTTTTTTTTTCGAATGTCATTTTTCCGCTCGTTTAACTGTTGACAGCTCGGGATAAATAACACTGCAGTTCTGTTCCAGTATTTTTAGGAGGCGATTTACGCACTTGTTAATCACTATTGATGCGGATGCATGCACACAGGAGACCACTAAAATTACTCAGCTGGTTTGCATCAGTGTACAGCAGACGCTGTACGCGATACGGCAAGTTTATACGGTAATATATCTGATCAAAAGCCTGCACCTAGAGCAACATCTGTTCCTGGCGTTTTGCAGCGGTTTGATTGATGCGTTCTTATTGGTCATAAAGAAGTTTTTTTTGTCATACGATTTGACGCGTAGCTGGGTCTGTGATGCTTCCTCTAATTAAACGCTCAATAGCCAAGTTGAGTGGTTAGCAACAAGAATTTCATCCATTTCAACTTGGCTGGATATGAAAGGGAAATCTCTTTAACAGCAGAGATGAAAGGATTAGATGAATTTTGAGCTCGGTGTCATCTCGTCTTGGCAGTGCATCTCTCCTCAGTTCTGATTAAAAAGCAAATTGCAGGTTTTATCCAGAACATGCTCGTGTTTGTAGCATTTCAAATCGCATCTCTGAATTTTATTGTGTCATGCATTCTGATATAACAGTATAAGCTCTTACTATATGCACTTTTAGAGATACAAACTTTGCCACTGTCACATCATGAAGTAGAATAATGAAAAAGGATGAAGTTGGTAGATCATACATTCCTGTCTTTCAGCTTTGATTCAGTATTTATAGTGCTGGTTTTAGATTTATCAATGCTTGTGTCGGTTGGAGTCGCACATCCATTATTTTCGAGTCACCTTGTGAGTATAACCTTGGCTGTGTGAATCGCGCTTTCTCTCTGCCTATCAGAGGAGAGGAGAGGAGCGGCTCCGTCCCTCGGTTTCCTCCAGGTGAAAAATGTCTTAGCAACCGAGACGTTCCAGCGCGCCTCGCTCGGTGGCGCGCGAACGTTTGCTCCGGCTCATGGCGAACACCTGACTCGCGCGCCGCTTTGTCGCGGAAAATCAAAGATCATGGCGAAGTGGTGCTGGGGTAATTGACCTCGAGTGCGTTTTTAATGATCACAGGTACACTTCGGACGCAGTCTTTGACACAACACGACTGCGCTTGATAGGTCCACTCCAGCGTAATCACCGTGTTAGTTTTTTCTTCCTTCCGCGTGGAGCCCGCGGCAGGCGCAGCCGGGGCCCTCGCTAATCAAGGTGCGTAATCACACGACTGCGCCGGCAATCAAGGCCGGCGGACCAGGCCTGCGAATCTCTCCCAGCCCTTGCGATGCCCTGTCTGATGCTGAAGAAGGGTGTAGGTGGTGTGGAGAGCGCAGGTGATTAGACCTCGAGGAAGAAAGAGGCAGGAAATGAGTTTGTTGGGCACACATTCGGTCGCGTAATTGCCACAGTTGCTCGGAGCGCAGTTTTACTCATTAACGCTCCCTCACAGGGGCAGACGCAGACTCAGGGGTGGGGGAAACTCATAAAGCAGTTTTTACACCAAGAGCTAAACCTGGATACTGTTGCGTGCCATCACAAAACATCGCTATGGTAACTGAGGCATGCAAGGTCTGGTGCTTTATGTGTGAGTGTGTGTGTGTGTGTGTGTGAGAGAGAGAGAGAGAGAGAGAGAGAGAGAGAGAGAGACATTGCTTCGAAGCAATCTAAGCACTCTTTCTGACAATTAAAAGCAGATCTTCACAGAGCTGCCCTTGGATCCAAGCTTAAAATAGTTGACACATCAATCCTGTTGTCATGACATGTATCTTGATCAATCCGTCATTTGTGGCTGTCAGTCACAGTGAATGCATCTCTGCAAGACTGTGATGCAAAACCAGCACATGAATGTAGACCCCCTTACCCCTGATGCTTCAGGATACCATTTTCCAGACACCTCCAAACTCTTGGGGACCTATCGGCTTGTGCCGTTTTGGGAGACTGTAGCTTTAAGGACTCAGGCATTCAGCATCTGTGTGGATGATTTGGAAAAAACATAGGAGGCGGAGTCAATTATGAGCGAGCCAACCAATGGTAGGGCTTGTTGTGATACGGTTATTTGTGTGACCAATCAGAGGATATGTCCAGGGTCCACCTGTTCCCCTTTTCCAAGTATTAATTAAATGACAACGCCAATAATGTAATGTCAGTAATGCCAGTGATGTTGTAATGTTAAACTGTCCTCCAAAGGCATCTGTTTCTGCGACTACAATACTGCTACAGCTACAGCTACCATTGCTAAAACTACTGCTACACTGCTACTATGACACTGCGACTACTACTGCTACTGCTATTGCTACTGCAATACTGCTGCTCCTATTATGATACTGCAACTGCTACTGCTATTGCTACTGCAATACTGCTGCTCCTATTATGATACTGCAACTGCTACTGCTCATCGCTAGTGCTACTGCTATTGTTATTATGATACAGCTGCTCCTACTGTGGCTACAGCTATACTGCTAATACCATAATGTCAGTATTACAACTATATTGCTACGGCTGCTCCTACCGCTGGGATGGTATGTCTTCTGCCAGGTGACAGGTTGGAGAGTCATACCCTATACCAGGGGTGGGCAACTCCAGTCCTGGAGGGCCATGGTCCTGCTGTTTTTCTTGTTGACCAACTAAATACAATCTCTGATTGGCTGAAGAGCAAGCACACCTGTTTTCAAGGTGAAAATCAACAGGTAACTAAGAGATGAAAACAAAAACCAGCAGGACACTGGCCCTCCAGGACCGGAATTGCCCACCCCTGCCCTATACCTATGTAGCACAGAGCACTACTGACACTGACACTGATACTGCTAATGCTACAGCTATGCTGTGATTGAATACCTTCCCTCATTACTCTTCTCAGGCTGACAGCTCCCATGTTATTACTGGCTGTTACTGGCCCGGGAGTATGAAAGGAAGACCGTCTCAAGCATTAGAGCATACAAATCATGTGAACGTGAGAAAATCTACTGACAAGAACATGCCTTTCAACCCAGCTGCCGATAGTCTGGAGTGCATTTAGCTCTGTGTCACTGCGTATTCATGCACAGAGAGTGTATAGTGTGGTGGAGATGCTCAGTTATTCTCAAGCGTGGGTTTTTTTTTTTTCAGTCCAATAAATCGTTCACTGTCCCTGATGTGCAGTTAATTCTGCGGTGTTGTTATAAATAACTTAACGAAAAGACACTGTGTTTGAGACAAATGGGAAAAAAAGGCACAGAGTGTATTTATAGCTGTGACTCGTTAAAAGATCTTCTACAGTATGGAACCTGTTGCAGCGCGTGGCCGATCCTAAACGCGAAACTGGGAAAGGGTGCTCAGAGGGCGTGCTCAAAGGCTTTTGACTCTCAGCCACCATCTGGGTAGAGAACTCTAACACCCTACAGTGAGAGCGTTTAGGAGTCCCTGGCAAGGGGTGTCAGCCAGCCCCCGCGCTCATTCCTATGCACATCTTCGGAACA
The DNA here is from genome assembly GCA_019176425.1 of Megalops atlanticus. Taxonomy (NCBI): domain Eukaryota; kingdom Metazoa; phylum Chordata; class Actinopteri; order Elopiformes; family Megalopidae; genus Megalops; species Megalops atlanticus. The sequence continues at coordinate 3,741,061 of CM032894.1, forward strand.
TCTCTAATCTGATTATGGAATTTGCCATCCGCCGGGGGAGAGGTTGGCGGTGGTTTCGTACGACGTGTTGGACACCTGCTCATGGGCGAATGCTATGGGCGGCAGTGTAGCATAGTGGCGAGGAGCCGGGCTCACAACCGAAAGGCCATCGGTTCGATTCCCTGCCAGGACGCTGCTGCTGTACCCTTGGGCGAGGTACTTAACCCAGAATTGCCTCAGTAAATATGCAGCTGTATAAATGGATTACACGTAAAAACTGTAACCTATGTAAGCCGATCTGGATAAGAGCATCTGCTGAATGACAGTAATGGAGTGTAACGTTTAGGTGATACTTGGCCCAGGTGAAGGTCCCAGAGGGGGGTTGGGGGGGGGTTTCTGCTCCCAGTCCCCCCCCCCGGGGGAGGGGCTTGGTGCGACCCCTTGGCGGGAGCAGTCACAGATTAGAGAGGAAAAGGGAGCTGGACTGCCAGCCCGGGACCCAAAAGAGGGGGCTGAGCGTACTCCACTCATACGCTCTCCCCTCTGAGGGAACACGCGCATAAATTGCCAGCTTCAACGCTGTAGCTATTTCTGCTGCCGAATTGGCAATCACGCCAACCCAGAACGACATGAGCTGATGGAGATGCACTGCCAGGCACATTCTGGTGAATATGCTGTGAATGTCTCTCTCCAAAGAATCGCACACGTCCAAGGCGATTCATTCCTTTTTAAGTGGTGGGCCCTTGTAAAAGGAGCATTTTGTGTTGGTTGCGTTTGTGTGCTTCCTAAACTGTGGATTATTTTGTTACGGTTATTGTTGTGAGTGGGGCAAACCGCGTTTTCGTATTCAACAAACTCAGCGTGGTGTAATTTATTCGCAGGAGATATTATTTTATGAAAAAGGCCGCTGTTCATGACTTTTACATGAAATCCCAGTAAACAGGCCATGACGGGGGAAGCTACAATGCAATGGCAGGGGAGTAAAGAACAGGATGAAAGAACCTGTTTACATCACCATTGTGGCTAACGGCTTGAGTCTGAGTGTGCTGACATATGTAAGTGTCACTCATTTGTGTGTAAACACACGAAAGCTTCAGTCAAAGTCTGGAAGCTTTCTTCACTCAACATACTTATGCGGTTCGATGCTGCCAAGACAAGAGGTGAATCTGCCCCCCCCCACCCCACCTCCCAAAAAAAAAGAAATGTCCACATTTGTAGCCCCCTCTCTTATCTAATCAAAGCACATTGAATTGTAAATACGCACTGCCACACAGCCTCTTATTACCTACTTCATCAACATAAATCACCGCGCCTTGAGCTAAAACCTCCAGCTTTATTGGGAGAGAGATTATACTTCCCATGCACAATTAGCTTTTACCTGTTGTTTTATTCAAACCTCTCCACTGGCAGTACGGAGCAAACTCCGCTGCTCAGCGGCGGGTCTCTGTCTGCCCTGTTGCTTTTATGTAGAAGATGGATTGCCTCGCTCTGCGGGAGGAGAGAGAGAGAGAGAGAGAGAGAGGGAGAGAGAGAGAGGGAGACAGAGGGAGAGAGAGAGAGAGGGAGACAGAGGGAGAGAGAGAGAGCGGGAGAGAGAGAGAGAGAGGGAGAGAGAGGGAGAGAGAGAGAGAAGGAGAGAGAGAGAGAAAGAGAGAGGGAGGCTGTCTTGGTTTTCCAGTCTAAAGGTACCTTGCAGAGAACAACCCAAGAGCCATTTAAAAACCTGTTCAATATGCATCCAGGCCACCTCTTTATAGAGTAGATCTGTCTGTCTCTAAGCACACCTATATACTAAAACTACTGATAGAGCACCCCCCCCCATGCAATCAGTGTAAAGTGTATATTCAAGGCGTGTTCTGGATCTAATCTCTAAAGGAAGTATGTGACTCACATGTAAAGACAAAAAGGAAATCGCAATTTGGTGCATTTACAAGTGGTACGGGACAGGTACTGCATCACTGTTTGAGTGAATTCTGTACTTTTGTCAGTTTAGTTCTGAGACATTGGTGCCTACATGTGGCTTCCCAGAGCAAACAGGATGTAGGGAGTTATGAAAGCATTTACAGAAGAAAACAAGTACTAAAGACCTCCATGCTCTCAGTGTCCAGTGGACTGCTCTCAGTGCTTGAGCTCTTCCCTTTGTTGAGACAAGGAGGAGCAAAAGAATAACCCCCCCCACAGCCCTCTGGTGGTGAGTTTGAAAATTACATGCAATTTCCTCGGTGATTACTGCAGTCGTTACCACAGATGTGCGCTCAATTAAGATTTATTGTCTGGGCGTTCCTACGTTCGCCATTTCAGAGCGGTTTTATTCCTCCAGTTCCTTCTGAATGAATGCTGTTTTTCACAGCTTTGACTTACCTTTCTTCGCTCATCCTTTATCGTCCTTGTCCTTAACGGCTGTGGTGACTGCATTTATCCCTCCACATTCAGGTGAAGGAAACGCTGTGAGATACAGCGCACAGAGACTTCAACTGATTCATCTGACGTCTGTGTGAGGAAGGGAGTACAAAGGAGAACATCCATTTCACTAAAGCAAGATGGACTCACGTCCCGCGTAGATCTGGGGATGAAACGAGACACAGCGATAGGCTTAGAATAGAAACCTGAAACACTGCTAAAGGAAAACATCAGAAAGCAGCATCTAAGAACAACGGGACGGTGTTTGATGTTGTCTTTCATCTCAGACTCTGCGGTGCCGTTCCCAGGTGGGTCTGGGTCTGTATCTTCTGGGACGCCCCAGCGTCAGTCAGTGTGCTTAGGCCTGCAGCCGTGTTGAATTAGGATGACAATCGGATTTCATGAAAACATACGCACGTCCAAGGTTCCTCACCCGTATGGTAAAACTGGGAAATGACGATGAATAATAATGAAAAAATACATTATGTACACCTTCCAAAATAAGTTCTGTAATTATAAGCATTTATGGAAGTTTACTGTTTTCTGCTGTGAAAGTTTTGTAGGCCTGACCTACTGTCTAATTTTCTGATTATTATAATGTGCTTTCTTCTTTTTAAGATTCTACTTATGAATGTTTCCTTTTTTGCTTGGTAATGATTGTCCTTTCATACATGTGTGCTCACCTGAACACCCACACCTGACGGAGATCAGGGTGAAACATTGTCCATATCCCTGATAGTAAGATCTCTCGCTCTGGGAGCCAATCAGCAGCATGCAGGTGTTTTTAAATTTACTGTGATTGGTCTGATGGCCCTGTGCCTGTGCTCCTATAGGGCAGAGTGATAAGCCATTAGCAGCTGGTAAGACGTCTGTGTTCCTTTAGGGCTGTGTTCACTCAGGTATGTGAAGGGTACTGTACCCATGAAGCCAGCTGGTTGGGCTTTTTAAGGAAGTGAGGGAAATGGGACATTATGTGGCTTTTGACAAGAAAGCCTGGATTTTCCTGAAATATTACTTTCATTCATTACTTTGATGTTCTGAGTTCCATGGCAGCTGAGGGGACTGTTGTACCACGCTCACTTTGATGTGAGAAAGCTCTCTGAACCATTAACCAAGCCCTGTCCAGTAATTAATTTAATTGTTATTAATTAATTTAATTGTGATGTATAATTTTGTGAGCCAAGGTCAAGGTTATGTGAGGTGAATGCGCATTGTGGTTGGATGTGGGAGAATATTAAATGCTATGAATTTTGAAAAGCTGAGGCATATACTATATATATATATATATATATATATATATATATAGAATGAAAGCTCAGTCAATATTGCAACATTAACCTTATGTGTTTCCTGCTCCTTTGTGTTAATCCTACCCTTAAATGTCCCTTAATTCTACCTTATGTGGAGGGCTGGAGTTACTGTCACAACCAAAGCAAAATGTTACATTCTTATTTGGAAATGCCCTTTCAAATAAATCTATGAATAAACATTTCTTTGCTAAATTTGAAAAGCCTACTAAACAAACTGACACACACACACACATACATGTAATTATCATGTGAGGATGGTTTTTGTATGTCTTTACACAACAATAACCCACTCCCTTGCTGCCGATGCATGTTCCAGAAATTCTCTGAAAACAGACCAAGTATCCATGAACCATAGCCTTCATTTGAATTCAGATTTGCAGTGTTCTCCTGCTCATTCACGGATGTAAACACCACAGAAGCACAGATTTGGTCAGAAGCCACATCAATATCTGCTCTCTCCAGCACAACAGTGTGTGTCCAAGCACATTTTTATTCATGGTTTTTAGCTCTCACAATTTACATAAATCCATGTTTTTAAGGAATTGTGGCAGAGATGTCACAAGTTGCTTTTTAGGGTCGCTTGATCTTCTGAAGGCGGTTAAAAATATCAGCATGTAAATACATGCAAAGACTGAGCAGCCAGTTGCCAATCCTGCGTTATGAGCCCAAATAAGTTCCACTGAAAATCCACTGAAGAGCAGCACTTAATAAGACATACTCTGTTACTATGACAACAGCTGTGGCCTAAGCAAAGAATACCAAAGTCTGTGTTATTATTGTTGTTATTATCAATGTGATGGCTAATATTAAATTTTTTTATGGTGATGATGATGATGATGATGATGGGTCTTCTTCTTCTTCTATTATTATTATTATACACACTCACTTATAAGACTGCGAAAGGTGACTGTTCTCACTAAATGAGTGTTGTCATTATTCACTGACAAATAGAATTTTGTCAAGAAGAATAGAAAAGTTAGGCTATTTGCTGTTCTTTGGTTTAATGCTTTAAAAAGGAAATAGCTTTTTATGAATGTGGAATAAATGAAAATTAAAGTTTTCATGTTTGTTTTTGTATTACCTGAAAATGCATTCTGCACTAACAGTAGTGGATGAGATGAGCATTTGAATCACAGTGGATGCCATGGTGTTGTTCTATAATTGTTAAATTGGTATGCATAGAATGCGTTTAGTACTGTCAAACCTTTGACCTACACTTATTACTATTCATCCACTTAGTGTTGCATGGCCACTTTGAATATTAAATTGACATGACTCTATGCTGACTTTCTGTTGTTCTTGTTTTCTGCTTCTCTACGTGTCCCTGCTAATGTGAGTACAAAATGAGTTAAATTCCATAGTGCTTTGTCTAGCTCAAGCCTTACATAAATTATGCCTAGTTGAACAAACTGGCTGGAAAAAATCTCAAAAGTAAGAAAAGCAAACCAAAAAGTCCCCACCAACAGCAAACAATAGAAGTGCCCATCATTTACCTTCTCAGCTGTAATGCTGTACTGTATCTCAGTTTACTCTCTTTAAGTCTCTTAAGTTTTTTGCTTCTTTATCTGTGCACTGTCCCTCCCTTTTGTCCTCCGACTTCTCAATACCTCCTCCATCTGTTCCAACATCTCAGTGCCTCTGTTCCAGTATCTCAATACCTTCTCCTTCTGTTCCATCATCACTGCGCCTCCTCCTCAGCACCAACATCTCTACACCTCCTCCATCTGTTTGTACTCCTCTACACCACCTCCTTCTGTTCCAACACTCTACACCTCCTCCTTCCAACACAACTGTATGGCAATTCCTCCCTCTGCCACTCTCTGTACTACTGCCCACTGCCTTCTCTGTGTACCCCTGAATGCCCACTCTCTCCCCCCTGCTCTGTACCCATGAATGCCCACTCTCTCCCCCTGTTCTATACCCTGGAATGCCCACTCTCTCCCCCCTGTTCTGTACCCCTGAGTGCCCACTCTCCATCCCCTGTTCTGTACCCCTGAATGCCCACTCTCCATCCCCTGTTCTGTACCCCTGAATGCCCACTCTCTCCCCCCTGTTCTGTACCCCTGAATGCCCACTCTCCATCCCCTGTTCTGTACCCCTGAATGCCCACTCTTTCCCCCTGTTCTGTACCCCTGAATGCCCACTCTCTCCCCCTGTTCTGTACCCCTGAATGCCCACTCTCCATCCCCTGTTCTGTACCCCTGAATGCCCACTCTCTCCCCCCTGTTCTGTACCCTTGAATGCCCACTCTCTCCCCCTGTTCTGTACCCCTGAATGCCCACTCTCTCCCCCCTGTTCTGTACCCCTGAATGCCCACTCTCTCCCCCTGCTGTGAGCCAGCGCTGAGTGACACCACGTTGCTCATGTCAGCTCTGTGAGCCCTGAGGTTTTCAGAAGGCGCTGAGTCACCCAGGCTGAGGCCATCCGAGTGCGGGAATCTTTTGTTGCCATGGCATTGTGAGAGAAGCTTGGGTTTCGTGAAACACTCGGTGACACCGGAGTGCACTGTGATATCTCCGGGGCTGAAGGATAGTGTTTGCTTGATGTTAACGTCAACGTCATTCATTTGGTATGGAGTAAATATTGACAATATATAAATTTTACTATAGTCGAGAGCAGTATAGAGTAGCAGAGTACTGTGAATCAAGGTTGCCTCTGAGAATATACAACATCTGCTGACAGTTTGGTATGTCTAACTACGTTTTCATGTTCATTTTTTTGAGTAGCACTACACTTAGGTTTCAGCGTCAGAATAATGATGAATTAGTGCCTACCGTGTGCGTTTAATAGTTTACCCTCTTCTGCCCTCTGGTGGTGAGTGCCAGGCCCAAAACCAAGAGCATGGGGCAAATGGTGTGCTAATTTTACATTTATATATACAATTTTACATTTTACATTTATTCATCATTCAGCAGATGCTCTTGTTCACAGTGACATACAAGAACTGCATTAAGAAGGCAATTAACCACGCAGATACTGAATCATTAGTGTCATCACTGAACTGTAGAGCCATTGTTAGAAACATTGACACAAAAGGAGTAAGTGCAGTCACAAGGCAAGTGAGGTCTCTTTTCTCATAATTTTCTCCTCTCTGCAAGATAGTAGAGCCAAATTTCAGAATACTATGTAGAATATGGAACATGCATTACAATAATATTTGTAATTGCAAATTCACTAATTGCTAATGTTTTCACGTCTACTTCGTGAAATATTAAAATGATACCGAGACAATTCAATGAAGGAATTTAATGAATCATTTTAATAGTTTGTTATGAGTGCATGATGGTCCTGCTTTCTCTTTCTGAAAAAAAAGTCAATAAATGGAAAAATATAAAATCCAAAATGTAAGAAACACACATTTAAAACATATAAGAATATACAGCACATGATGCATGCAATGTATACATTATTTATTCTGTGTGACTTTATGCATGTATTGGAAATTATAATTTATAATGTACTTTGTAACCTTTGCACAACATTACATGAATGAGGGAAACTATATTTTTTACATTGTCTAAAATATGCAGTTTTCTTTGACGTGCTGACGTCCTCCCTGAACTCCCACATACCGAATGCTCACCACAGTTTCATTGTCATTGTGCTTTTTTCTTTATCTTTTAATATAAAATTCTTTTTTTCTGAGGGCTTTTAATTTGTTTGCATGTTTACTTCTCTATTCTCCATGGCTAATGTAAGACAGGACTTCACATTGTTTTAAAATGTCATGCATGTGTAATGGTTGCTAAGCAAGTGATGACTAATAATATCTGCACTGAATGTGAGTGCGAGAGGGAAAGCAAAGCAGAGACTAAACTGCCACCACCGAAAAAGACCAGTGAAGAGAAGTTATTTTATAATGTGGTCATATCTGAAAGTAACAATGAAACATGGAAATTTTTCCAAATGATGGATTCCATCCTTCTCTCTGCATGAGATATAAAGTTCAATTTCAGTCCATTAGGATTTTGACAATTTATGTTTTTTTTAATATAAATTAAGAGTAATTTGTACATGGGAAAAATGACTGGAATAGCAATGTTCCCCATTTTACACAAGGTGCTGATTGAATGACGATAATTACAAATTGTGGAGTCAATTGGAGGAAAAACTTTCAGCAAGTTTCAGTGGGGCAGAACAGATGTATCACTGGGGCGGTAGTGTAGCATAGTGGTTAAGGAGCAGAACTTGTAACCGAAAGGTTGCAGGTTCAATTCCCCTGGGTTAACCCAGAATTAGGTATCCAGCTGTATAAATGGATAACATTGTAAAGAACTGTAACCTATGTAAGTGTTTGCTGAATAATGTAATGTAATAGCATAGCTGATCACAGAGTGTGATGGTGTTGTGGAGTTGTAGGATGTGGTTGTGTAGACACTGTGGTGTTATGTAGTGTTAGTTGTAGTGGAGTGGGGATGGTACTGAAGGGGTTACAGTTATAGCAGTGCTGATTTTGGACTCTTCAACACAAGGGCACGAACATTACAACTCACTGGCCTCTTCAAATATTCAGCTGATTTAAAAATGCATAACCACTATGTCTGACTAACCCAGAGAGTAAAAGAAGAAACAAACAGAAAAACACCAAAACAGTCTAACATACAGTCTAACAGACTGAAAAGCTTGTCTCCTTGACAAGAAAAACAAGGAGCAAATAGCTGGAGCTTCATATGAAAAATACTCACTGCCCTTAAAACACCATCACCCACGACTACCGTCCTGTGCTGATCACAAACCGCAGTCATCACAGCCAAGCCTGGGGCCCAGACTCAATCAAACTGCACAGTATGGTCCTTTAAGCGACAAATATAAGCACTTTGCCATTTTTGGTAATATCAGTGATGCTAATTTCAACATGGTGAGAGTAAACTTTATTACCTTTTCTAATCTAGATGGTCAGGACAGATCTATGAAGACTACAATCAGTGGCTGGAGCAGATCTGATTATCAGACACTAGCCTTCAGAGTTGCCGTCATGGCAGAGTTGTTGATGGTGCCCCCAGGGTATTTCATCTGATATCTCGGATTTGGTAACCTCCCACACCAGTATGGACATTCTGCTGGGGAAGAAGAGGTTTTAATGTGTAACATTAATCATGTGACACTCTTTGTAAGGAGTCCGTGCCTTCTGGGGAGCAGCCTACTATTTAAAACCACATTATACAACACACTGTCCCAGTCCTGCTTTCTGATTGGTCAGTTTGCTTTCAGGCCCTGTGACAATAGTCATCATGGCCGTATTGCAAAATGTTGATTAGCCTGATTAGGTGAAGAAAATATGCAAAAATATGATTCAGTGAGGAAACGAAAAAGCCACAAGGGTACAAACAAGGCAAAGAAAGAAAGAAGATGTGCATTCATGTTTGCAAAGCGTGGACGTTGTTTACATCCTGTGGTGATGCCCTCTTGAGAAGTACCTGTTATACCGTGAGGTGCACCTGCTTGCTATCTCCACCCTGATTGGATGGGCTCTCTGGATAGTAACATGTGGCTCACATTCGTGCCAGTGGGGGTGAGCTTTCCTATTATGATGTCACAGAAGATCTGGAAAGCAGCTGGTACCATATCTGCTCCAATCACAGCCTCCATAAGACTTTGGTACAGGAACTGGCCAATGAAACTGTAGACTAGAGATATTCCATCTTTTTGAGGCTTTGACTGATAGACGACAGGGAGGATTCTTCCTGAAGCAGTCTGATGCTCCTGTGGTTGTGGATCATCATATGTGGATGTGGGACCATGCTTCTACTAAACCCAGGCTCCTTAAGACTGATGCTGAAAACTCCTTAAGACTAACGCTTAAGACTGAGGATAAACTTTCCAAGACAAGGATAGTGACATGCTCAGTTTTGAGATGGATACAGGTTTGACAAATGGCTGTGGCCTCACCATATCATATTGTACTCAAAGCCTATATGTGTATAGGTAAATTAATGTATATATATAAACTCATTTTCATTGGTTCATATTCATGTGGATTTTCGCTTGGAACAGTTACACCCCTCCTCCCTGCCACATATAGTGATCACCTTCTACCACTAGATGGTGATGTTGTCCATCTTGAACTGAAACCCTGACTGTATGTATATGTGCTCATTAGGCATGATAATTAATGCATAGCATGAAAGGCTTCCACTCATCTTTCATTTTCTAAAAATGTGGGATCTCTCAGTGTTCCCTCTCAGTGCTGAACAGAAATAGAAGCTCAGTTTAGGGAAATCTTCGAGAATCCCTCTTAGAGAACAGAAGTCGGAGATGAAGGAGGATATCCATGCACTTAATGCTGTTCTTGCAAAATGTTTTAAATTGAATTTTCACAGATTCTGTCATGAATAAAATTCCATTTTTTACTCAGTAATGGATACAATGAGATTTATTTCTCCTGTCTTGACAGCTGGGGTTCTTTTAAAACACTGGCCAGGCGATGTTGCATAATTTTTCCTGGATCAAGCACAACATATTCAACAAAACTGCACTGTGCAGTTGTACAGGCCAGAATTGCACATACCAATATGACACTGTGTAGACAAGATCAGCTCCCAGAAGGCATTGCTGTCACAAACTATCCATGTCTTATACTTCAGCCCTGTGGCTCTGCAGCCCAGCACAGAGCGTTGCTAGAAGACAGGCTGGTTTAGGAGAGTGAAAAAAAAGAATCCCTTCACCCTTAAGCAAATCCATCTGAGTTCTGTGTGTGGAACACACACTACCCTGTGGAATGGTGGGAAAGAACATTCGCTGGCATCACCATGGATACTTTGCTTGGAGGTGGAAATCCCACAGGATTGCTTCTGACCGAGATGAAGGGAATATTGCTGGCTGATCTCACATAATGGATAAATTGATGAATGGATGAATGGACAAATGATTGAATGAATGAATTAACTGGTGTTTATGTATCCCTAAGGAGGAAACCGATTTGTCAGTAATAGCTCTGAAAACAGTAGAGAAATAAAAGCCAGACAAGCAAGCAGCCGGTTACACAAAAGTCAAACACCAGATGTTTTGAAAAAAAAAAACTTGGAATGCCATAAAGGATGTATGAAGTCCTAAAACAGCTGAGTGTGACCTGAACCCCATTCGTCACACACTCTAAATATTTACACAGAGACACGCCCATGCAAAAGGATTCACTAAAATGTTGCACAGACACAGGGTGGAATGAATGCCGAAACTTAATGTCCTGCATCGTGGTGGTTTAAAGGACCACTGAAAGTGCCCTGCACCTCCAGCGGTGAACTGGGCATGACTGCAGGCTGTTCATGCGATTTTAGAAGAACTGTTGATATCTCAGCAACAATCTCATGAAAATGCGGGTGTTGGTCAGCTATTTTTCCCTTTCAGGCCAAAAGCACAGTTAATTTTAAGGAGCGTGTAATGGACATCATTGTATATTGACTTCTGAAGCCTGAAGTCAATAGCTTAATGTGTCCTCTGTGCAGAGCTCCTTGCTCAGTTTTGTTTTGTAAAGCAAGTTAATTTCGTATTGGTTCATACTGGTTTCTAGGTCACAGTCACACAAGCAGTACCAACAAACACCTGAATCACACAAGCCCTCTCATAGCACTGCACCTCTTCAGTTTCAAAGCTCAAGGCTATATAACCACAGGGGGTGAGACATGAGGCTCTTTCTCCCTCTCTCTCTCTCTCTCTCTCTCTCTCTCACGCTCCTTCCATCTCTCTGTCTCTCTCTCTCAGCTCTCCAGGACTGTCTCTACCTCTCTGCCTGCTGCCTCCCTGTTGTGCTCCTTCTAGAACTTTCCCCTTCCTTTTCCATATCTGAAAATGGGCATAGCAGCTGACAGTGATCAACACAGATTTTGTAATGCGGGCTCTTGAGAGGCCGATTTCCCAAAACTTCACCCTGATAGAGCAATACAATGCTTCTACATAATTTACACCATCAAGGGCATGATTATTACACTCTATCAGTGCTCCACACATGGTAGACATCAGGGGAGGGTCTGTCGCTGTATCCTATGTTTTGCATTTTTACACTCCGGCTCTTTCAAGATCTTGTTGGATGAAAAAAGGCAGCGCTAAGCTGTTCTTTTGACCTAACCGTGCATGCATAATAATGACAGCCGGTTATTCGGACAGATCACTCAGGCACCGAACCGGTTAAGGCGGGGATGCCTTTCATGTAGCGGTTTTTGCTAGGCAGAAATCGCGCAGAGGCAGCACACCCCTCTCCGCGCGGGTTCGGGCGCGTGCTGTACTGTATTCTGCTGCAGAGTGGAACGCGTGACGTCAACGCTGGAGCAGTTGCCTGGCTCGCGAGGAAAATGGGGAGAAATTTGCGAGGTGAGAGACGCTCTTTTAATACATTATGCGTGCTTTTTTCGGGGGGGCGGCGGTGGTAGAATGACTTTTTGTGTATTTATCAGGTGAGCAACGGCGAGCGCACGTCTAATACCTAAACAGCTGAAGGATAAGCTAAATATACGAAATGAAAACCAGCCGCACTAATGAATTACACGGCAACCAGGCGCGCGGAGGAAAATGGTGAAAAGCATTGCTACTGGGTGCACTTTTTTCCGTTCGCGTTCCTCGTAGCCGGCGCGTTGCTCTCTGTATCTGTGCGGCGAGTTTAACATATATCATAAGGCGCCTTTCAAATGAAACATCGCACGTTTATAAACGCTGAATTTTGCATCAAACGATAGTGCAAAGCCGCGGCTGCGGTGTGCAGGGATTTGTTGCACTTGTCCTTACACCTAAACGAAAAAAACCGTGCACGCAGCGCCAGTTCATCGGAAACGAAATGTGCAAAGCGCTTGCGACCAGAATGTTAGCAAAAGTGTCGCTTAATCGATCACCTGTCAATATGAAGCCTAACAGGTAGACCCTTGAGGTCGTTGCTTCGGTTAATGAACAGTGTCACCGGCCTTATTTGCCTCGCGTTGTCAGCGACTCTCTAACCAACAGGGGAACCATTGCATGAGGATTCGGCTGAAGATGCTACTTCTCTCTCATGTCCTGTTGGCTACGTGTCTGATGACAGCATAGCAATTATTTAGCAATAATAAGCAAATGATAACACTGGACTGTGCACCAAAGCGGCTCATGAGAACGAGAAAACCCAATGCGTTTCTGCAGCGTTGTGATATACCGGTGTGGCCATACATTTTCCGTGGGAAAGTAGGTCTCGCGCAAGAAAAACGAATTCCGCTGGAATTGTAGGAATCGTTTTGCATTTCTAGGTTGTCAGTGTTTTTATTCACCCTAAAATGCGCAACTGTACGTTTATATAATCATTTTACAGGTTCTCGTGGTTTCTGAAAATTAACTTAGGTGGTCTAAACGTAGGCTGATTTTGGTGCGATGAAACGAGTCCGAAGACATTGACGCGTCAGCGGAATCGGAGAATATGCTGGCTTCGTATTGACCGTGTTTGGTTGCTTAATGAATGGCATCGTTGTCTCGTGAGCCACACTGGGAAAGATTAGGAGACTAATTGATGTCTATTTAGTCTATTTGAATATGGGGATGTGGAGCAATAATGTCGGCGGTATGTGTATCTGTGCTCTCGCCTTCTGCCGCTCGTAGGCAACACATAGAAGAGGCAGAGTATTTACCTTCATTTGACTATCACCCTCAACCAGCTTTTGGTTTGTGCACGACAAGAATGCTAATTTAATTAAGGATCACCTACTTAGCACTGATTGCAATAGCAGCAGCGTGATGTACAGCTTAAGTAGAAGGGTCCCAAACCCAAAGGTTGCTGGTTTGATTCCCGGCTGTGCCACCACTGTTGTACCCTTTGACAGGGCAATTAAGTCAGTAAATATTCAGCTGTGTAAATAAACAACACAGAAAAACTGCAAGCTGTGCAAATCACTCTGGATTTAAGTGTAGGCTAAGCAAATGTATAGACACCTTTGTACTGGATCGCATCTGTGATGGTGTCACCTTTGTGTGCTTCACATGAAAGCATATTATTCCCAAAAACAACAAAAAACAGCTTTCATCAGCCATTGAACTTGTGATGTTGTGTCACTATAAAAAGTCTTCATTTTGTTACTCAAACCTAAGAGCATTGAATGTTGGGCTTACATGTGGCTGTGTAGGAAGTGCACGTCATTCGGATGAGCTTGTGTGAGTAAAATTAAACCAACCATTAGTGACGCATGAGTGCGGACGTCCCGCATTACGTTTGTGCTGCCGTAGCCTTCGCCGATGGACACATAACAACGGAATGTTCTTTTCCCAGAGGAGCTGTGTCAAATAGCAATAAAGTTTGCACTGGGCCACTCATCAAAGATGAAGAGAAACAAACACAATGTAGATATTTACAGAGATGATTCCTTCAGCTCTGCTCTTGCTAAATAATGCGACCAAAGAAGATGGAGTGATGTGACACATGCCTTCACGTGTATGGTTTCATTGTTTTCCCGTAACCCGTGGTGCTCCAATTGAGATTATCAATGAGAATGGACAGCATTCAGAGGAGCACTCACAGGTAGCACTGATGAAAGTCCAGTGTCCAGTTAACAACAGCTGCCCCATCAGAATAAGCATGCCCCTCAGATTTAGTCCCAGGGTGAATACTATGTGAATGAACAGATGCACTATGTCAATCTGTGTCAGTGGTTATAGAGCACTGCAGTGGTTTATGAATGCTTCATGGAGCAAAGACTACATGCTCATGAAGGAGTTCCGCTGTAACCTTTATGAAAGGCTTTCAGAGTTAAACTTGACACTACGTGTGGCCATAAACTGTTTTTTTGGAGGCTAACCCTAAATGGGGCATCTGAAGATTACTGTATTTATTAGCTGAGGGGTGGTGATTTGCTGTCTGACTGTTTTTCACAGGAGTGCTTCATATGCACTGTGTAATTATAGCAGATGTCCCCCACTGATGATGTCACAGAAAGCTGAGGTTCAGTAGGAGTGCCTCAGTATGCTTTAAATCCTTGTTCGATCATAGAATGTTCCACATGTTCCATTTAACAAAAACAGATTAAAAGACCAATATTGCACACATAACTACATTTCTTACTGCATTTTGTGAGTGCTAAGTATGAGAAAAAATCAGTTCTTAAGTCTTGACATAAAACAACCCTGTTCTGGGCATTGATGTGTGTAGTGTGTAACCCAAAAACAGTGTGGATAGTTCAGTTCAGTTCAGTTCAAATGGATTTTTATTGGTGTGACAAAGGAAATTGTGCTGCTAAAGCGTGAAAAAGCTACAAATATAGAAGTATCAATTACACTGACAATGATTATATCCTGCACTGTGATATACAGTATATAATCACCACACACCCACATGCATATGCATAGACATGCGTATACATACATACTTGCATATGAAAATGGTAAGCAATGTTAAGGTAATGCCAATATACACAAACACACACACATACACGAGTATACACACACATAAATACACACATTCAGTTCACACAGAAAACATGGTATGTTCACAGTCTGCATTGAGTCACTATAATTTCAAAGGTAACGTCATTCAACACAAATGCACACACATGTATGCACATTCTCTCGCTTTCTCTCTCTCTCTCTCGCGCACACACACACACACACACACACACACACACACACACACACACTAAGTTCACACTGAAAACATGGTATGTTCACAGTCTGAGTTGCTGTCAGTTCCAAGGCTGTCCTTTTCGCATCCCTCAATGCCATTATGCTAACAGGGGAGTGTCACAGCCAAGTGCTTGTGTGAAATAGTGGAGACACAAGCACAGTTCATGAGGAACAAGTGGGATGTGCTTCTCCCAGAAAAAAAAAATAAAAAGCTGGCGTGTGGTTATCAGTCACTATGTAATGTCCTGTGGTTTATGTTTTAAATTTTAATGTCAACAAGAAAACAACACGAAAACAAAAGCCCACAGAGACATTCCTTATGTTTAAATTTAAGTTGTGTGGGTGCTTTTTTTATTCAGTGAGCGCTCAAGTCAACGTGTTTCACTCTGATTGGCTCCTGTGTTCCATGGGGAGGCAATCAGATACGAGTGCTTTGAGTCTGTGTTGAATATATATATGAAAAAATACATGGCGTATCCTTAAAAACAATTTCATTTCTAGGATTGTGACATTGAGCTATTTGGATGCATCTCCAAGCTGTAAATCCATGGCAACAATATGAATATTAATTAGACTTTTTATGTTGGCCAATATTCATATCATTTTTCAATGCTTTTTTTTTCAACATTGATGTTACAGCTAACACTATGGTATTCATAAATAATGTCAAAATTGTGCAGGGTCTTAAATCATATAGTTCTGAAAATGTAGCCTACAGGTTAAATTTGAGTGGTTTTCACAGTTTTGCTTTATTAATTTATATTAAAATAAATGTATTTTACCAGTGTTAGGTTGAATAGGCTGTAATGCATACATTTCCATATCTGATTTTTTATTTGCATGATTGTATTGTAAGACAACCAAAGGCTGATAGCATTAGCATCAGATGTTTTTGTGCAAGGCACACATGAGGTGCATGTATCTGCATACATTTACATGTACAACACTGTCAGCAGTTAAAGTGCTTCCTGTTCGCATTTGTCACCTCGTTCAGGGACAGGAAACCATGCCCCTCTGTAGCCTTGTGAGTAAGTGACCCATTTAGAGCTACAATCATAGGTGATTTGACTGCTAATCCAGGTAAGTATGTCATACAGTCATCCAAATCTGAGCGCAAGTGAAAGGCAGAAGTGGTGTCCCTCTTTGCTTTGTCCTGATCTATTCTGAGAAGATAAATCTGTCTGAGAAGCCCTGAACTGAAAATGAAAATGACTTTTTTTTTAAAAGGCTTTGCAAAAATGTGGATTTCTAACTCAGAGCTGACAAAACCAAGCCATTATGGCTGTGAGGTCTGTCATTTGTGAGGTGGGCGATAGAGCCTCAAGCTCTCCTCTCTACCCTGGGTGAGTGGTCAGTGGTCTAATCTGGCTTGAATTGAATTGGCTAATCTACTGTACCCAGAATATTCTCAGACTGTCTGGCTAGTGGGACCCTGATATGGTTCTAGAAAGAGCCAGATTGTGTCATAATGCTTATGGTATGACATCACTACGCATATGTCACAACATCAAGTATTGCAGTGTTGCCTAAGTACATTGATTGGCCAGAACACCTGTCAATCTCCTACAAATTGTCTTTTGAGCAGAGCTGGGCCCAAGCATGCAAGGATACTTGGTTTTGCAGCACAAACCACAGCCAATGGCACGGAGAGGGAGGAAATAGCCATGGCATTTTAATTTATTCCGTTTGCAAAGTTACCAAACCGATCTTCATAGCTGCTAGAATTGGCACTTCTGTAGGGAGAAAATAGAGCTGACGGAGTCCCAAAAACGGCCAAATATGGAAGCACGAAAGCACAAAGCTGGCAGCACTAGGCTGGCTAGAGTAATGGGCCCAGACTTCAGAAAAGCAATTTGAAAAAGGTGCCCACACTCATAGCAGACAATAGATTGCAGTGCTATGGTGAGCAGCGCCGGCCGCTAGAACCCAGCCCGCCTGTTTGGTGTTAATTACGATTGGTCGATTGAGGCATTATGCGCGCGCTCGGCGAGTAAGTGAGTGATGTGGGGCACTCTGGCGGTGAGGCCCGCAGGAAATTATTTGGTGCTGTAAATTTGTAAACAATGACCCCGACGATCGAATGACCCCGAGGTCCACTCAGAACGCCACTCAAGTGAAGGCTCATTTGCCAAACACCCTCAAGAGGAGACACCTGCTGTTTAACATTTATAATAGCATTTTCATCATTAGTATTAATTACTTTGCGTATAAATGCACGCAGATACTTTTACTAGTCAGGATTTTTCCTTTTATCATTGTCTTGTTTTCCAAAAATGAGGGCATTTACTGGACATATGGCTTTTAAGAGAGCCATGCTAAACATACTATACACAAGCTTTATGTTTGTAAATGATTTTCCTACATTTTTATTTATAAGCCTTTAAAAATGCAGCATGCACTACTGAAAGAATATATTAAAATTAGTGGTGAGTGGTTGCATCATTGATATGGCATTCAGATACATGAGTGACACCCAGACAGGAAGTACAGAAAAGGAGTCATTCTTTCACAAAGATCAAATCCATGTCTTCCATTTTCTTTGACGTTGCCACTAATTTTTTGCCACTAGTTTTCAGGCAGGTTAACAAACTAGCTGGCTACCAAAGGAATTTAAGATAAATTGTGGACAGCTTTATACAGGCAGACTGTTGCTCGATTGACCGGCGGGGGTTGCTAGTGTGTGACGAGACAGACAAACCCTCTCTGACCTTTCCACCTCTATCCCCAGTGGAACTAAGCCAGTTTGTTCCACCAGTGTGGGGTCCTGGGCATCTTTGGCTGATGACGTGGCCAGGATTGAACCCCTGCCGTAGAGCTCAGCTTGACCACTGAGTTACTGGGCCTACATTTAAGTATGTTTTGGTTTTTCATCAAGATGGGGGGGGTGCAAATCCCGTGATTAGTGAATGGTTGTGGGAGCAGGCATTGTTTGAGTTTTGAGTTTTGAGTTGGTAGGTAGAATTGTGAGCTGAATGGACACGTACGACTCAGCAATAGCACAACATCCCCTGTTGCAGCAAATACTCGACTGAATAAGTAATGATCTGGAACAAACTCACTGTACTTTTCTCAGAGAAGTGGGGCAGGCTGTCACTTCCCTGTAACCATGCAGGTCACATCAGGGTCCCAGACGAATTTTACGTCTGCACGTTTTCAGGTTATGCCTTATTGTTGTCATTACTGTTGCTGGACATAATCACATTCAGTGCCATTTCAATTATTTAAAAAAAGTTACTGAATGTTTTAAAAAATCTCATATTTTCACTGTGCTGAATATGCATGGGGCCTTTGTATAATGGGTCTGATATCACATAATAGTTAAATTGCCCTCTCACTCATCACTTCTCTGTCTCCCAGCTGCACCAAAAAACAGAGCTCCTCCAGGACCCCATTGGTCAAAAGACATCACATGATCTTCTCCACATACACTTTCACAATAGCAGGCATTGCTGAGTGGGAATGTCTGTGCCACCAGTGGAACAATCTAGAACAATTATGAACAATCGCACGGGATAAGTGTAAGGGTATTGGAGAGCACTATATGTCATTATCCTATATTCTCTGTCTCACGGATTAAAGTACTGATGTCTATTATTTTGTAGATATTTATATGTTCAAAAGTAATTAATTTGAAAAAAAAGTGATGACCAAGCTTTAAATATTAAAACATATTTCATACGCACCCCAAATCCAAAAGACGCATCTCCAAGCCAGACAATTAACATTTTAATATATTCTTCTGTGGACTGTAGTGTGCATTAGAAGTTTTTTCTGTGGACTGTAGTGTGCATTAGAAGAGCAAATGTTTACAGGCATGGAGGAACAAGGTGAAACACAGAACAGTGCTGTGTGTATCTTACTCCCCTGAGCCCATTGCACATACTTGCCCTGTGAATTCCTCAGAAGAGCAAACACAGAGCAACTGCGGCCCTGTGAATACATGAATATTTCCTTCTCTGCTTTACTGTTGTAGAGCGTCAGTTGGTGTCCCGTTGGTGTGGGTGTGTGACTTTGTGTGTATGTGTGTGTGTGTGCTGTGTGCATGAGTGTGTGTGTATGTGTGTGTGCGCTGTGTGCGTGTGTGTGTGTGAGTGCGTATGTGTGTCTGTGCACTTGTATGTGTGAATTGTAAAGTGAGTGATTCGCACGTCAGCGCCTGTGTTGTTCGCAGTTGGGTCGTTTTTCTTCCTCGGAGGCATTGATTTGCCAGGATGTGTCTGTGGCGGTGTGCTGTTTATCCATGCCAGTAGGGATCCGTAAAATGAGATTGTGCTGTTTACATCCCAGGCATTGCGTCTATGCTGGCTTTAATCTTCCTTTTCATCTCTGCGATCATCAATACGATAAATTGTGTGCTTCCTGTCTCCCCTCTTTCCCCAAACCTTAGTATTAGATTGAGCCTAATGGGGCTGCTGAGGTAGATGCCCATTATACTTCAAAAGAGACCTGGCTGAAGGAGCGGGCTCGTTCAGAGATCGAGTTTCCTGTTCCTCTCGCGCCCTGTTAGCCCCGCACAGTTACATCTACATTTATTCACACGGCGGCCGCTGCGATCCGAGTGCATTCGGCAGGGCCAGGAGAGTAGCAGCGCTGATACTGAATCTTTAGCGGCACCATTGAAATGTAGTGCCATTGTGGGAGACATTACACAGTGGGAGTAAGTGCTGTTGGAGGGGGTGTAGCCGTAAGCTGTTTTCGGTATATTTCCAGCCATGAGGTATCGCTCCAGTGTGCTTACCGCCGAGCTTACGCCACTGCAGAAAGTGCCACCAGGCTTTTATCTTCTGTACTTACATCTCACTGTGTTTTTGTAGCAAGGAGCAGGGTACAGAGATGACTCAGGGCACAAAGGTGTCTTTACTGAAGACTCGAGAAGCAAGACCAGGCTTGGTACGGCAGTGCGTACACATTAACTAAATGAGACAGGGAGCAAACAGGAAGTGAGGCCATCTGGTGGTTGCCCCAGGAAGCAGCAGCTGGGAACCCTGACAGGAAGTTATGAGGCCACCTGCTGGTCATTCCGGGAAGCAGCAGCAGCAGCAGCCGAAACCCAGACAGTTTTGCAGCTACTGGCTTTCATTAGCGTGAGTAGTGTTAAATTAATTAACAAATAAATAATTTGGGTCAATAAATAAATAAATAAAAGGATAAATAAGTGAGTATGGCAGATCCATAAATATGCAAGTACGTTAGCAGTCAGTACCCCATTCCCTCCTTTTGTCAGCATCGTAAAGGAGGACAAACTGTTCAGGTTCAATGTGAGTACTTTACATCATGGTGTTATTATTGTACTTTATAATTTATATTTGAAATATGTGAAGTTTTAATATTGAATGATAAGCCAGCTGTTATTTCTAACATAGTAGCCAGTGATTTTTAAGGCTTGTCGAATGAGTCAGTTTTGAACTGAAGCCTTTATTAGATTGATAGCCATGATTAGAGGATTCCTGTGCCTGCGGGACCCCCTGCTGGAGGGAGGCCAGTACTGCAGTAAGTTAAGTAAGTCACTGAAGTGTTGCGAGAATTATGACAGATTTCAGTCTTCCTGGGGTGACTCAGATATGAGTGCCAGCCATGCGGAGCGACACGGCCATATCACACAATCAGGAGACTGTAGACAAGGAATGGCTCTTTTTTTACAGTGAACATCATTAAAAGTACATTCCTATTCTGTATCCACAAGCTTTTTATGAGTGGTATGAGAGGTCAACGTTACAGTTTTATGTTCGCAGCGAAACACTTTTTATTGTTTCACATTATCATGGGCTGTAGGATACCAGTCACTCAAGGCAGGAATGCCCTTGCTGAATAAGGAAATAAGCTTGGCTGTTCATCGGTGCGAGGACCAATATGAGAATATTATTAGTATTGATTTCCAAATATCTTGTACAAGGCTCATTAGGCAATGCCCCTGTCAAAAGAATAGCAAATGGAAGCAAATGTCACTCACAGCAGTGATTTCTTTTTTTTACTCAGGCAGCATCAGTTCAACGGAATCCAGTTTTCCAAGGCATTATTCCGTGTCGTATTGGTTAGATTGGATGTGCGGGTAAATGGTCCCGAAATTGTTTCCTGCTTTGATTTGTATCCTTGGGAAGCAGGGGGAGATTACCGGTGATGAACAGCACCTTGGATAGATAGCATTAAATGCTCCAGTGGGGAAAATGAATACCTATTGCAGGCGGAGCCGAAAGGCAGCCGGGTTAGCGTGTGTGTCTACCCCCTGCTTATCGTGTTCCTGGTAATGAGAGACATTCAAGTCATGAAAACATCGATACTGCTAATGTAACGGAGAAAAGGATTCTGGGTAATGTAATGTAAGCCAATCAAGGTCTGCCACTTTACAGTGCACAGTAACACACAGAGAGGGTAATAAGAGGGGATTGGGTGTGTGTGTGTTTGAGAGCGTGCTTGCGTATGTGTGTGCCTGTGTGTGTGTGTGTGTGTGTGTGTGTGTGTGTGTGTGTGTGTGTGGGTTTGTGTTTCAGATGCGAATGTTTCATAACTGTTTCCCCAAGCGTGTGTGGTGTGGTGGTTCATGGGAAGTCTCGGGTGATTGAAGGCTTGGGATCGATGGGCTCCAGTGATGCCTGTGCTGAGTGCCTCCTTGTCTGGTTTGCACGGTTGGGCTCTCCTGGCTCTCCGGACTCTGGGCCCCTCTCTGCTTTTCTCTGCAGCTGCCTCTTTGTGGGGCGTGAATGCATCGCCAACGGCTGCAGCCGAAACACCCCGATAACTCTAATTTTCACCACAATGCGCCTCATTGGTTCACAGATAATGGGTGTCATGTGACCGGTTTCCCGCACTCCCGTTGGCTGTTCAGATGTATCAAAAGATTTGACTGCCGTGTTTTATCCTCTTTGTTGTCTGACATAGAGATTTCCCTAATAAAGGTGAAGGGTTTTAGCTGAAACACGCTGGTCTTTAGATAATAAAAATATATTCTTTGACTCCTCCACTACCACTTTCCCCGAAGAGGTGCTGAACTTTATCCTCGCAGTGGTGAGTTAGTCCGGCTGGGTGTTTGGAGGGGGAGAGGCCAGGGGCCTGCTTGGCTGTGAAGCAGAGATTCGCTCCCTGCAGTGGGGTGTGATCCTTCAGCCACACGCCCTCCCACCCTGCGAGCTCCACTGTTTACACAGCGCCAACGCCGTCTGACACACTGCGAGTCCAGCAGGCGGGTGCGTCATCTGAACGCAGTCAGAGGCAGCCGCACCGGAGCGCGCGGGTCCTCTCCTCAGACGGGGGAAGGGGGGAGGTCTCTATCAGCTTTAGTATCTTTACTGCCCCTTTATTATCTCTTTATTACCTCCTCCAGTGTGGAGGCCTTCAGGCTGTACCATTCAGTTGCACCACATTGCTGGGGAGGCCATTATGTGGAGTTTTCTAAATGAAGATTCAGAGGGAGGAGATTCCAGAGAACTAATCACCTGAAACCGGCAACAACGGTTTCCATGGGGACAGGAATCCCACAAGCCTGTTCTCTTCTGTGTTTGCTGGTTTTTCGGCATCCCTCCTCCTCCTCCCTGCCTCCGTCCCTGCTCCCTTCCTCCCCCCCCCGTGTTTCTGTGATGTTCCGGGCGGGGGCCCCGTGTGGACCGGGTGCGATTCCAGATTTTCGGACTCCGGTACGAAGCTTAGCGCTTTCCTGCGTGATGCCTTGCATTCCTGCCAGTAAACAGCCCTCAAAGCAAGCGCTCCGTCTGTGGAATTTCCTTCTGCTCAGAAATGCATCATGGGAAAGGACCAGCTGTGGGTAAAGCCCTGTGGCAAGCGACCGGGAGTGCAGGACGAGGCCAGACTTCAGATATCCTGAACATTACAGGCTGCTCTAACCCAGCAGGGGCAGGGCTCCTAACCGAAGGGTTGCTGGTTCAATTCCCCGCTGGGACACTGCTGTTGTACCCTTGGGCAAGGTACTTAATCCACAATTGCCTCAGTAAATATCCAGCTGTATAAATGGATAACATGTATTGTAATTGCAACCTATTTACGTTGCTCTGAGTAAGAGCGTCTGCTAAATGACAGTGATGTAATGAAGTACGGTAGGCCTGTTGGATGGATTTAGATTCAGTCTGACTACTGACTTCAGAGGTGCCACATTTCTTTTACAAGATGGCTGACAACGGTCTATAAAAACATCAGAGTTTTCCTTTGGAAAAAAAAAATGTCAGCTCTTAGTTTTATTACAGTGTGAAGTATTTATCTGTGAATTGTCCCCATTTTCTTCCAGCTGGTACATTTGCTCATAAAACAGCGTTTAGAAAGTCAGCCGTTATTGAGCTGTGAGCAGTAAAAGGCTGCCCACCGTCTGGGCAGCACGGGCCGGGTTTCCCTCTGTGGAGAGGCTCGATCTCTGCTGGCTGCTGCCGCGGGTGAGAGGGCCTGTGCTGACACCGCCGGCCCTCCCGAGCCAGCAGCGGCAGGGCAGGCCGGTCTCTGCAGGTCGTCTTCAGGTGAAGACGGGTGCTGGTGCTACTGCTGGAGCTGGCTGGGGTGTGTGTGTGTGTGTGGGGGGTGTTCGTGGTCTACTCTGAGAGGGAAAAAACATGTTTGGAAAAGGAAGTGCAACTTGGAACAAAAGAGCGTGAGTCAGAGAGAGATGTGGCCAGGTCCTGTTTTATTAATGAGCGTTGGGTACCAGTTGCATACTGTCAACTGCTGGTTTTTCTCTCAGTCTCCCTCACTCCTTAACACACACTCACACACACACACACACACACACACACACACGTGCATATACGCGTACACACACACACATGCATATATGCACACACACACACACACACTCACTCACACACTTCCACAACAAAAGCCTTGCAGAATACAGTTGGAGCGAGACGGAGAGAAGGAAAACAGGAGAGAGATTAAGGAAGGCAAGAAGGAGAGAGTAGGAGAGAGTTGCAGAGGTGGAGAGAGAAAAGAGAGAGCAGGAGAGATGGAGAGAAGAAGGATGGAGAGAAGAGAGCAGGAGGGAGAATGAGAGATGGAGGGAAGGAGAGAAGAAGAGAGAGATGCAGAAGAGGAAGGAGCGGGAGAGAGAGGGAGAGAAGGATAGAGATGAGGAGAAAGAGAGAAGCAGAGTGATGGAGAAAGTTGAAGAGAGATGGAGAGAGAAGGAGAGAGCAGGAGCTGGACTGGATCACAAGCACCCTTATCTTCAGCATCTGACCTCCAGGCCAGATGTGCTTTATTAAAAGCCAGAGTTCATCTTCACTAGCTTTATAAGTCTGATCACCATGATACCCATCAAAGAGCAGTACCAGCTCCTAACACAGGAAGAGAACCGTACGGGAGGATCTTTGCTTTCGGTTGTTTGGTTTACAGGCAGCGGTGGAGGGTGGTCTCTCCTCCTGATCCATTCCCACATCAACGCTTCAGATCTCCTTCCTCCCCTGTGGTCTAATTACAGCCGTCTCTCTGTCTTCTGCTTTAGATCACGCATTGTGTGCGTGAAATCATGTTCCAACTGCAGTATGTGCGTAAACAGCGATTACTGTGTCCTGCTTTGAGCCAATGTGTACGTTTCCTGTCTGTCTGAGGAAAGGCTGGGACAGAGGGGAGAACAGGGCCCTTTCTATCAATAGGGAGAAGCAACGTCTTCTCAGAAATGTCAAAGCTGAATGAATTTTTACCGTCTCTCCAGGGTCTTTTTCTTTCAGAGATTGCTCCTTTGTGTATCATGACAATTTAATAGACCCGAAGTCACGAAGACAACTTTTTCCTCGGCAGCAATCAATGATAAAGGTTACCCCACGCCCCCACCATGCTGGGAGGACTTTTACCAAAAAACAAAACTCTGTCTCCTACGTGTGTCCACTCTGTGCCC
>CM032894.1:3771137-3991137 GCA_019176425.1 Megalops atlanticus
TACAGCAGCTGCGGATTAATTAAATAGCACTCGTGGATACTGCAGACCAGAGGGACGGGATCAATATTTAACTGAACGGTGTCAATCTGTTCCTCTCTTTTAGGATGAGGCCAGGAGGAGCCGCTGACACAGACCTACCAGCAGAGGGCAGCGCCGAGCCGTAACGGAACGGACCCAGACTGTGCCGCGCTCGTGGGAGGGGCTTTTAATTCTGCATCGGGTCACAGCGGGCCGGTGACGGTCTGCTCGTCATGCGGGCCACGCCCCCCGCGTCCCCAGGCCCCGCCTAAAGCCCCGCCCCGCCCCGCTTCGTTTCCCCCGGCGATGAGGGGAGCCGCCCGGTGCCCGCGGAGCGCGCTGACCTGCGGGCGGCGCGGCAGGGCGTGACCCGGGCGCGAGAGCCGCGTGCGGAATGGCCTCCCTGGACCTGCCTTACCGCTGTCCTCGCTGCGGGGAGCACAAGCGCTTCCGGAGCCTGTCCTCGCTCCGGGCCCACCTGGAGTACAACCACACCTACGAGACCCTGTACGTGCTGTCCAAGTCCAACAGCGTCTGCGACGGCGCCCTCGTCCCCCTGGTGACCGACCGGCCGCTGCTGACCCCCGCCGGCGGCGGCGGGCGCGACCACTACGCCGGCAAGGAGCCGCGGCTGGCCTACGACCTGCCCTGCGCGGACGACCTCGGCCTGACCGCCGCCGCCGCCCGCTGCATCCCCAATGTAGAGATCCCGCTGAGCGAGATCTTCGTCAAGAAAGGCATGGCGTCCGCCACCCCGACCCCGACGCCGAGCAACGCCGTCGCCGTGGCGGCCAACGTGGCGGCCAGCGCCGTGGAGGCCGCTTACGAGGAGGGCCTGGCTCGGCTGAAGGTGCGGGCCTTCGAGCGGCTGGACCTGGACGAGCGGCTGGAGAAGCTGTCGGAGGAGGTGGAGCAGAAGATCGCCGCCCGCGTGGGCCGCCTGCAGGTGGAGCTGGAGAAGAAGAGCTCGGAGCTGGAGAAGGCCAAGCAGGAGAGCGTGCGGCTCAGCCAGGAGAAGCAGGACCTGGAGGACAAGGCCTCCGAGCTCTCCCGCCAGGTGGACGTCTCCGTGGAGATGCTGGCCTCCCTCAAGCAGGACCTGGTCAACAAGGAGCAGGAGCTCACCCACAAGCAGCAGTGAGTGCACTCAGTTTAGCCTCATGTTAGCATTAGTGTTACCCTTTTTATGTCACCAGGTGGGTCTGCTAGTGGGTCTACAGCAGCAGGGTGGTGTAGTGGTAAGGGGCAGGCCCCCCCGAGAGGTTGCTGGTTCCATTCCCCGCTGGGGCACTGCTGTTCTACCCTTGGGCACAACCCACAATTGCCTCAGTAAATATCCAGGTAATTAAATGGATAAGACTGTAGCCTGTGTGAGTCACTGGATAAGAGGGTGTGTGAAATGACAATAATGTAATGTACCTGGGGAGGCTAAGTTTAATGTCTTTAATGAGGGAAGACTAGTCTCTTCATATCTAACAAAACCCCTTCAGAGGGAAACTTTCTTCCCCTGGAGGCCTAAAAGTCTGAAATGAATGGTTTTATGTATGTGTGTTTGTGTGTGTGTGTGTGTGTGTGTGTGTGTGTGTGTCTGTGTGTGTGTTTTAAGACCACACAACCCCCCCCCCCCAGCCATGTTCAGGCCGTGTTTGGATGGGAACAGCTTGCTCTCAGCAAACATTTGGTTTGATTTTGGCACCACCTGGCCTGGTGTGATAGCAATATGCGAGGCTACTCAGATAAGCTACACTGCAGTAATCTGCTCCTGTTTGAGTCTTTTAAAAATGACCAGCATAACATCATGATTATAAAAAAAATCATTGTGTTTAATATGTTTAATATTTCAGTGTTGGTGAATGTTTTTCAAGCTTTTTAGTTAGTTTTAGTAGAATTTTTAGAATTACTCTGTTCTGTTTTGTATAGATTAGTTTATTGATGATTCAGGTATGTCTGTTTGAGGTAGATCTTTCTGGGTTGGCAGTGTAGCATAGTGGTAAGGAGCAGGGCTTGTAACAGAAAGGTTGCTGGTTCCCTGCTGGAGCACTGCTGCTGTGCCCTTGGGCAAGGCACTTAACCCAGAATTGCCTCAGTAAATATCCAGCTATATAAATGGGTAACATGTAAAAACTGTAACCTATGTAAGTCTCTCTGGAGGAGACTGACTGCTAAATGACGGTAATACAATGTAATGTCCTGACACGCTGCAGTGTAGAGGGTTTAAGCGTTTGGAAAGGCAGGGAAGGGCAGAGGCTCTGCGGTGGTGAGAGGTAGCAGAGAGCTGTCATAACCGCTTCAGACAGCGGGATAAAGTGTTTGGAAAGGCGCCTGCAGTTTTGGGCGGCTGTTCTCCGCCTGTGGTCCCGCGAGTCTTTCCCTGCGAGCGTACAGACGGCCTTGCCCCGCATCTGCGGATCTGACAGCGAAAACAAAATCTTGAGAACGGATGTCTTTGACCCCGTCTTGGCCTCGGACATTGTGTTCCTTTCTCCGTACCCCGTGGCCCGCTGCCGGCGGCTGTCTCCCGAGGCTGTTAACGTAATTACATCCATGTTTCCCAAAATCGTGCGCGACATGTCACTTAAAAACTGGCCTCGCTCGTGCGGCGAACGTGAGGGGATTGTGGGTAAATGAGATGTGAAGGCTGTGGTGACGGTCAGGAGGGAGCGCTTCCTGTTTAACATCGGCGTCTCTGCTGAATCGTCCTCTGAGCGCAGGCTGGACTGGCCTGTGTTTATTCAAAGCATGGAATGCCTACGTCCCAGGCACGTAGCACACGGGGGTCTGACCCTTCCCCTGGAGAAGATTGATCCTTTTCCTCTGTCTCCTCATACAAAAAGAAATTATACATTGAGGATATATTTTTCAGCTCAATAAATATATTTATAATATAATATATTTAGGTAATGTGTAAATTATTGCTGTTATATTTTGTATATTTCAATATATTTCTAAATTCCATTAATATATTGTATTTGCAATATATTCTTGGACAGAACAACAACTCCATTTCCCACTGTAGGCACTGGAAATTTCAACAGCAGCTAGGGATAATGGCCTACCTGGAACTTTAGTTTATTATCAGAAAAATTATCTGATAATAATTAAAAAATTATCAGCACCTGTCTTTCTTCACTGTCTGTCCAAAATGAGAAAGAAATGAGAAGGAAACGAGAAAGAAATGAAATCTCTGGCCCCTTGACATCTCTCTTAGATGACTGGGAATGCAGAGGTTTTCTGCAATAAGGGAGCTGGAATGAGCGCAATTAATTACTTGATCTATTCCATTTTTCCGCTGGAATATCCCCTGCACTGAAAATGAATGACAAATGAATGACTAGAAAGCTAACTGAGTATGTCTACTTGGTTGTATGACCTGGATTGGGAAGATGATAATGATTAAATGAAAGTGAAAACTGTATGGATGTCAGTTATGACAATATTTAATGATGATGGGTATATGACTACTAGTGTGCTAATTAGCTGTCTAGACAACAACGCAGTGGCTCATATAGATAGCTAACTGTCTAACAAGAAAGCAATGATCACTAACTCTAGTTCCTGCAAGTCTTCGATCCGATAATGGAAAAGGACTATATTGATGCATGATGGGAAATGTATGACTTCACAATTTAGCTTGTAGAAGTAAAGCTGGCTAATTACTTGTTTTGGCTTGCAGTTGTCCACGAGTGGGAGAATTAATGCATTTTTATTGAAATGACCGGCCTTTACTGCATGATACCTGTGTGCAATAGTAATATCAATATCATGCAACCACGGAATGTAAGCTAGCCTAGCTGATGCCACCGCTTGAAATGGTAGAATACATTTCTCGCTCAACTGAAATGGCTTCTGAAGTTATGAAAATCTCAGTATTTGCAAGCAGTCCCTTAAATCCCCAAAATTGCTTTTTTTTCGCCAGATCTATTAAACTTTTATAATCCAGGATAACAACAAAAGGATGCTTACGTAACCTAAACGCCGCTCTGGGGCAAATCAAATACACATCCTTTCATTTTTTCCCACAATTATATGCATCCAGCCCTGGCAGTCTGCTTAGTTTAGATTAGAAGTGAAGGCTTATTTTTGTCCTCAGCCAAGCCGCAATCACAACAGTTTTGATAGCTTATTCAAGGTTGCGGTGATTAGTTTCTCTCGGTGTCAGGATCAATTGTTTTTTTTTTTCTCTCGCTTTGATCACATCGGTAGAAGGGGAAGAGGAAGCCTGGTGGTGTGATTTGGGTTCTGGACTCAGTGGGGTGTCAGGCGGCCCTGCAGGCAGATTCAGAGGCCCTCAGGGGTCCCTCTCTGGGACTCACATCACCAGCATGGGGACCGAGAGCATCTGAAGCACGGAGTGGGCTGCAGGGGGTTCTGGGTAATCGTACTGATCTTGGCCGTTCAGAGTGGACTGCGGCTGGGGGTAACTTTAGTGGTCCTGCTGTTTCCAAGTAGACTGCAGGGAATTCTGGGTAATCATATTGATCTTGCTGTATCGGAAGGGACTGGAGCCATGGGTGACTGTAGTGATCCTGCAGTTTTGGAGTGGGCTGCAAGGCATTCTGGCAATGGTACTGATTTTTGGTTTGGAGTAGACTGCAGCGCTGGGTAACTGTAGTGGTCCTGCTGTTCTGGAGTGGACTGCAGGGGATTCTGGGTAATTGTACTGCTTCTGCTCTTCTGGTAAGGGTAAGGCAGAATTTTAGGACTGCTGGCTCAGTTTCTCCTCTTGCCAGATGCTTGGCCACCTTGTTAACACATGATCACTGTCACGCCAAGGGTGATGGACATGCAGCGTACAGAGCTCAGTGGCGTCCTCAGACCAGCTGTGTGAGGGTGTCTGTGCTCTCTGTGCTCGTACTGTAACAGAGGACAGCGTAAACCACCATAAACCAGACAGCCATAAACTGCAGTCTCTGATGAAACACCTCAGTGCCTGCTTTTCAGGCAACAAACACTCTCAGTATAGACCATGATAATAATGGTGATTGGTAATGGGCCATGTACCCATTAAACAAGTTTGTAGCACCCCCCTGACTCCAGCTGAAATGACACAGCTGTGGTGAATACCTAGCTGTTTTAGAGTCGGTGATTGTGCCTGTGTCGTTGAGACTAGTGTTAGACTCTGGTGTCCTGACTAGAGAGTAGTACCGAAGGCTCCTACTGTCGGTGGCTGACGGGACGCTCCGCTGTGATGAGAAGGACGCCCGCTCTGAGTGCGGTGTGAAAGGGAAAGCCGTAATTCATCTCGTGGTGCCGCGATCACCGCGCAGAGAGGCTGGCGGCGCTAGCGCTCTCCCATAATGCACCTGGCTTCTCACTGAGGGGCGGCTCGCCTCGTTACTGCCTACATCCACAGGAGAGAGCTACAGTGTCCGTGCACTGTGGCCCTGGGTCTGTGAAAGGGAATTAACCGCAGTATCCATACTATGAAGCAAAGGGTCTTTGAAAGGGAATTACATCAAATCAGTAGGGGTCTGGGAAGGACAATTAGGGCGGCAGTGTAGCATAGAGGTAAGGAGCAGGGCTTACAACCACTGGGAGTCTGGTGCTGTACACTTGGGCAAAGTGCTTAATCCAGAATTGCCTTGGTAAAATATCTGGCTGTATACATGGATTGTGTGTAAAAAAAATTAATATGTAAGTTGCTCTGGATAAGAACATCTGCTAAATGACAATAATGTAATGTAATTACCATAGTATCAGTCTGCTGCAGCATAGGGTCGTTGAAAAGGAATTACATTAGTATCAGTGCCCTCTGCTCCAGTATCTTGGAAAGGGAATTACATTGTATCACTGTGCTGCAGCATAAGGTTTTTGAAAAGGAATTACCATAGTATCAGTGCCCAGGGATTTGGAAAGGTAATTACCGTAGTATCAGTGTCCTGTAGTGCCCTGTGGTCCGTGGTCTTGGAAATGGAATTACATTACACCAGTGTGCTGCAGCATAGGGTCTTGGGAAAGGAATCGTAGTATCAGTGTTCTGCAGTGAGGGGTTTATCAGTGCGCTCTGGCCCAGGATGGGGAATAGCCAGCGTTGTATGCAGTCACAGTGGTGCCGGTCTCGGTGTGAGGGGGAGGGGCTGACAGAGAGGCAGGGCACGTCGCTGCTCGGTGTTTTACGGGTGTCAGACTGCCCGGCTCCGAGGCGGACGTGAGCGGGTTGATTTTCAGACCCTTTGAGGAAGACGGGGGAAGCTGTCGATGGTTTATATAAACACCCCTCTGCCTGTCTTTGTGCACTTGACCCCTGGGGGTTGAGCTGCCTCCATTCCAGGATATTTGTCACATCTGTGGCACCAGGTTTGGTGGGCAGCCAATCAAGTGACAGAGAAGCTGGGTAAAAGAAGTGGTGGACTGTGATTGGACAGGGGTCAAACTGTCACTCGGCCAGTTGTAGTGCAGTTCCCGCTCAGTTGTCAGGGCGGCTGTTGAGTTTTCCCGTTGTCTCCACGTTTATCTGACCAACCCCCGCACAAACACAACTCTCGCCGGATATTGCTGTCACCATAGAGGCACTTGAGATGAGACTGTGCTGTTCACCTTCCCCAAAACAGCAAATGTATTTGAGCGATATCATCACAGCAATGCGGGCCAGTCTAATTTACAAAAAGGCCAAAAAATTGGCCTTTGTAGACAATTGTAAGCTTGTAGCAGGTGTAGAAAGCAGCCTAAAAATGCCTCCTCTGTATGGCTCTGAAGGCCTCCCAGAGTCTAAAGAGCACGGGGACCCATTGTCCCGTTCAGCGGTTCACACCTCGCCCGCCCTGAGGCCGGGACGTCCCCATGTGGGCTGCTGGCGCAGACGTGGCAGGCGGGACTGTGGAGCGTGAACTGGGGTTACAGGATTAGGATTTAACCTGCCTGCCATCCCACCCCCAGGGCCCTGCTGACACCGGACGCGCACCTGAATAACCCCACCTTGTGAATTGAGGGATTAACCCCATCACCCCCCCGAGAATGGAAAACACTGTCATCTTTTTTGACAGGTCTCAGTCTCTTTTCCTCTGAAATATTTGGAACACTGATTTTGTACTGCATGGTCTAGGTTTTAGGGACAAATGTACAAATTTAGGAGGTTTTATATTGTTGGGTGGGGGGGTGAGCAGGGGAAGACGGAGTACATTATAGCATATTTACTCGGTGCAGTCGATGTGCGCAGGGACCTGGATTAGAGGTTTTTTGAAAAGCTGGTCACGCGCTTCTGGGTGTTGAACGCTTTGAAATGGAATCGATGCGTCCAGTGGCAGAAGGAGACAGCCGTTTAGCGCCGGCCCCTGAGAATCCCTCTCTGATCACAGACTGCGTCCTCCCTCTCTCCCTCTTTCCCTCGCTCTCCTGCTTTCTCTCTCCTCCTCTCCTCATCCCTCTCTTGTCACTGATTGCATCCTCCGTCTCTCCCTCTTTCTCCTGCTCTTTCCTCCTCTCTTCATCCCTGTCTCATCACAGACTGCGTCCTCAATCTCTCTCTCTCTCTCTCTCTCTCTCTCTCTCTCTGTCCTGCTTTCCCTCTCCTCTCCTCCTGTCCTCCCTGTCCACTGTCTCTTTCTTTACCGCTTTCCCCCTCTGCTTTCTCCCTCTCTTTTCCTGTCTTTCTCTCTCCCCTCATCATCTGTCTTTCATAACAGACTGTCCTCATTCTCCCTCTCTCTCTGCCTTTCCTCCTCTCCCTCTCCCTCTCTCTCTCTCTCTCTCTCTCTCTCGTTCACTCCCTCTGTCTCCCTCTCCCTCCCTCTCTCCCTCACTCTCTCACTCATCCAAACTTCATTCTTCTCTCTCCCCTCAGACAGCACCCCTCCCCCCTCCATCTATCTCTCTCTCCCTCTGTCTCTCTTTCTCTCTCTCCCTCTCTCTCCTTGCTTCTCTCTCTCATCCACACCTCATCCTTCTCTCCTCTCAGACAGCACCCCTCCCTCCCTCTCCCCTTCTCTCTCAGATAATATTCGCTCTCTCTCCACACTCTGCTTCTCTCTCCCTCCCTCTCTTCACACTGACAGCCAGTGTGCTTTAATGAGGTGTGAATGTACTGGAGAAACCCCTCGCCAAGGCTCTAACTGGTGGCCTATGGTACATCCCAGTAAGGTTTGGTTCTGAACACATCTAAATGAAGGATATGCCTGATTCTGTACTGAACACAGAGCTCAACACCATTTCTAAATAAGGCACATAGCTGTGTCTGTACTGAACACAGAGCACTGAGCCACGTCTAAAGAAGAGCTATGCCTAATTCTGTGCTGAGCACACGGCTCTGAGCCACATCTGAATAAGGGGCATACCTTGTTCCTTACTGAACACAGAGCTCAACACCACCTCTAAATAAGAGCTATGTCTAATTCTGTACTTAACACAAAGCTCAACACCATTTTTTAAAAAAGTGGCATAGCTGTTTCTGGACTGAACACATCACTCTGAGCCACATCTAAATAAAAGCCATGAACATATATCAGTTTAAATAAGGGTCATAGCTTGTTCCATATTGAACATGGAGCTCGACCCATGTGTGTGAAAGGCCTTGGTCTAGGTCTGTACTGGATGCAGATCCTCAGCTTGTGTGTCTGTGCTGTGTCTGGCACCAGGGGACAGAGCAGAGTTTAATTGCCTTCTGGAGGTTACTGGGGTGCGGATTAGCATTCCTGACACACAGGACCAGGGTAAGTCACCAAGGCTGGGTGTGTGGAAGCCGGTAATTTCACTCCTGCTGATACCAGAGGGTTAATGAAGCTCCTGCCGACACGCCGGCCCTGATGTAACACGGTGTACATGTCTGAGAGGCGAGAGGTGATCTTAAGCCCATTTAATGCCTGCTCCTCCTCTCTCTCTCTCTCTCTCTCTCTCGCTCTGTCTCTCTGTCTCACCTAATTCCTCCTGCTTTTGTTTTTATTTCATCACATCACAGAACTGACTCTCGGGGAAGTTCGTTATGCTTAGGCTTTTACTGTTAGGTCCCGAGCAGACCAAGCACCGAAATTTAAAGGGTACATGGATAAGTGGAATATATCCAAAGTTTTTGGCTGATTTTGAATATCTAGAATGATATTCAGAGGTTGATATCCAGTAATCGTAAATTGAAGAAATACGTTTAACAAATGTAAAAATATCTTCAGGATTGTTTCACATGTTGACAACATATCCCATGCCATGTGCTAAATCACATGAGCAGAAATGACAGTAATTTATATATTTTAGCATTGAGGATACGTTTTGCAGAAGGTAATAACTACATTGTGAAAGTGTCCCGTTGCTGTAATGAGATGAAGCTAAATTGCTTTATTCATTAGACGCTCTTGTTCACAGTGACTTACAAGTTCCCCATGGTAAGATACATTACATACATATTAAAGAAATGACAAGACTAGCAAGGATATGGTTTTTTAATAGATTAGCCAGTAACTGAGCCTGACCAGCAAGCCAATAGACCAGTCCTGCAGTTACAGCAGTAACTGTATAAGGGTACACATAATGCACAACTGTTACTCTTAAGAGCAAGGCATGTTGTCATCCCATGGTGCCAAACAGTCAACCAGAAAAGAAATATTACCTTATAGCATGCTAATATACTCAATTACCTCACAACGATGTGCAAACCCAGTATTTGAAGCCTTCAGGCGGGGAGTGCCAGGCGTGTGACATAAAATAACTGTTATTGCTACTTTAATGTGCAATTTGAGGAATATCATTTACAAGTCATTTTACACGTCATTGTGCAGTATGTGCCTCACATATGAAAGCGGCAATAATTTATATATGTGACATATTAAAAATACTTCCATCTTGTATCAGATTGGGTAATGAAATAGACAGTAATGGTGATGTGTCGCTATGGATCAGAAGTACCACTAGATCAAACAGTTTCCAGATTTAGCAGTTTAGGAGGGGTATCTGAGAGAGAAAGACTGCAACTCCCAGAATGCCTTGCAACAGCTCAGCCTTCCACAGGTTTTTTTTTTCCTTTGCATGAGCTGGTGAGTCACACCTGGATGGAAAAACGTTCGTCGTTTAATTAAGATGGAGGACAGGAAGCCGGTTCACGCTTCTCTGCCTTCCAGCTGCTCAGATGCTGCTTAGCGTCTGTAGCTGTGCGTCTCCCCTGCTCCGTCTGTCCAAAGTGCCAACGCGCTGACGGAGGGGAACGACACTCCTTGCTGAAGCTCCGCTCGCCTCCGGGGTGTGTGTGTGACACTCTTCTTGCAGGAATCCGGGAGGCGTCGGCTCATGCGGCAGTCTGCCTCTCTCTGGAGGAAATCTCATTCAGTCCCGTCTTTATATATCCTATCAGCCTCTGTGGGGATAGAGGACTGGTGAAATAATTGCAGGGTCTATGCGTCGTTAGAGTCGCCCTTGTTCTGTGGGGTAACGTCCAACTGTAGGCCTCAACGCCCCTCGTGTTCCAAATCGCCGGTATGGGCCAGCCAATGCTGCTTCAGTAATGTCATACATTAACTTTACAAGGCCTAAAAACTGAAGCACTGAACACGACAGGACAATCCAAGACTGCAACCCTGACTAGACCTGCCCACTTATGCTGATTTTAAATGCCACCTTTGATTGCTGCCTGGTTCCGGAATGCCGGTGATGTCACAAACCAGCCGCTTGTTGCTAGGTGACATGTTGGCTTTATGGGAGCATGCAGTCTAGATCCACATAACTGTGAATCCTACAGCAGAACAGCACTGAAAACTGCAGTCCCCTCAGCTAGCAAGATCTCTGTGGTTACACAGGAAAGAATGAGGTGTGTCCGAGCAGCAGCCAATAATGTGCTGTCATCATAATCTCCACCTCCGGCCCCCAGGACACGGAACTCAATGGCAGGTTCGCGTTTTAAACCACTCCGCCATGCTCATGCTGTGATCACAGAAGCAAACTAACTGAGTTGGAGCTGCGTGCTTTCAGAAATGGAGCTAAAGATTGATCCAGCATTAGCATGCAGCCTTGGCCTTTATCATCTATTTTTTGCCGATGTTTGATTGGCTGTGTCATTAAAGCTCCACAGCAAGGCACAGAGAAGCGATGACTCAGAACAATAAAAATACATAATTGCGCATCTTCCACAAATGAAGATAGCACTGTCAGAAACATGCAATGCTGCAGATCTGCTTCAAAGACAATGAGGCCCGTTCCTTCAGGGACGCTGTGCTTATATGATGAGCTTGTATCATAATTGTGCAATACTTACCGCATGATTATTTGATAACCCTGCAAGCTTTCATTTTTCTGTTTCAATTAAACAAACATTTTCATCTCTGAGTGTCTCGTCTCAGACTTCTGTGTTTAACAACATGGGAGAATAATTTGGAAACAAGAGAAAATACAATCCCGCATCAAGGAAAAAGAAATGAAAAGCAGTGTGCCTCTCTTGCGCAGGGCGTTGTATCATAGATCCTAGATCACCTCCAAGCACTTCTTCTCCTGTCAGACATTCTCCAGCAGCAGATTCAACAAGCAGATTTAGATTGTTCCAGAACTTGTTTAGAGAGGGAGAGACAGTGGCTAGGGTTTAGTCAAATAGCAGCATTTCATCACCTAAGATAAGACAAGGAAAGCTGGGATGTGAGGATTCAGGTCTGCATAAACATCCATGACTCAGAGAGGCAGAGAGAACGAGAGGGAGAGAGAAAGATCACTCTTAGATTAAACTTTATTTACATTTATATGAAAGTAATAAATGTTGCTGTAAGTGCAGGAATTTTGGTAGCAGGTTGAAGACATTGTGTGTAGGAAAAATACGTGCTTTTATGAAGGTCAATTTCTATGCTTTTTCAGTTATTAAAACAAAATGCAAATGTATACTTGTCACTCCACCTCATATTGGCCCAGCTTGGTGGGAAAGGTCCGCTAACACCCGCCCACCCCCCTCCCACTCTCCAGCCGTACCCAACAGCTGCGTCACCGAGCAGCCTGGCGAGAACGCTGAAAAAGGAGAAATTAATAAGGTGAAAAAAATATGATAGCCATTAAAATGAGCTAACGAAACAGGCAAGCTGTGGACACCATGTTGGGCAGAATGAGATCTGTTTACGCGCACGGTGCAAGTCTCACGGTCCTCCCAGGTTCACCTGGAGGTGTGCCAGGTGAAATGCAAAAGGGGTTGCCGAACCCCCAAAATGTGCAACCGATTTCCTGTAGCAGTGTGAGAGAGTGCACGACCTCTGAGAGGGAGTGGACTCCCTCCTTCTGCAGAATCAGCCAATAGGATTCGTCCCCTCATATGGATGTCAGAGGTGAAATGTTCAAGGAATGCTGTGCGAATTTTCTCAGAGTGTTTGAAACGTCAGATGAATGCGAGAAGAAGGGCAAACCAGGGTGTCGCCAAAACCAAAAGGCTACTGGGGCGCATTTGCACTTCACAGAGGCAGGCTCTGTCTGGCTGCATCACAGACAGCTCAACTCTACACCTGTGAAGGCGGGGTAACATTTCAAACTGAATGAGTCCGTGTGCAGTGCATATTTCAGTGAGGACGAAGTCAGATGAGGTCTGAAGTCGTATTCTACGCTGTGTCTGAGATCAGAGAATTCACATCTGATCATTCAGAGTCAGGTCAGTGAGTCACTCAGTTTGGTGTACATGGTATTAATACCACTCCTGCATGCAAACGTTGCTGCAACAACGGCCTGAATGAGAATTCTGTTAAGCCATAAAGACAAGGTCATGGGCACTGGCTTTAGGAGGACCAAAATAAAACCCACCCACTGAATAGAGGGCCAGCTTCCACACAGGGTGACACTGTACAGATACTTGGCAGATTGAATTGACAGGAAATTGAACTTCGAGGCCAAGTTTTAAATCAAAGTACAGCAAACTTCAACAGCAGGAAACTTAAGTATTAATGTTGATCAAAGCGGCTTAGAACTGTTTTATAAACCTCTCTTACAGAGTGTTCTCTGTCTCATTTATTCACAACACAGAATTAAGACCAAGAGATATGGTTACTTTTTTATTCCCTCTGAAAAAAGAATGCGTCTGTGTATGTGTGTGTATAGTATGCCGCTGATGTTGGCACACGTGGGTATGTGTATGGTATGTAGTTAACTGGAGTGTGCCTGTGTGTGTACAGTATGTTGCTAACTGGCATGTCTGAGGGTGTGGGTGTACCATGTCGCTAACTCTGGTGTGTGTGTGCGCACGTGTGCGTGTGTGTGTGTGCGCGTGTGTGTGTATGTGTGTGTGTGTGCGCGTGTGTGTGTATGTGTGTGTGTGTCTGTAGCATGTTGCTAACTCTATCATGTGTCCTCCTGCAGGGAGGTGGCTCAGATCGACCAGTTCCTGCAGGAGACGGCGGCGCGGGAGGCTAACGCTAAGGTGCGCCTGCAGCAGTTCATTGAGGAGCTGCTGGACCGGGCCGACCGCGCCGAGAAGCAGCTCCAGATCATCAGCAGCTGCGGGACCACGCCCAACGGCAGCCTCGGCCGCTGCAGCATCCCCGGCTCCAAGGGAACCGGCCGACAGGTAAGGGCGGGGCCAGGTGTGTCAGGGCGGGGCCAGGTGGGGTAGGGTGGGGCAGGTGTGTCGGGGCGGTGCCATGTGGGGTAGGGTGGGGCAGGTGGGCTGGAATCTAAGACTGAATTTTACATTCTAAGAGCCTTTATTTCACAAAGCAGAGTTAGATAACAATTCATCTACAGTGTTAAGTAAAATGCTGTACAATAAAAGTAAGTAATCTTAATGATAATATTCATTTAATAGGCATAATTATACAATACAGGGCCTGTGTGCAACAAACAAAAACACAGTGTTTTTAAAGAAAGCATTTGGAGGTTAACCAGGCGTGCACCAAAGGATATTTATCTGTGAATTATGATAAGAGAGCGGGCTCATTTAGGATGGTTCCTCAAGGCAATTTGCCCTTTAATTCATTCGGAGGCGGTAAATATCACTCAGCAGAGTTAAATATTTATTCGGGCGGACTGGAGTGTGCCGAACTGTGAATATCACAACCGCACAGCGAGGGGTCTGTCCTGTGGCCATTTCACCTTTGATTGGGCTCATTTTATACATATCAACATCCATAAATCCAGGGCATTATTATGGTTTACTCACTTTTCTAACTGAGCTGCACAGTGCAAACATCTGAAAGCAGCAGAAGATTTGGCACTGCTCATAATCAGCATTGTTTTAAATCGCTGTGTGCATCTGGGTAGTGTTAC
The DNA here is from genome assembly GCA_019176425.1 of Megalops atlanticus. Classification (NCBI taxonomy): domain Eukaryota; kingdom Metazoa; phylum Chordata; class Actinopteri; order Elopiformes; family Megalopidae; genus Megalops; species Megalops atlanticus. Next base: position 3,785,292 of record CM032894.1, read on the forward strand.
TGTAGTCATCATATTTGATTAAAAAGCATTTTGGATCATCATGGTTTTATTAATTTTGCAAGAATGTGCTCCTCTGTAGAAACACATCAGTCTGTTTGGAAGTTGGCTTAAGACAGAACACTAATCCCCATACCAGCCTTCACCTGCACAACCAGCCTGTATTCTGCAAAGATGCATCTCACTATTATAAAAATAAGTAAATGTTTGAGGGACGTCTGGAGTTGGTCTAGTTGAATGCATATTTGGTCAGCCATGTGTATGCTACATTCTCTGTATAGCATGTTACTATGAGAACACACTGCCAGTGGAATGGTGCTGTCACGTTTCCGTGGATACCAGCAGCTGTATTTGTTAAAGTAGCCTAGGAGAGAAAGATTGTCTTTGGACAGCTTCTGTTGCACTGGAAAATAGATTTTAAAGCTCTGTTCCCTCCCTCTCATTTTCATCTGAAAGAGGTCTTGGTGCTAGCTGGATCTCACTCTTATTGGTTTCTTTGACACCAGACTGCAGTGAATTAAAAAACAACTAATTGTTTGCCATCAACAGGCCATGAAGTGTTGTCATGAGAACTCTGAAGTGACTGCAGCGTGTCTGATGCATTTAAAAGTGCCAGCAATTAAAGCACAAAGTCCATGTGTGATGAATATAACACCATATCAAGAAATATACCTTCTGTAGTCAATTTTAATAGGCTGATTTACCAACATATGACCCATTGATATATCTTTCTCTTTATAGTAGCCAGACTGCTGTTGCCACTGGCTCCCTGTCCTTAAATCAACACCACTGTGGACTCTAGAGTACTGAGATTTTTGCGTTGAACTCAGCCCACCTTTGCAGCATTGTGAAATACTTTCCTTTCACACGCTTTGCAGTCAGAACTTACAGCAGACAGCTGTCAAGGGATGTCAGATTAAAATCGCCACTCATTAATCAGCTCAATCAAGCTTTAATGATTAGCAGTTCAGCTGGAACAAAGGACCTGGGACTGGGAAACAGTTCACAGAAACGGAACTAGCCCAGGTCTGGAAAACTTTGTGCTAAAGTGAAACAAGCCTAGGACTGCTACACAGTGAGCTAATGTGAAACAAGCTCAGGACTGGAAAATAGTGAGCTAAAATGAAACCACCCCAGGACTGCTGAAGTGAAATCACCACAGGGCTGTGAGACAGTCAGCTAATGTGAAACCAGCTTAGGGCTGGAGAACAGTGCACTAAAGTGAAACCAGCCCAGGACTGGAAGAAAGTGAGCTAAAGTGAGACCAGTCATTACATTATTGTCATTCAGCAGACGCTCTTATCCAGAGCAACTTACACTGGTTACAATTTTTTACAATGTTATCCACTTATATAGTGGGATATTTATTGAGGGTTAAGTACTTTGCCCAAGGGTACAACAGCAGTGCCCCAGCAGGGAATCAAACCGGCAGCCTATCGGTGACGAGTCCTACTCCTTAACCACTGTTACCGCCCCCAGTCTATGACGAAACTCTGTTTGACTCAGCTGATTTTCGGGAAGCTCCAGTGGTAGGAGGTGACTGGGTCGCTGCAGGCAGGAGTCAGCAGTGAGGGGAATTGTGTTCTGGCAACCCCCCACACACACTTTAGTCCTTGAAGGAGGTGCACGGAGGTGCCTGTACCATCACTGATGGGGGGGGGTTGTGAGACTAAGTGGTGTATATAATTATCTGGCCTGGCAACCATTGGTTCAGCCCAAGCAATATGGCATCTTGGGCCTAAAAAGCAGTCTTGCTCATAAGCTCACACTGGAAAACTGCAGGCCTTTTTGTCTGAAGCAGGAGCTGAACAGTAATGTTCAATATCCTGTCAGATATCATGGGAACGAGAACACGGTCCAGACGTTTTTTTTTTTTTTTTTGGGCCTAAGGCGCCATGTCAAAGTGGCCACAGGGAAGGAGCAGGACTGCCAGGTCTAGTTAATTACAGCTGCGATTGGAGCTAGCACCCTGCTGTGAGTACCGAAACCCACGGAGCTACACCATCTGCACAAGTCACACTGATAGCTCAGCCAGCGTTACAGCTGGAGGCTCCAGCACCAGGACATGTGTGATCCGTAGGATGAGCTGATGTGATTCCATCTTGAAAGGCTTTAATGTCATACATTTTAGATCTGAGACTCCTCTGTGAATGCATTAGGCTTCCTAAGCACTGGATAGGAGGGAGGTTGTCCGGTTTACTGAAAGGTGTTGACCACACTCGGTGAGCTGTGACAGGTAGTTGCGACTGAATCCTCAGAGAAGCTTGTGCGGAGCAGTTATGGTTTGTAGCTGATGAAGAGCAGGCTCTGTATTCAGTGATTCAGTAGAACACTGGAATGATTTTGAATCTTGAGTCAGGGGTTCTGTCTCTAACTGAATAATATGACCAGAACACAGAGCACACACAAGTGCAGAGGAAAGGTTTCTGTAGTCCCATTCTGTGTGATTTCCGGGCAGTTTGTAGTCAGTTTACAGTCAACATGCACACTGATAACACCTATTCCATGGAACAGGGAGAAATGTTCCCCTAACAAAGTCTGTAGAAAAAGTATCACCTGCATTGAACTGGTGTAACTCATTTTTTGGTTTGTTACCACTGTCACTTGGTATTTCGGTCCAAGTGACCTTTTCTAAGAGGCATTAGAAAGGGTAGCTTTAACAGAAATACTGGTAACTACAATGTTGTTATACCATAAAAAAAATCCGACAGAAGCTACACGTTTGATGGGGGAGTTATTATCTTTTTTGTACGGTCAGTTATTGGTGAAATATTTCCCTCACGCCCCCGTGATCATTATGGGATGGCGTCGTGAGATTGAAAGGGCAGGAGATGAATGGGTCCCCCAGGTTCTGCCTGTAGTTCATTTTCACTGGCATGGTGCCCGGGCATGGCCCTGCCTGTGCTGTCAGCGCTCGGGTTCGGATTCTGGGGCTTCCTGCCCACGGGCATCCGTCACACCTGCCTTCTCCCACGCGCGTCCCCTGAGAGAGGGCGATGTGTCAGACCCACACCCACGGCTCACCCCTGAATCCCTCCCTCACTGCCTCACTAATGGAGGGATATCAGGCACATCTGGCAACCTGGGATGCCTTTCCTACAGTATCGGCAGAGAGGATGGTTCAATCTAACCGGCATGGTGCTTTGTCCTCAGCCATGAGACTGTTTGAGCAATTTCTACAGTTGATTTTGGATTCTTGCACGTCTTCTGTTGGGGAAGATTAATAAAAGTGTGACACCTGTTTAAATGAGATTAATGTTAGATTAAATGTGCCCAACCATCTCTAGTTAAAGCCATTTATAGGTAAATGTACTTGCATTCAAGTCCCTTTCTCAACATAATGAAATAAAAAAAATCAAATAATTTAAATATTACATGGTCTAGATTTGTTTCTGAGATCTAATTTTATATATTTGATATTATGTCAGTAATTTCACTCTGGAAAGTGTAGTTTCTTTTGTTGACTTCTTAAATATGATTTAACAAAAAGAATATAAAAATTGGATTATCGTGTATAACTTGCATTCGTAAGTGGAATTAATAAAGTATTGGCACAGAGCTGTCATGGTGTTTCTGGTAGTTTGTAGCTGTGTTTGCCACACTTGAAGCCTCAATCACTGCTGTGAGATGCAGGGAAAGTCATTCATCTTGTTGCCTTGCAAAGCTAACCTCGACAGTAACTATAATATTTATAGAGTCTCTAATCTCTGTGGTTGTCTTGTAGCTTGCTGTCAATTCACAGCAGTGGATGGTACGGTTATTTATAGAGGAGAAAAAGTTCTTTTTCCACTTTACAGTTAAACAGTGTCTTGTTCCTGCCCGAATGGTTTCTAGCACATTTTTAACTGTGATATTGCCTTCAAGCCAACACAAATAAAAGCTGCACATGGCTATGTGTTCCCAGTGCTTCACCACTAACTGAAGTCATTTCATATTTGTCATGCATATTTGTGGTGTCGAGTGCAGATACATTTATCTCAGATGAGCTGGGTGAAAGACAAGCTAATCTGCCATAAGATGAGTTATTCAGGATATGTTGTGTCAGTAAGCCATCTTTAAATTTTTATGAAACAACTGTGATGCAAACAGAAGAAACTAGAGGCAGTTTACAAGAGAGGTCTGTGAATTCTGAAACAAGGAATACTGCTCACATCTGTTGTGTATTAACAGCTCAGTGTGCCAGTATTAATTCTCCGTGATGATTTAAAAGATGCAGACAGTTTAATCAATGAAGCAGTATTAACTAGTGTGCTGTCTTTCCCTCCCTCCCTCTCTTTCTCTGTCTTTCTCCCTCCCTCTCTTCCTCTCTTCTCTCTTCTGTAGAGAAACTCCAGCATCTCTGGGACGTCAAGGGGAATGTACCAGGTGTCCGATCGCCACTCCTCTCCCAGTACAGGGTAAGCTTCACCCCTTAGCCCTTCACAGGGGGCTTCCTCCCCTATGCCACAACATGTACCCATTTCTTAAATGGAACGTTTGTAAGATAAAGGAGTAAGAGTTCTTTTAGGGCCCTGTTGTGAATACATTAGGTTAACCAGGCACTGGAGAGTTGCTGTCTGTCTTATTGAAAGGTATTAATCATGTGTATTTATGTTACTGGATTGTGCAAATCAAATGGTGGGACATGGAGTTTCTGTCGGCTGGCCACAGGAGGCATAGCCTACTGATAGCATGCATAGTCCATTTGCACTGGCAGCAGATCCATCATCAGCATGGCATGTAACCCCTCGAAACCCACCTGCTCTTTTTTAGGTTTAGATTCAGTCTTCCTGCTCTTGCAGTTTTTCCGTATCCCTGGTGTCACTGAAGCCCCCACCACCAAGGAAATGACAAAGCCAATACCTTTAGCGCTGGCTGCTCATTTCAGAGCGCAGAACGGCAAACCCAATGCGTAAACCGCTTTATGTTTTGGCTTTGTCATTTTACAATGGTGGTGATTCAATGTTTTGTTTTTTTTCTGAATACTGGAGATAAGGAAAACCCTCCTTTATAGTAAATACCGACATTCCTGTGTGTGTGGTGTAGTAGTAAGGAGCTGGGTTCGTAACCAAAAGGTTGCTGGTTTGATTCCCCGCTAAAGCACTGCTGTTGTACCCTTGGGCAAGGTACTTAACCTGCAATTGCTTCAGTAAATGTGCAGCTGTGTAAATGGATAAAATTGTAGCCTACTCTATGTAAGCTGCTCTGGATGAGAGCATCTGCTAATTGACAGTAATGTAATGTAATGTAATTCCATCACCGTGTTGACATGCTTTAGTTACATACATGTCAGGCAGGTCAGTGTCCCTGTTTGTGAGCCCTGTGTGGCTGAGCTGACGGCACAGTTTGGTGACGTCACAATAAGCAGCGCTCCCATTGGCTGTGGGCCGTCTTCGGTCGCCGGGGGTAGCAGGGAACGATGCGCAGCAGACCGAGGGCTAACGGCAGCCGCTGCTCAGCAGACCGCGCTAAAGCCGCGCAGTGTTTAAGAGGCACCAGCCGACCTCGCGGGCCGGGGTCAAACCTGCGGAAGCGCCGGTGTAGGAGCGTCGCGCGGGGACACAGACAGCCCTCCGCACGGAGAGAAACGCTCCGGTTTCTGGCTGCAGACATTAGCGCGCGGCTGTAAAAGGCGTCGCCCCGGTGGCTGTCTGAATGTCCACTGAAGCGAGGCTGAATTACCCAGCCGTGCAGAAGAGGAGTCTCTGCTGAGGCCTGCAGGGTCAGGCCCGCTGTGGGAAAAGCCGTCCGAGGCACATGGTGTCAGATGGGAAAAGCCGTCCGAGGCGCGCGGTGTCAGACCCTGAAAATCCATCTGAGGGGCAAAGTGTCAGACGGGAAAAGCCGTCCGAGTCAAACGCGGAAACGCCATCCGAGGAGCGCGGTGTCAGACAGGAAACGCTATCCGAGGCACATGGTGTCAGACGCTCGTGCCTGTTGGCACAGCCAGCACCCTCCTACACCCGCCGACCCATGGCCACAACGGAGGGGGGGGGCGGGAGGGGGGCGTCTGACTCACCGCTCAGGGCGGAACTACAGAAGGAACAGAGCGTCCCATCTCCTAAAACATGCTCTGCCCAAATTTCAGCGCAGCGCGGCGGGGTGCAGAGGATTATCCCCGGGCCCTGTTCACTGTGGCTCTGTTCTCAGGCCCCTCGTTCTGCAAATGAATCACTCCTCACATCCGCTGTCTGTTTCCAGTCCTGCCAGCAGAGGGGACCAGGAGATGCGTCTCAGAAACGGCCACATCGCTCTGAAATGAGCTGGCACGCACTTTATGCAATCCAAATTGCTTAAATTGGATTCATCTTGGTCCATCTATCTTTCTCCTTTCCAGAATATACTGCCCGATCAATGTGAAGCTCAGTGTTCTGACCCTAATAACATATTTCTCTTATCCCTTTCACATTCTGAATAGATTTCAAAATCACTCCATTACTGCTCTTTTAGTACTGTTTTCCACTGTTCTGATATTTTTCAGATTTGCTCGTTAAAACTGTTAGGAAAAGCAAATACAAAATGTTAAGAGCATTCTGTTATATTGCAAGAATGACAATAATTTTTTACTTATAGCATCTTTCATGGATCTCAAGCGCTGTAGAATAAGAGAAGGTAGAGGCAGACTCACATCAATCAAAATGTAGCGTTTCCTGTATCATGCAGGTCAGCCATTTTGCACCTACCAGAATGCTCACCGCACATCAGCTGTGATTGGCTGGGAAGAGATTCATTAAGCCAGTCAGGCTGGGGGATTATTTGATGGCTAGAATACCAGGGAAGCCCCTACTCGTTGCAACAAGTGCCGTTAGATCTTTAATGACCACGGTGACTCAGGCATCTTAATGAGCTCCGTGTAGCATCTCATCAGAGAGACGGCTTGCTCTGCAGCAGTGTCTCATTAGCTGCGCTGGGAGATTAGGTTTCTGCTTGGACCTGGGGGAAGAGCGCCCCCCATTGATTCATCCAACATTTCCCTTCACCAACACCAGCTCTTCCTGGAGCTGCGAGGGTTTCTACAATTGGATTCTGCCGTTTGATAGAAGAGGACTTCAGAGCAGCTGCTGGCTGCCCACTGCAGAGAAGTCACAGACTCACTGATTTCATTAGTCACCGATTGTAGTTGCTGACTGTATTCACCGCTTCACCAATTTTGTTAAATATTCTGATACTTGCTTACATTTCCAGGGCTACGTAAAAAGCAAACAATGTGTCACAAATGACACATTAGAAATGCTTCCATTCCGATGCTAAATGGCTGTGTCACAGGTCACAGGTCATTAATGACACAGGTCTTTATGACATCACAATCACAGCCACAGTGGGGCCTGTTGGTAAGCAGCTCCTTAACTTTCACCGGAGAGGTAACGCAGGGTGGCTGTCTATTTTCAGACGGGCTAAATTTATCCCCACCACACTCTTACGTAAGACACCCGCCGCGCCATTAAGAGGCAGTAACAGCGCGCTTCAGCTCCGCGTGGCTGTGGGTGTGAGCCGCCGTTGTTAAGCTGATGGCTGCGCTGGAACAGAGGGACGTTAGCATCTGCCCGCGGTGTGTCCTTTCCACGGGCCTCGCCGTGGGCCCCGTGTCACCCGTCATCCGCAAGCCGGGCTGGCCGTGGCCCCGCCCGCGATTCCCCGTCACGCGTCTCTCCTCTGATAGCGGCCAAACAAGCCGTCCGCCGGCCGTGGCGTGGCGGAAGCCAGTGGCCCCCCCTTTCTCCCGCCGAAAATAAAGCCTTGACAAAGGCATTTGTGCTGCTGAGTGCGGTGGCAGAGGGGACCGGGAGGCTATTTCAGATTCCCTTTGATGGGAAATGAGAGGGAGAGGAGGGAAGGGGGGGGGAGCCCAGCCAGCCTGCCTGCTTATTCAGACTCTCTGTAAGGTTGCCAGATTGTGTCTGGGTGGATTCCACTGTTACAGCCTAAACAGAACTGAACCACTGTGCGCTCAAGTATGGCTATACAGTGGCAGCGTAGCATAGTGGTTAGGAGGAGGACTTGTAACCCAACAGTTGCTAGTTTGATTCCCCGCTGGGGCACTGCTGCTGTACCCTTGAGCAAGGATTTTAACCCACAATTGCGTCAGTAAATATCCAGCTGTATAAATGGATAACCTTAAAATTGTAACCTATGTAAGTCGCTCTGGATAAGAGTGTCTGCTAAATTACAATAATGTAATGCAATGAAAGAGGAAAATTGCCAGCTTGCTAGCTAGTTACCTTCGTCATATTTTCAGTGGCATGGTTGACATGAATTTGGGTTTAAATAGGGGTTAATATAGGTCAAGATCAATGAGAGACACACCCGATGGTACTCTCTGCCCGGTGCTGTCCCTGTAAGTGAGATGTGGACTGTAATGTTCAGGGTGTTAGCACACTGCTAATATGCCTAATGAGCTTTGCATTGGTGAGGGTGGGTAGTAAATCTGAAAACAGTTATTTGACTGGCACTAATGAAATCCTTCTCTGACCTGATTGGCTGGTGTGTGTTTCTGGGAAATGTGCTGAAAATAGAACTGAGATCCATTTTTTCTCTTTTTTTTTGGCATCCTGCTGTTTCAGAGGTGGCGGCCATGCTGTGTCAGGTTTCAGGGTTTTCCTTCAGGTTGTAGGCCTCCCTGCACTGTAATATATACTGCATGCAGTGCTGGGTGCTCCAGTCTAATGGATGCACTACAGAGCCACAGGGTGACAGATGTTCTTCCCTGCGTCTCAGATGAGTCATCAGTCAGATCTGACTCCTGAGCAAGGCGTGATGAAGGGAGACAGAACAAGGGCTTGCGCCAGTCTGATGGGGTTCAGGGGGTGCAGCTTTACCCTTTACTGTTGGGTCTGATGACAGAACCCCCCCGCCAGACACACACACACACACTCACTCACACACACACAAACACACACACACACACACACTCGCACACACACACTTGCGCACACACACACACACACACATGCACGCACTCAGACACTCACCCACCTGGGAACTTGATTGACAAATAACTGGTCTTAACACAGCTTTACACGGTTTACCATAAATTACCTCTCTCTCTCCGTACTCCGTAATTGGAGTACGAAATGTCAGAATAAAGTGCGGCATAATGGCGATGCCATTTCGCTCTCACTCTTACTTACAGCAATCCGGTTACGCCGCTACCTCTACAGCGAGTTAGCCGCATTCACCGAGCAGCCATGAGCCGCCCTCTGTCTCAGTGTGGGCTGGCAGGCTGTGAGCCGGTGATTGTCAGAACCACGGAAAAGGCAGATATAAGTGGGTTACTGTCTGCGGGGACCCCTTTCTGTTCCCACAAAGAGGATCATTCAGAGCTGGAGGACTCTCGCTCCCCGGGCAGGTGTAGGGTTTAGGCCAGGTGATACTGCCTGGCGCGGGTAGCGTTCGGTGGAGCAGCCAGCCTTTTCGGCCGACTTTAAGGACATCAGAATGGCAGCTCTGTTGTTTGCGGGGATTTGATTTCCCCAGGAAACGCGGGAGAAGCGTTCAGACGTGGCGCTCTGCTGTACTGCTCGGACGGGGAGAACGACAACAGACAGAATCCCTCCATCTGCCTCTGAGTCCCGCTGGCGGCGGAGTAGATCAGCATCATTATGCCTGCTCTTTATTCTCTGTGCTTTTCTGTGGCAGATAACAAGGCTTAGCCCTGTGTTCTCCCTAAAGCTCGCTTCCTAAACTCCGGGTAGCCACGCCTGAGGACTGACCAAGCGCGACGTCTGCCACCATTAAGTGGGTCTGATTGGGAAGCAGTGTATTCCCGTGCGGTCTCTCTGAAGTGCACTTTCCCAGAAAGCATCCGCTAATGTAAATGCCTCATACTCTGAACCAGACGAAGCGGCTTTTTAAACTCCCTGTTTAACGCGTCGTAACTCTGCTTTGCTCCGTCATGCTAGCCGTTGTGTGTTTGAGACAGGCTTGCACCTTCAGGGTCATACCTGCAAGATTAGGAATTCCCACGCCTTCTGTGCCATTGTCGTCAAAGTGCTTGGCATGTTTATTTAATAGCATTGTGCACTGAAATCTTTTACAGCTGGAGCTTACTACAGCAGGTTAAAAATAGCAATGAGAAACTCTGCACTCTCTGAAAGTCTGCACGCTCTGAGTTCACCCTACATATTCACAATCGTATAATATGGACAGAAACCACCTTCCCATTCAGCAGACTAGCGTAAATTTAATGATTATTATGGCTGATACATTATCATGAAAAATCATCTTGAAAAATCACACGCTGTGGTAACAAGAACAGAACTGCTACTGCTAGCAGGAGCACTAGCTTTCTGATTTTAGCTTGCAAGAGCTTGGGCATGCATCCCCCTTCTTATATAACATACATACCTACTATACATACATGCAAAATACATATACAGCATACATACTATAACAATCTGACCGCTGAATTTCAGCAGTGTTTTAAGAGCCAAGAATTTGCAGGGCTTTTGTTATATGGTACACATTAGATGGGTCTTTAATGAAATAACATAAAAACAAAGAAAAAAAACATTGCTTTTTATTAATTTATTTCCGCTTGCTGGTATGTTTCATGCACTTTAAGCCATTTCAAACCAAACCCTGGGTGATGACCTCATAATTAAGCGGTGATGTCACAATAGCACCAGATAAATGTGAGAAAATGTGAGAGTTAGACAGGCATGTGCAAGAGCATGAACAATCATGTCTTTATTTCCTCCCCGGTGTCCCATCATGCATTGCACACACGTCCCGAAGTGAAGCGTAAAGGTCACTGACCGCGCTGAGCTGAGCGACGCGGACAGGAGGTGTTCTTTTCGGCACCTGCGGACACCCTCCGAGTCTGAGTAGACGCACTCGCACCTGACACCTCTGTCACATCTCCCCATGGTGCCCTCGGTCCGGCTGTATCCACGGCGACCTGCGAGCAGATTGAATGCGATGATTAATCTCCCTGGGTAGTGCTAATAAATAGGGCCGCGCCTGGAATAGTGCTCTGTACTTACAGGAAGAGTATGTCTTTAAGCACAGGGGCATAAGGAAGAGCCGCTCCCTTTAAGCGGTTGGAGTGGTATTTAAAAATTAATAGCTAAGTAATGACTAAGTTCCTGGACCGCGTCCCTGGTGGAAATACTCCGCTTCAGCCGAAGCCCCGGAGGACGGCGCTTTACCCAGAATGCCGTCCTGCGTCGCCAGACTGTTTAACACAGGCCGCGGAGCGTGAGAACGACTCGGTGTGAGAACATCGGCTGATTAAATGGACTGAAACACTGTCCGCTGAGTTCTAATGTCTGCGGCCTCGTTTCGCTGGTGACAGAACCTGCATCACTCATTTCAGCTTGGAGGGGCTCTTCTGTAATAATACTGATGTTTGTACTGAAGGCCCAACTGCAAATGGGGTGGATTGAATGCCACCCTAAAGTGTCGCTGGCCCTTTGAGCAGCAAGCAGAGAGTGGGCAGTATGGGCGTCTGACGGGTGAGAGAATGGGCGTGTCTGACGGGTGAGAGAGTGGGCGTGTCTGATGGGTGAGAGAGTGGGTATGTCTGACGGGTGAGAGAGTGTCTGATGGGTGTCTCTCTCCCTCCTGAAGGGCGTCCGGCCGGGTGAAGTCGGTGTCGCAGGGCTCGGGGGGTTACGACAGCGACAGCGTGGAGATGCACCCGCTGGAGGAGTGCCCGGAGGGGCAGTACTACCACGTGCAGTGCCGTCTGGGCGAGGGCGGCTACGAGCGCGCCGCCGTGTCCCGCGGCTGGGGGCTCCGCAAGCAGGCCATCCAGAACTGGCAGCGCCGGCCCTACCGCAACAGCACCGAGGGCGAGGAGGGCGACGTGTCCGACGTGGGCTCCCGCACCACCGAGTCCGAGGCCGAGGTCTGGGAGCAGGACCGCCGCACCTCCGAGTCTCAGTACGCCGCACCCAACAGGCCCGGATACCGCCTGGGCACAGGTACGCTAATCACCTGACTACACACTGCCACAGGTACGCTACACACTGCCACAGGTACGCTAATCACCTGACTACACACTGCCACAGGTACACTAATCCCCTGACTACACACTGCCACAGGTACGCTACACACTGCCACAGGTACGCTAATCACCTGACTACACACTGCCACAGGTACGCTAATCACCTGACTACACACTGCCACAGGTACGCTAATCACCTGACTACACACTGCCACAGGTACACTAATCCCCTGACTACACACTGCCACAGGTACACTAATCCCCTGACTACACACTGCCACAGGTACGCTAATCACACACTGCCACAGGTACACTAATCACCTGACTACACACTGCCACAGGTACACTAATCCCCTGACTACACACTGCCACAGGTATGTTAAACACCTGACTACACACTGCCACAGGTACACTAATCACACAGATTACAGTAATCATAGCCTTTCTGATACTGGGCATAGGTGTCACCACTCACAGTCTTTCTGCAGTAGGTCCCTGGTAACACGCTGTGTTTCACACTGTCACTGATGCTGTGTCTCTGATTTATCTGGCCCTTTACCCCCCCACCTGGGGCCCACAGCAGACCACAGTCTGTCATTCTGAAGCCTAACCCCCCCCAGAGGCTGTATCATACTGCACTAAATCGGTTTCATTGTGCGGGTGATTGGCCCCTTTCCCCCTGTGAAATAGGCCGGCACAGACGCCCCTCTGGTCCCGCACGTGCACCCCATGCCGAACAGGGCAGAGGCTGGGCTTGGTCTGAGGTGGCGTAATGGGACTGGTCCGTTCCGGGGGAGGGGCTCGGTCCCGGAGGGAGGGGCAATTACCAGAGTGCAGATCCATCACACCTCCACAGCTGAACAAACAGAGGCTCACTCCACAGCCGAATATCTGCAGAAATGAGCGCCTGCACAGGCAGTTCTATAATAATAATAATAATAATAATAATCTTATTGCTGTTGCTGTGGTTGTTGTTGTTAAAAACAGTAGTAGTAGTATTTATTGTAGTTTATAAGTGTAAAGTTAGTGTAGTTAGTGTATAGTTAGTGTATAAGTTTTATTATTAATATTATTATTATTATTGTGGTTGCTTTATTAACGGTAGTAGTATTTACAATAGTATTACAAACAGAAGTAGAAATAGTGGTTGTAGTAGAAGTAGTAGAATTAGAAGATGCAGAGGAACCATCAAGGTCACAGTGGGAAGGTGCATTATGATGCGTATCACAGCAGAGCCCAGGAAGAGAGCACAGGCTCAGAGCAGCCTGCATCAGCGCGAACGAGCATCCAGCTGGAAACGCTGTGACGGGAGTATCAGCATGTAGTGGGCGTCGCACCAGCAGTGTGCTTAAGAGCAGCATGCCTGCATCATAACGACATGTGCCCAGAGACTAATAAGAGCATCATTATATGTGTTTCATGACCGGTCCGCACCCTGCGGTGAACAGTGGTCCTCGCTGCAGATGAACTGCAGAGCCCTGTGCTGGCAGGTCTGCATGTTCTCACTGTGAATCCCTCTGTCAGTGTTTAGGTTTAAGCAGCACGGTCACACACAGCCGGCCTATGGATCCTGCCCTTGATTACAGTCAGTGCCCTTGCCTTTGGCTGAAGCGCGTTGTGCACATGCATAATGAATAGTACTGATAACGAAAACATCTTTACACTGCTCCTCTCATCCCTTTCAAAGGTGCTCTATGTTGAAGGGGAAGGGGGGTTCCTGGGGGTGGTGTTACAGCTGACCTCAAACACCACCAGTACATGGGGTAGGAGCTTCCCTATCCCACCGAAGGAGCGCCAGTCTAAAACCATTCACATAGCTTTCCTTGGCTATTTAATGGGTCAGATACACCAGCCTCCATTAAAGAGTGACCCAGCATCCCATTGGCTGACATTTCCACCTGTGTTATCTGGTTTCCAGCGCTGAAAGCTCCAGGCAGTGGAGTGACTCAGTCAAATGCCAGCTGTCATATCACCTGTAACACACTCTCTGACCTGAAGGGGGCAGAAGAATCATGTTGATTACTGCATAGCTTTTAGGCAGATTTATTTATTATTTTTTTTATAACAGATGTGTGAAGCTCAAATCCTGGAGGATTTTTCGCTCCGACACATTCTCCTCACTAAAATGGCCCAATTAGTCCATTAGGAGTATACATTTAGAAGTATCTGTTTCCAAAAATACACAGCACTGTATCGCTGTAAAACATTTAGGGCACGTCTGACACAGAAGGAATTTAAAGTGCTAAATTACATAGTTTTTAGAAATTTTAAGCATATCGCACAGAGTGAACTCCTGAGTAGCACATTATTAGTCTGAATCAGGCAGGTGGGTTGTGCTAATTAACTTAAATTGAAATAAGAATGAGAACATTGATAATAATAATAATAATAATAATAATAATAATAATGATAATAATAATAATAAACAACACAGAGTGCAAAGGCTAAGTCATCTCTGATATATATGATAGAAGCATTCCCTCTGACCTTAGTGTCAGCGCACAGCTTGTAACTGGTACACAGGGCTTTATGAGGAAGCAAGCTGCAGGTCACTGTGGAGTATCGCCATGTCCACAGGGGAGCAGTCTCACATTCTCTTACACCAGACTTATGGGAGAAGGCAGGGCATGCACAACCATTCCCGGTCCTCTGCTGTGAGGGGCAGTTTTCCATTTTCCAAAAGCAAGGCTTTTCCAGATGTTGCCCACTGATTGCACAGGAAGGTGACCCACATGTTGGAATTTTGTCTACATTGTGTGCAGTCCTGTGTACAGCGGGATGGTAAAATTGTTCAGCAATTCCTTGCGAGTATGCGTTAAGCAGTTAGCCAATGCGTTTTTGCAAAACTGGGTAATTCGTGTGCCGGTAAGGGACAAGAAAGACTGGCGATTTCAAAGGAAGAGCAAGATTTGTTAAGGCCTATGCTGTGTAAAATGGTTGTTATGGAGCTGCACAGTTCTGAGCCTTCATTGTGGCGCTCCAAAATCCCAGCACGTCTGTGAAAACGCTTCCCTCTAGACCTGCTTTGTACTCGTTTGTGTAAAATGCTATACGCTCAGAACACTGATTTCCCCTGGAAGTTGAAAACTAAACATGGCCGAGTCACATGGTTTGGCAGCCATATTGTTTGTATCTTCCTCAGCCCCGCTGTTTCCCGTGCGAGTCACGATTGTGCCTTAACCGGCTCTGAAGTTTGCCAGGTTGTGCGCCGCCTTTAGTTTGTCTTTGGCGCCACCATGTGGACATTCCTGAGACATCCACAGAGATTAGAGAATGCTCGTGGTATGCTCTGTACATTTCCAGTAAAACTGAACAGTTTTAACTCATTCCTTAAATTGTAGTGACTTAATTTATTTTGCTTTCTTTTCTTTTACTCACATGCAGCTATTTCTCTGCAGTTATCATGGTGTTGTTAGGACTCAAACAGTAATGCACTAAAAATAAGCCTCGTATCGGTTTTGCACAGTAATCATTCACCAAGGAGATGTCTCCATGCTCTTTGCATTCCACGACAACTTTGGAGTGTGGAGGTAATGTTGCACATGGGTAGAAGTTTCACCTCTCGCTTCCTGTTGTCCGTGTGCCCGTGTGACCTCTGAACCCTGACCCCTGCCCCCCCCGCAGGCCGTTCGGAGGGCAGCTGCAAGCCCTGCCGGCACGATAAGAGCAGCCCCTCCAAGTCGAACGAGGTGATCAGCCCGGAGGTGCTGAAGATGCGCGCCGCCCTCTTCTGCATCTTCACCTACCTGGACACCAAGACGCTGCTGCGCGCCGCGGAGGTCTGTCGCGACTGGAAGTTTGTGGCGCGGCACCCGGCCGTGTGGACCCGTGTGCTGCTAGAGAACGCCCGCATCTCCTCTAAGGTACCGCCCGGGAGACCCCGAACCTGACCACAACCACAGCCCAAACCCTAACCATAACCCTGACCCTAACCACAGCCCAAACCCTAACCATAACCCTAACCCTAACCCTAACCCTGACCATAACCCTAACCCTAACCATAACCACTTTGGATTAAAAGAATATCACGTATGTTCTGTTTCCTCATTAGAGAAACACAGGCTTTGTGAAGTAGCTGTGAAATGAGTTTTCTGTGCTCTGTGTTAAGAGCATGCTGTGCACACTGACTCTGTGCTGACCCTGTGCTGTGTGCTGACCCTGTGCTCTGTGCTGACCCTGTGCCGTCTCTGTGTTGCAGTTCCTATGCACGCTGTCCCAGTGGTGCACACAGACCCACTCCCTCATCCTGCAGAACCTCAAACCCAGGCAGAGGGGCAAGAAGGAGACCAAAGAGGAGTACCTAAAGAGCACGCGGTGAGAGAGTGCCGCTGATTAACCCTCACATTCACCATCTGTGAGCTGATTCGCTCCCACACTCACCATCTGTGAGCTTGTTCGTCCTCACACTCACCATCTGTGAGCTTGTTCGTCCTCACACTCACGATCTGTGAGCTGATTCGTCCTCACACTCACCATCTGTGAGTGATTCGTCCTCACACTCACCATCTGTGAGCTGATTTGTCTTCACACTCAGCATCTAGGAGACAGCAGTGATTCACCCTCAAACTCAGTGTCTCTGAGCTGATTCAGTCTCACACTCAGCATTTATGAGCTGCGTAGTTTAGTTCACTCCAGCGTGAAACTCGTATGTAGGAAGCAGTTACTGACACTTCCTGGATGAGTGGTCTGGTAATGAACCCGCAGTTTGTGTGGGCCCGGTGGGCTCCTCCACAGCAGTGGGTGGGCTTTCAGTTCTGTGGAAGATGAGGAGATTTTTCTCTGCAGAAAGAGCTGAATGCGCAGAATCTTAGCAGCGGCGGTGGCGGCGGCAGCAGTTTCTGCAGCGCTGTAAATCTGTCAGGTTTCCTCAGCGGCACAGCTCAGTTCACACAGCCATCCCTACCAGCGGCCTGGCACTGCCAGCCCTGACTGCTTCGGCCCTGCCTCTATCTCCCTGCTCCAGTTCCCTCTCACTCTGTCTGCTTCACTCCTGTGTCTGTCTGTTTCAGTCCTGTCTCTATCTCTCTTAGTGCTGCCTCTATCTGCCTGCCTCAGGCCTAACTTTATCCCCCTGCCTCAGTCCTAGCTCTGTCTCACTGCTTCAGTCTTGTTTGAAGAGACTTACCCTGTTTTGTCCTGGGACAGCATGATAACTTTGGAATTAATACCATATAATGCATATCCAATATAATATAATATCCAATATACTATATCCAATATAACATACATTACTAAATTAATAAGAAGGAAGGGAGGAATTTTTGGGAAAGGCGGATCATGACTGTGATCCCGTCTGTTTGTCTGTCTGTCTGTCTGTCTGTCCTTTTCTCAGTGGGTGTTTGGAGGAGGGGCTGGAGGCTCTCCTGAAGGCGGCCGGGGGGAACCTGCTGATCCTGAAGGTGTCGCACTGTCCGAACCTGCTGACGGACCGCTCCCTGTGGCTGGCCAGCTGCTACTGCCGTGCCCTGCAGGCTGTCACCTACAGGTGAGCGCCCTCCAACGATCATTGACCCTGGATCAGTGTCAGCCACTTCCCATAATGGACGGGACTGGTATTGAAGCTGTTCCTGGATCAGCAGATGAGGGTGGGATATACACTGTGTGAGGCGGTCACTGCATTTGATTGAATGTGTTTTTCAGGAGCGCCACTGATCCTGTGGGGCAGGAGGTGATCTGGGCCCTGGGAGCTGGCTGCAGAGACATCATCTCCCTGCAGGTGGCGCCATTGCATCCCTGGTGAGTAATGGAGAGGCCACAAACACTTTTGTCACGTTAAGTTCACACGAGGTGAGGTGGGAGAGGGAGTTGGATGACGTTCAATTCATAAATTGAGTGGTCCCATTTGGTATTCGTGTGCTGCAGCTCATTAGTTGATTTTCCATTTATAATTTCAGTGTGCTAATTGGCCAGGCTCTTCCTTGATCTCAGCTCTCCTGTCCCCTGTGTTTCACTGATTTGACGTAACCTGGAAGCATCACGGTGTCTCAAAAATAACACTTTCCCTGGTTTAACCATTGAACTGTGACAGATAATTAACTCACCACAAAGGGGGAATGTGGCATATATGGCAACCCTCCATGTGGACACTTGAGAAATCCGTTATGTTTGAAGATTAAATCAATGTGTGTCCACTATTAGAATTCATTTCTGAACTGGAAGGTGGATTTTTCTGCATTATTAATAATTTTAGTAAATAGGCAGGGCCGTGCATGTGTTTCCTAGCATTCCTTGGCTGTAGCGGGTCATTTAATGGGATCACCAGGTGGGGACACGGTATTTTACCTCGGGGGATTCTGGGGTAATGTTCACTGAGAGGCTAGGTGACAGACGCACAATGTTTCTGGCATCTTGTATGGTGTTTAATTACAGAAGTACTAATTTTTCAAAACGCGTATAATTTTAATTAAACCGGCAGTCATTATGAGTAACTGTGACTCCACTGGCACACCATGTCTGATGCCGTACTTGTGTATGAACGCGGATGCTCTCCTCTTTTTCCAGCCAGCAGCCGGCACGCTTCAGCAACAGGTGCCTGCAGACCATTGGCCGATGCTGGCCACACCTCCGGGCCCTGGGAGTGGGCGGGGCCGGGTGTGGTATCCAGGGGCTGGCCTCATTGGGTGAGTCAGATCACAGGGCATGAGTGACAGACCAATGCAATCTTTGTTTTACAATGGAGATCCATAGCATAAGAACACTGGAACAAGTCTGGGGGCAAAGTAAGAATTTGATCATACTGGATTTATGCCGAATGACGCTGTGAAGCAGCTGGAGTTGTAAATATTTCAGTGTACCTTATTTCAGAATAAACCAGTCATTTTTTAACAAATATGTGACTGTATCAAACTAAGTGAGTAGCTTTGTAGTTGTCCATCCTTCTTAGGGTAAAGAAATGACCCCATTCCTGGGTCAAGGGCAGTTATGTTGTGTTATTCTTGAATGGAGTGGAAAAGGAGCAAGCTTCAGGCATGACCAGTGCAGAGGTGTGTGAGTGAGAAAGTGTGTAGGATGCTGCTGACAGTGTCATCTCATGCTGATGGTCCAAGTTAGCTGGTAGTGGCTTTGCTATCTTGTACTGCTTTTCCTATATGGGCAGGCACTGGATTTGCTATCTCACTGCTGTTCTTATGCAAGCTGACTGTAGATGCCCTGTGATTTATTTGTACACGCAGGCTTTTCTCTTTCTGCCAGATGCAGGCAGTTGTGATACCCTGTGATGCATGAAACCAATGTTCCTATGGCTTCTGCTTTGCTCCTGTCAGTTAAGGGCAAAGCCCTTTTGCCATGCAGCAAAGATAGAGATTAATCTTTTCACCACCCTGCTGTGTGTGTGTGTGTGTGTGCGTGTGCGTGTGTGTGTGTGTGTGGCTGCCGTGTATGCAGATCAATATCCTAGCAACCGCAAAATTCTGCCGCACTGAAGAGGAAATCAAAACAGGTTTAACAAAGAGACAGGGCCCAGCGCTCACGACGCGCTGCCGCTGAAGAGGCAGACGGAGGAAATGACATTTACCTTGATGTGATGCAGCACCTGTAGAGCCCCGGGAGAGACAGCATTCCGGGGTGGGAGGACATGAATCAGAATAATCAAATTAAAGAGAGATCCTGCCTCCAAAGACACAAGCACAAACTCAGCTGCCTGGAGATAAGGGCTTTTTGTTCACTGGAAATAAAAATATCACAGCATTCCGATGTTATTTTTTTTTTCAGAAAACCTTTGATTCATAGTGCTGTTCTTTTATCTTGCATATATTATTTTGCAATATAGAAATCAAATCTTTCTTTCTGTGGAAAAATGTGCTGAGTATCATATTGCCTTTGCTCAGCAGATGGTATTTTCCAGAGTGACTTCCATAGCTCGCAATATTTCCAGTCTCCATTCACGCAGGTGGATATTTACTGAGGCACTTTGGGTTCAGCACCAAATTGTAAAACAGCAGAATCAGACTGCCAGCCACTGAGATATGAGCTCCTTACCTGTACAAGGCCCTGCCAACCTTAGTATTAAGATTAACTTGAGGAATATTGCCATCTACTTGGTGCTTGTAATACCAAGCACACACCATATAGATTGCTGTACAAGAGTGATTTATAGTGATGGAAGGTACTTTCTTTGGGTGGACTTCCACGGGTAGAATTCTATGTGTGATTAATTCCGTTATTGGATTTTGCATCCACCCTCAGTTACACCATTAGCCTATAGAGGGCAGCAGTGAGCCAGAGCCAGTCCCAGCAGGCAAAAGGTGGAAGGTGGGACCATGTCGCAGAGTGGACAGCAGTTCCTAGCATGGTGCACAGACACACACACACACACACACACACACACACACACACACACACACACACACACACTAGGGAGAGTAGAGGAATGGCTAAGACAGCAGGTCTTTTGGCTGTGGGTCAAGACATAGGTGGCCACAGGTAGAACCTGCAGTCACACAGAAAGGGCCAGATCCGGACCTCAGTCCATGCAGCTGCGAGGCAGCAGTTTAAACAGAAAGAGAAATGAGTAAAGACGAGTGAAAGTCTGCCCCCTGTCCCTCGCAGCAAGGAACTGCATGCGGCTGCAGGTGCTGGAGTTGGATCATGTGAGCGAGGTCAACCAGGAGGTGGCAGCAGAGGTGTGCAGAGAGGGGCTGAAAGGCCTGGAGATGCTGGTGCTCACGTCCACCCCGGTCACCCCAAAAGCCCTGCTGCACTTCAACAGTGAGTATACGCCCCATATCACCCCCAAAAGCCCTGCTGCACTTCAACAGTGAATATATACCTCATATCACCCTCAAATGCCCTGCTGCACTTCAACAGTGAGTATATACCCCACGTCACCCCCAAAAGCCCTGCTGCACTTCAACAGTGAGTATACACCCCATATCACCCCCAAAAGCCCTGCTGCGCTTCAACAGTGAATATATACCTCATATCACCCCCAAAAGCGCTACTGCACTTCAAAAGTGAGTATACACCCCATATCACTCCCAAAAGCCCTGCTACACTCCAACAGTAAGATTATATTAGTGATGTACATGCTGTCTTGAGAACCATGTAATATTTGCAAATCAAATGATTAATTTCACATGCCAAAATGATATTGCTCGATTGAATATTGAATTGAATATACGGACTGAATTTTCAAATACCTTTTGCCCTTTTCCATAATATTGTATGAAATGACTCATTGCAAATAAATGTTCATGCATTCCCATTTTCAGGAAGAAGAATGCATAACATGCATTAATGATCTCTTATGTTATGTAAATGTATGTGGCTGTATTCATTCATGGATATAGATTAGGATTAATAAAACCCAGCTGCCCTTCTTCCACAGTGAGAATCAGCGTGTCTGCTCTCCCCCAACAGGTGTGTGCCGGAATCTCAAGTCCATCGTGGTGCAGATCGGGATCGAGGACTACTTCGAGGACCCCAACAGCCCCGAAGCCAGGAAGCTGTTTGACGAGATGGTGAACAAGCTACAGGTAAAGCGGGGCTGCTTCCTGCTCGTGAGTCAGCAGGAACGGGGTGTCTCCGGAGCGGAGCCAGGCTCTGAGTCTATTCTTAGGACACTTGTTCTCTTTCCTGGGGTTCTAGCAGCAATGATCACTCTCCTGTCAGGGTGAGAGCTGCCTATTAATAGCCCTCACAATAAGGGGCAGAGAGGGTGTAGGATTCCAAAAATACACACCCCTGGCACCCAGCGTGTTGAGGAGGCAGGGGTGGGGAGGCATTGCCCAGTCAGAGGGACACCCACTGTGAATTTGACAGAGATGTTTTGGGTAAGAGATCAGTTGGTTTCCACGGGCTCTTTGTGTTCCTTCTGCCGTGATTCAGCATAGAATTTCCCTGTGGGTGACATAGCAGGTTTCTCCTCATTAGATAACACCGGAACATCACGAATAATCATCCATCTCTGAATGTTCCCGGCCCTTTTTCTTCTGAGCATCTGTTACGCAATCCGGGGGTGTTTTTTTTTTTCAGCACAAAGGCGAACCCTTTAATCTGCCCGTTACTGCAGAGATGCTAAAAACGAATTACTGACGGGGCGTTTGTGTCATTCTGTCTCTCGACTCAGGCCCTGAAGAAGAGACCCGGCTTCTCCAAGATTCTGCATGTGAAGGCGGATGGAGTTTGCTAACCCTAAACCCGCCCCCCTTCCCCCCAAAACCACCACCACCCCAACCCCCCCGCTCCACTTTGACCCTGGTGAGTGCCGAGGACGAGGTGCAAGACCTCTCAAACTGACCACAGTCTTAACGAGTCCTTTTAACGACGCTTCTCCAGGAAGCAATCGAACCGACAACAGCATCCGCTGCCGAGCAACAAGGACAGGCAGAGCAGCAGGAGCTAACGCAAAAAAAAAAGACACTTCCAATTGCATTTGCTGAATGAAAGAAGACAGGAGCAGCTCTTCAACATGCTGAATTCAGTGCGGACACTGGCTCACCTGAGTGCTGCGTTGCTGTGGGCCTGTGTCCCTTTGCGAAAGGATGGAGGATCATGGGAACCTGTGCGCTGTTGTTCACTGCGTTGTGCTCTAACACGCTCAAACAGGACACAGGACTCGCTTCTTTGTCCCTAGCACAGTGCAGGTCAGATCTGTGGGGGGAAAAAAAAAAAATCAGACTGAAGCTGATAAGCTGATTTTCTACTTGACTGGACTTTGTTGACTGTGTGTAACATGCTTTTTAAAGGATGTAACGTTAAGAGAGCACATTTCCGAAACGCACACATAGGAACTTGGGAGGAGCTGGAAGGAGTCTGAAGGCCTGTGGGATGCCCGTCGCCTGACTGGGGTCTTGCAGGAGTGATGTGTTCTAAACCTGGACCACAGGAAATGCCCAGCTTCTCCTCACCCAACAGGATTCACTTCCTGTGACACGCAAGAGCTCCGGACTGCAAAGATGGCCGCCGTTCTGCGGCTGACTGCATTGGTGTACTGTGTGTCTGGCATTGGCATGGCTCTGTATGTGCGTATGTGTGTGAGCGTGTGTGTGGTTTGTACAGTTTGAGAGGTTTCTTAAAGGCTGTAGGCAGAGCAAAGAGGAACGACATTCTGCAATCATTTAGATTTGAATTCTGAAGTAACATTACTGTGTGTTAATCTTTGCCATTCTATACTGACCAGTAAACCATGCAGTTGACAGGACAGTTTGGAGAGCACACGATGTGTGCTATTCTGTTAATTTGACATTACCTGCCATTCTCAACAATAATATTAAGCAGCTATCTTTGTAATCTTATTGAGCAGCAAGTCATGATGGGAAAAGTACTAATCACAGTCTTATTTTAATTTCATTCCTCCTCTGGGTGACTTCAAAAGAAGACTGTGTGTTTAATTCCTCAGTGCATCATTTTAATGAGCTCTGGAAGGAAGTGGATTAGACTATTCAACCTGGCCATTATCATGTATTGCGTTAGGCCCACACACACGCTCACACACATCGCGTTAGAAAGGCAACACCAGCTACAAAACTCACAGATTCAAACTTAATTGCTACTCTGGAGGATTCAGTAAAAAATAGTCTAATTTATCGCTGGAGAAGATGCAGAACTCCTCTGAGCTTGTTCGCAAAGACACAGCAGTCTGGTGTGTCTGCACTGGGCTTTGTCATGTGACAGGGTCACGTGACAGGGTCACGTGACAGGGTCTTGGGTGGAAACAGTGGCAGACGCTGTGGACCCCCCTAACCCCACCCCAGTGCCTCCTCCTCCTCCTCCTCAGACCCCTAAACCGGGTCCTCATCTGCTCCTAGACGCACACCCCAACAACACCCTCCCTGGTCCTGTATCGCCCATCGATTACTACTGTCTGTATCCTAGGACCTGCTGTCCTGGAGTCGGCATTCTCCGGATCTGTTGCTCTGAAAAGGGGTTGCAAATGGATGTGTTATTAATCTGAGATAACGTGCCATTTACAACCATTTTAATTTTTTTCTGATTAATGGTGTGCCATTGCATCGGTCAGCCAGGTAGAAGCCCTTGTGTGTTTCAGTGGTGTTATGAATAATCTTTCTGAACACAGAACTTTACGGGTGTAAAGCTTTTAGAAAAATCCACACAATTTTATCTGTACCAGTGTTACCGTCTGCAGATTGATGGTGCATCTTATGGTTTGCCTCGGAGAACTCATTTACACAGTGTGTAAATGTCGGTCGGAGCCTCTCTCCATACTGGACCTGCTTTAATAATCTGATATTTGCAACCCCTGCGTGGTGCAATAGATCGGCCTACTCCCGACTCGTGTCTCTGCATATTCGGGGGGGGGTCGTGGCCATGCCGCCGAAGGCCTCGTCTGTGATTGGTGGTAAAGGCAATCTCATCTGAACCAGAGGTTACTGCTGGACCTCTCTCTGTTCTCTCTGACGGCCAGTGGAGCAGACCCTCTGAAGTCTGGTCTGAGCCACAGTTCCACAAGGTGCTGTAGATAAAGCTCCTAATTGACTTGCAGACTTGAGTGGGGTCACAACCAATCGTGACCCTAGTGGCCTGGATTTAAGAGGGATGTTTTAACTCCCAGTTTTCTGGAACAAGGGGCTAGCTGAGGTTTGATACTTTTGTCAGTTGAGCACCATACTCATTTGACGAAAAAATCTGAATATTTTAAGGGAAGCGAACATCGCTGTGTCGCACAGAAGAAAACACAGCTCAGATGGGATGCCTTTACTGTCTTCTCTATACTGTCTTTCTCTCTGCATACGGTACAGTGGTGGAGGCAGCGCTGGCCGTATTCCCCATGGTTTCACGGGTGGGGGGGTCAGCTGGGGGCTTTCGGCAGTCCCTAAGCCCCCCTCAGGCTGGGATGCAGCTGACAGCTCATGAGCTCCAGCTGCATCTGAATGCTGGCCTCACCCGGAAGCACAGGCATCCAGGTACCAGGCGGATGATGCTGCTTAGGGTTAACATCCCCAGCCCTTGATGAACAGGTACAGACTGGCGTCAGGGAGCTGATGGGGTGTGGAGATGTGTTAGCAGAGTAACTACACCCATGCTGTCGGTGTGTTTGTTTGTCTGGCTGGTACATGGTCAGCCTAGAGGATCCCTTCTGTGCAATGCCGGAAACCCCGGCAGACTTCCGCAGAAGCGAGTGATGCAATAAGATGCCGTTTCCACCACTGCACCAGCTCTCAGTACTGTATCTGCAATCGAGTCTAACATCGGTGCTCTTCTTGGCTAGACCGCTGAGCTGGGATTCAGCGTGGATGTGTGCAATCCGGATGCTGCACTTTCAGAGCCGGCTGTGGATGGAGGAAGCAGCACTTTACTGCTCTTCCTGTCACCAAACTTCACGCGGCTTCAGCACAGATATTCCATTTACTATGACCAGATATTCAGCTCCCGATTGCCTTCCGTCCTCCATCTTAGAGGTTCTGGTTGGCGACAGGAGTTCCTGGTGCTGTCTGCGTTGCTGTGCTCTAGTTATCGATGTTCTGTTTTAGACCGTACCCCTTCAAGAATGTTTATAACACGGCAGAATGAGACAACACTTACAGCCTCAGCAATGGAAGAGGCTTTCAATATGAAACACAGACTTGAATATCTGGTCATAATACTTACAATATATATGGTTTTAGTGTGGATTGATAGTGTGGAGCTCAGCCTCATCAGCACTCTATAGTCAAATTAACCATCATTCCTATACTGTATGAATATATATACAGTAGGCTATGGAAAAAAAAAAAACTTATCATGGTGCTTGTGTACATGTAAAATTGACATGCGAGATACATCTTTATGATTGATATTGCCATAATATTTACTCTCTGACTACATGCTCTGAGCCGAGAAGTGAGAGAGAGCGCTGGGAAGTGAGAGGAGGAGGGTGTCCCCTCAGAACCATGTGGAGGCAGCTCTGTGCGCCACAGCAGCCTCTACAGGCCTGGAGGTTCACTGCGTGTAGCCAAGCGGGTATCCTCCAGAGGCACGGAGTCCCTCCTCACTCACAGCGGAGTTAGCGGCCAAAAGAGAGACCCGGAGAGCCTCCTGGGTAGTGTAGTCCAGCAGCCGTGCTCTGTGGCTGAGCCCAGGAGACCGAAAGTCAAGCCCGACTTGCCAAAACCACGCCAGCATCTATCCCACTATATTTAAACAACCTTAGCTCTCGTTGAGTTAGCGCATCATACTTTGCCAAGAAGCAGACCCTGTGTATTCTGGGCCGGGTGAGATGGTTTTCGGGTGGTTAGGGGCGAGTGAAGGACAGGTACAGCGTGGCTTTGTTCATTCCGAATGCAGACGTGCTGTGCTTAGTCTCCAAGTGCTACACCGAGACGAAGACGAGAGGAAGGTGAGCTTACACGGAGAAAGCAAAGTTTTACTGTACTGTGTGACAGTGGATAAAACGCAGTGTAAGTGTTCAATGGGATCACGCTTTGATTTCCGAGTTTTTTGACAATCTGTCTTGTGAAGACCGTAAAAGCTGTACATACGCTTATTTCTAAGAAAGGACTTAGTTTGGTGTTTCTGCGGAAAGAAGGTTAAAAAGGAGAAACTTGAAGTTCTTGAAGAAAAAAAAAGACATCTTAAAGGTCCTCAGTCCATAAATGTTCTTGTATTTGTATGTTACTCCAAAGGTAAAGATTTGTGTATTATAGATGCTTTATATTAAATGTGAAACAAAGTCATATACAGATGGAAATTATTTAATGAGAGAGGATACAGATTATTTGAAATATTTATTTCTATAAAAGAGATGTCTATACTGTTGGCATGTCTATCAAAACATTTATCATCATGTTGCCTTCCTAGCTGTTCTGCTGTAGTTGGTAGAGAATTTGGTGTTGAAAACTGAATTGCTTGCTGAAGTGTTTTTGCATTTTATTTATTTTTTTCAATCGTCAATTGTTGCACTAGTGGAAAAAAAGAGGAATATGTTTTGTGCAGTACTAAAAAAAAATGCTCTTTGATGTTCTTTCTTCAGCGTTAAGGTGTTTCTCAGTATTTGTTAGATATGAGGCACTTTAGAATTTGTTTGCTAGGGCGCTTATAGAGATCTGGTCGTCAACGCCACGATACCACAAGGAAGCTTTTTGTTCAATCCAGGCAATACAATGCCTGCGTCTCCATGGTTTTGTTCATTATGCCGAGCCAATGGCAGATCCTCTGTGTGGTCACATGATTAAAAAAGCCCTCCTTTTGTGACACCCCTCACCAGTCAGAGAGAATGTGATGAGAAGCACTTTGACGGTCACGCCCTGAGACGACGCCCATGTACCTCCAACACAGGAGGACGTGATTGGACAGTCAGAGGTCTGTGGCGGTGAGAGGAGTGACCAGATCAAGTCACAAAAAAGAAACTTTCTGATTTCAGGTGAACGTTGGGTACAAAGGACCTCTGTTGGAGAAGTGTTAGCGTGTTTTTAGATGTTGTGGCCTTGATCCAGATGTGTACATCAACGCAACCATTGCACTGAAAGCCTCATGGTAATACACTGTAATATTTACACTGACTACATATGGGAAAACTCCATTCTTTTTTCCTGTTTTTTTCATTTAGGACCATTCATTCCTGACATTGATGTTAAACCTGGGTCAACCTGGTTCAAACACGTTCAAGTGCATTAGAGGCTAAACACCAACATGACCTTACCACACCAAGCTTATGTTATTGTAATGTACTGACCCTTGTGTCCCGTGTGTATGTTTAATTTAGTACTGTACTAAAAAAAAAATCATGGGTTGAATGATATCTGTGGTAAATATGAGACAGTTCCCCAAGAGAGACTGAGGCAAAGACAGTGAAGGGGGATGACCCAGTCACGGTCGTGTTTTACAGCGTGCTCCAGTGTTCTGAAATGAGCTACCGTGTGAGCGGAACATGCAAACACATGCTCATTCGATCTGCTTGGCCCTCTGCAATTCCGTGGTGCCAAATATTCACCAGATCCCTGGTAACGATTTCATATTTGCATGTGCTACAATCCTCCTTCCCCTCTCACTGCAGTCATTCATGGCAATAATCTGATCTGTCATAAAATCATAAAGGGGTCGTGTCCTTATTCTAAGAGAAACTCTTTTTCTCACACACTGTTATACTCCTAGTCTGACTTCAAGAACCAGAAATTATGAACAGCACTAAGGTCATAGATGCCTTATATCAGTATAATGAGACCGGCTTCATTACTTATGATTCCCAGATTCATTGCTTATAAGGCTTCTGTTATGCTAAGGTAATATCCCTGTATGTAACCCTGTAACTATAGGCGTCTGTACTTTATGTGCTAAAATCTGTATGGATTCTTGTACTGCACTTTCTGCAAATTATCCTTAGCTGTGGATGCTCTGGAACTTTAGCTTTATTTGGACAACAATATTGTGCATTTTTTTGTTGTTTTGCCTGATTTGTAGAAGGGTTGTTGTTTCATCGCCATGTCATTGATCAAATGCCTTGGCAAAGTCACACTGTCGTTTCATTTTAAGGGATGTTTTTGTTTTAGGAATGAAGACCAGTGATCTTCCAGTGTGCGCTATGTAAAACTAAAACAATGCTGGATGCTTCTTCTGGATACTTCCATGTGCTGTACAGACTCCTCAAGGAGGCTGATGCAGTGATGTAGTACTCGAGTCCAGGACTCGGACTCGAGTCCGACTCGAGCCCTAATTTTAAGGACTTGTGACTTGACTCGGACTTGAGTACTGTTGACTTTGACTTGGACTCGGACTCGTGCATTAACTGCATTCGGACTCGTAAATCGGAGACGAGTCGTCAGATTTTTATTTTATTTTATTTTATTTTATGTAATATGCCATGATAATTTGGCGTAAGATAATATCTACATTGAGTTTAATATTAATTTCGTGCAAGATGCACTTTCCCACATGCCATAAGGTCATGTCATACGTCATGTTTAGGAACAAACTAATGGCGCGAAAATGCCAGGAGAAAATGTCCCTAGGATTGTCCGCTTTGCTTGTACTGATTTCTCGTGTCATGGTAAAAAGTGCACTGCTCAGTGTTCCATTTGTGAAAGAACCATCGAGGAGACAATGGGGACAACTTCCAATTTCAATCGTCATCTGGCAAGAATTCACCCAGAGAAGTAAGTGCTACAATAATGTTTTTTTGCTCTGTTTATAGCGGGGGCAGGGCGGTAGAGAAAACTCTGACTTGCTGACCGATGAACTAGAGTTAAAACTTATCCTCACTTTCGTTGTCTTCTTTCACAGGCTGCTAGCCTGCTGCTACCATGCAGAGCTGCAGCTGTAGCTGTAGCCTATTAATGTTAAAATTGGGTTAACCCCGTAACGTTAGCAGAGACGGTTTGTCAGCAGCCACTAGCCACCGTCAAGTGGTGCAGTTGGTATTTCAGTTAAACTGTTCATTTGTAAGTTAATGTAAACTTTATTGATTTCACTGTAAGTCGCTTTGGACAAAAAAACTGCTAAGAACTAGGCTATAAACATGTAGTCGAGGTTGCTAATTTAGCGATCAGGTAACCAGAGAAGTAGTGCTATGCAAGGGCTAGTAAACATTTCCATGATAACACCGAATTTTAAACAGCTGGCAGCTGACAGCTGTGTCATTTGGATTGGACTCGACTTGGACTTGACTCGGATCAATAGTGGACTCGACTTAGATTTTTCTTTAATGACTCAGACTTGACTTGGACTCGAACACTGGGGACTCGAGACTGGACTCGGACTCGGACTCGAAGTTTGGTGACTCGACTACAACACTGGGCTGATGGCAGTGTGTCTTCTGTCCAGGGTGATGCTCTCTCCTCTGGCTCTTCTTGCTGGAGACCCCTGGCATGAGTTTATCATCCTGTTAGATGTAACACACACCCAATACACACCTACGCACACACATACGCACCCACACGCACAAATGCTTACAGAAACACAAACACACACCACACTCATCCACGCACATACATACATACCCACACTGACATACACGCACAAACACACACAACCACACACACCCAATACACACCTACGCACACACATACGCACCCACACGCACAAATGCTTACAGAAACACAAACACACACCACATACACCACACTCACCCAACGCACACACACACACACATACACACCCATACTGACATAGACACACAAACACACACACCACACACACTCATGCACACACATACACACCCACACACACAAATGCTTACAGAAACACAAACACACACCACATACACCACACTCACCCAACGCACACACACACACACACACACACACACACACACAGACACACACACACACACCCATACTGACATAGACACACAAACACACCACACACACTCATGCACACACATACGCACCCACACACACATGCTTACAGACATAAACACACACCACACACACACATCAATACTGACAGAGATGCACAAGCACACACACCACACACACCCACGAACACACATCTGCACATGCACACAAACTCACACTTACAGACACAAAAAACACACACCACACTCATCCACGCACATACATACATACCCACACTGACATACACGCACAAACACACACAACCACACACACCACACACATGCACACACAACACCACTGTTTCTATTAGATACATAACCATTTTTTATTTTACACAGGTATATGAAATGTTGAAAGTTTGCATATGAAGATGTTGTCTGTAAGGTTTTTCATTGCTGCAAACTCACATGTATGTTATGTTGTGTGTAAAAGGACTGTGTTTTGTTTTTGGCTTTAAACAGGGAGTTTTCTCTCCCAAACCAATGTAATTAGCCAATCAGATCATTTCAATATACATATCAAAACCTGCCGAGGAAATGCATCTGCTTGTCAGACAGGAATTTTTGTACATTTGTGTAGATTCAGCGAAGACAAAAGCGTTGGATTTTTGTTACTGCGGTTTGGTGCATCTTTCCAAACTCAGTCGGATGGCTCCTGGATGTCCAGGCGGACGCTGCCATCTCTGGACTTTAAATGATCTCTTCTCCAGTGCATTTTCTGATGTAGTTAATACAGTGCAATATGTGCTTCTTTTCCTCCAGGTGTGTTTTAGCTGTGTCGGCTGCAGTCTGTGACTCGGCGTCGGCCGCAGTTTAGTCTGTACAGTAGTTCATGTGCCTATATCTAGATAACCGATTGCTCCTAGGGGTCGACTGTATCGTTGCCAGTTAAATGTTTTGACTCTTTGCAGTTGTGTGCATAGCGGTATAAACATAACTCGAATTTTACGCAAATACTCTCGCATCAGATACACTCTCATGGGTATCGTTTTTTTTTTTTTTTGGAGAAAATCCATTGTGCATTATCGGACCTGCATTAATGCCACTGCGTGTAACTACAGTGGTGTGTGGGTGTAACTGTGTAACATATGAGTGTGAGGCCAACCGGGCGTACGTGGAGAGCGCAGTGAAGTGTGCCGTGTTCCATCCATCTGTTATTCAGTTTACAGCTCCCTCCACACCGCGTTAGAAGAATGTGTCAATAACTTGTATCGCGAATGGAAATAAGTTTGCTTCAACCAAAACATTATTTGAAACAATCAGTTGAGTATTGAAATAGCATGTATTTTATGGAATATAATAATTTTTTTTTCCTTTTATTATTTTTGAGTGAATCTCCCAGATCTCTATAAGACTGAAGAAAAAAAAAAAAGGAACTATACTATAGTGTCCCGTGTGAAGAAATTGTTTTAATGTATGAATTTAAGGTCTTGTTTCTGTCCAAGGTGGAATTCACAATAAAGGAATGGGTGGCATACGTCTTCCTATGCTTGTTGTTGATGTAGAGGGGTGCAGAGACCTGGCCACACCCAGGCAGAGATTGTTTATCGAACAAAGCCTGAAATCTACGGTGACCTACCGCCAATTTCCACCATCGTAGCACAACGCAAAGCTAGATTTGCTGGACACTGCTTGCGGGCCAAAGAATAAGTTGTCTCAGACCTTCTATTACTGAGGGTCCCCTGCCCTAACAGGGGTAGGAGAACCCCCCCCATTACACCAATGCCATTGCCAGAGACCTTCAGCTTCCAAACCTAGATCTGGCCAGACTGATGACAGACAGGGACACCTGGAGGCTTCAAGTGACTTTGATTTCGGCTGTGGCCGAAGGATGATGATGATGATGATGATAGGAGAGATGGGAGCAAGAGGAAGAAAGCAGGACCCACGTTGGGGTGCCTGTTTCTCAGCATCCTCCTGTGAGTAATGCTTGAGTAGCCGTGTCCCTGTGTCCTCCTGCTGATAACAGTTTGAGTGACTCAGTGTCCCAGTATCCTGCTGCCGGTAATGCCTGACTGGCTGTGTCCCCCTCTGTGCCGGCGGGACAGCTCGCCAGATGCAGGCACTGACCCGAGGAGATGGAGAGGTTGCCAGGCAACACAGATTCCGAGCGCGACCCCGTGAGGTGAGCGCACAGGGTCAGAGCCGCACAGCGGAACCGTGGTGAGGGTGACCGCGTCCTGGATCCACACCAAGGCACACACACACGTCCCACATGCGAGTCTGATCCAGAGTGCGATGGGGGGGAAAAAACATGTTTGAAAGTCAGTGTAGACGAAACAAGAAAAAAATACAATGCATAGTCCACCACCACCAACACCACCCCCGAGATAAGTGAAGAATATATAGAATACAATATACAGCCCCCAAAATCAAATGTTGGACCTGCTACTGTTGACATGGTGGAGGAGTCAGACCATGTTTTACAGGTAAAGTAAGTTAAAGTGTGATGTGTTCTCAGCTGCAGTGAATGTAAGGTTTCAGGAACTCAGTGGCCCTGATGGTAAAATGTTTGCTACTGAGAAGTGGCTTAATCTTACTCAAACTCTTATTGATGAGTATTAGTGCAGTGTTATCTCCTTTCAGAAGATTTGTGTGCTTGATTTATATGAATAAGGACAAAGAAGACATTGGATACAGCCTCCATTAAACATCCTCTCTTTATCTGACCTCTTGGACGGGGAGAGTATGTGCATAAAGTAAAGAGGTTGACTTATTCACTGTTGCATGAGTGCATGCATGTGGCAAGACAGTGAAGGCCTATCAGCATGGAACACCCAACAGCAAATCTCCAGGCAGAACTATGAGGTCATCCCCACTCATCCTCCAATCAGGTGGGATGGAATGGGATGAGGTCATTGCCATGACGACACAGTTTCTGTGGAGGCACTTTAGACATCAGTGCTTTTGGTGTGTAAGGCGTCATACATAATGCAAAATGCTAGGGACAGATGTGCATCACTGCCTCTTTGTGAACACAAAAATAGATTGAGAAGCAAGCTGGCCTGTTTAATAAGAGCATGTATTTTCATTTATTTTTTTTATCACTGAGGGCAAAAAAATCACATATATATGCAAGCAGCCTCCTGAGTTCTGACAACTAGACCCTTCCAGCCCTTTTGTAAAATGACAAGTAAGGAAGCAATCGGTCTCCTCTGTCTAAATGACAGATCCCTGGCTGGGGAGCTGCCCTCATCACAGTGATCCGTGTCAGAGATGGAGACCTGCGTATTTGTCACATCTCAAAGAAAAGGCCCTTCTTCTTGTTGCCATGACTACAGGTCATCCAATACTGAGCTCTGCAGGGAGCTATCTGTGAGGTGTGGCAAGCAGCCTATGGGATGATGGGTAATGGAACTGCTGTGACATCATAGCCTGCAGCTCACAGACACCTCTGAGACAAACAGCACAGAACAAGCTGCACAGAACAATTGTGAGGACAGCAATGAAGTTATGTGAGCAAGCTCTTACAGCAGACCTTTACAATAGGTGGGGGAGTGAAATTGTGTGTGTGCGCGTAGCACTGGGACTCCAGTCATGTATTTACTGAGGCTGCCACCACTGAAAAAAACATCTATTTACCGGTAAATAGCTCAAAACAGCAAATGCACTACTAATCAATCACAAATTAGTTTACATTTACATGGATTATACTGACTGATCACCACTGATCACTTTTAAACTGTACTTCAGGAAAAGACAATAATTGTTTGCATATGTATTACAACACATATACATTATATACGTTAAACATATATGTAAATTTCAGACAAAGGAGGATATTATCTGACTGAAAACATTTAGGTTTAGTACATGGAAATGTGATGGGGTGCAGTACCCCGTTTGGCCACAGGGAGACACTGCAACATAATTAAATTCTTTTTCCTCACTCTACTGGTTTGAAGAAAAGCACATGTAGTAGATGACGTTTTACAGGAGGCATTGCATTTTCCATTCTTCATACAAGAGTCACCATAATTTATTTAATGTTTTATCTATAATAACAATAAAGCATTAAATTAATTAATAGGTTTTGCTGTACCAATAAGGCAAGACAACATGCTGAAAGCATATATACCAACTCAAACTTACTCTCTCTCTAAAATATTGCCTCCGCGCACAGATAAAGCCAGAGCATTATGCAGTAGATCACCTCCTTTATGTTACTCAAGTGAAACCAAAAGTGTGTAAAGCATGACTGTTATCAAAACGTCCAATCTCAGACAGCAAGTCCACACTGCTCTAGTCTGTGAGGATGAAACGTTACCTGTGAGACAGAATAAAATCCCCAGGAATTCCCAGCGACCTTTGACCCCATGCACTTACCCAGGCGCTCTTCACAATGGGTCCATTTACAGGAAGGTGGAAGTTTATTCATTTTACGCGCTGCAACGGTTGATTGTCTTATCAGTTTTCACAAACAATGCCAGACTGTAAAACACCACTTGTATGAGGAGATCTCCCAGGCCAGTGGGGGGAAAGGGTGGGGTGGAAATAGCAGGCAGATTACCAAGTAATAAAAATAAAGTCTGATAAGATAGCAAAGAAATGACTAAAGCAATGAAGCCAGCAGGTAGCTAAGTAATTAGGCAAAGCAGATAACCCAGGCAATCACGCCACAGGGAGACAATGCGGTTGCCGTTTATTATATGCCGGTTATGACACAGCACTGATTATGACATCAAATAAAATCACTGCACCAGAGCCTCGGATGTTGCCACCTGATTGAATCTGGCTTTGTTTAAAACTACAAGCCAGTAATGCAGTCTGGAGCGACTCAATACAATGGCTTCATGCAGTAATAATTTATCAGTGTCTGCTTGTGCCGTAAAGCTGTCAGAGGTATTGGCCAGTAAACTGCCTCCATGATGAAGGTTGTTTGTTGGGGTAATAAGCTGCTCCAGTCCCAATAGCTAAAAGGACATATCCTCTGTATCAATAGAGAGTAACTCCCTTCCAATAAACTTAGTACTACTTGCATGCCTGTGTGTGACCAGCAAAATCTTTAGGCCTTGCAATTTGTTTTGTTGGCAAATGTCACACAAAGGCGTTTAAAATGCAAGCAGATTGCACCTGCCTGTGCAGCACTTCTCCACCTGTGTGAACCGGAGTGTTTCCCACATGGCTGTCGTTCTGCGAACTCTGTCGTAAATCAGCTTCTGGCAGGAGTAGGGACCCCTCTCCCCTGCGGGGCAGAGTGCTCTGCACTCACAGGTCAGGACAGGTCAGAGCGCTTCTTTTTTTCTGGCACGGTTCCACACGTGACTTCCGCGAAAGACGCCGCTTTTAGAAGCTGCTGCTTTTGGACGCCCCGAGCCGCACGTGAGGCCGGCGTGCTGCTCGCCGCGTTCCCGGGGCTGGCGGCCGGCCTCACACACTGACACACTCACCTGCAAACCCTATTCCCCGCCGCGAGCCACGCTGTCACAGACGCCCAGAGTGCGGGGGGACCACTCCGCTGACGCGGGTGAGCTGCGTCGTGGTGTTAGCCCTTTGGGCTGACACTTGCACCGGAGTTCACCCACGGTCCCCAAGGCGTGAGAAAGCATGCACAATCCAGGTGCATTTACCTGCTGAAAATCAGCTGGCACTGTAAAAGCAGACAGTGTGGAACAGCGCTCTTCCTCCTCCCTTTCAGTGCCGCTCAGAAGTGTGGAGAAGTGACAGAGGAGAGCGAGGCTTCCTGAACCCACATAATGTCCCTGGAATCCATGACTCTGACCAACCGGTGAAAAGGCTTTGCTTACCATGGCAGAACGCAACGTTTGGTTCAAATCGGTGAGACACTGATTTCACATGAGGCCCTTGCCCCTTTGAGGGGGTTCGTGAAGAATCAGTCTTCAGTCATTTCATAGGAACAGGGAATTATGCAATTCTGAAGACCTTAACTAAGCATGGTGAACATAGGTTCCAGAAACCCAGACACACTGCATCACAGTAAGAGGGCACCAGCTGATGCTAATATCCAAGGCTTAGTGGGGTGTGACTGTCTGTGCACCAGCTTTCTCCTGCTGGTATCAGTGTCAGTGGGTGAGGGGGGAACGGCACTGCATTTAGCAGACATTTATCATTTATCCATGGCGACTTACACAGTGCAGGACAACATTAACCATTATGAACAAGCATAAGTGCTAAACATAGTGCTGGTATCACAAATGCATGCCTAGATTGACATGTAAGTGCAAAGCAATATGTGTGACTTAAGGACAATACCATTCCAAATGCGATGCCAACACACAATACAATTAGCTGCTGGATGAGAACAGGTGGAGCAGCAGGTGACTCAGGTCCCTAACCAATCAGTGGCTCTAATTGTGTAACAAAGACCTGAGTGGGAGAGAGGCCAGAAACGCATGGATCACCAGAGGACACCACTGACCTAAGCTCATTCTTGTTTGAGGTTGATTATTTACCTGATGTTCCAAGTTGGCAGTTAATGGTGTAACTCTTGACACCTGTTTATAATCTTCGAATGTGGCATGGAAAGTAGTGGGTCTCACAAGGTTATGACCACCTTGAACTTGACTTGACCTTGAAGTGCGGAGGGGTTGTCATGGATGGTGTTCTCTACAAACACACTCCGTAACACTATTCCTGTTTCCATTTACTCGTTTAATGTCTCAACCCCACTTTACTGCTTTCTGTCTGAAAGCTGAGATACGTTGCAAGTTGGAAATTGTTACACAGCTAATGCAACTGTTATTTTCAGGCTAAAACACACATTGTATAAAAATGTAAAAAAAAAAAAAAAAAAGGATTTGAAAATTAAAAAAATAAATTGACTGGTGTCAGACCAGAGTAATCAATCAGCAGAAATGGATTGAATCTACATCAGGTCATACTATGCATTCAGGTGAAGTGGTCAGTTTGTTGTACTAACCGCGGTGAAAGAGCGCAGTGGCAGATCTCAGCTCCTTTGGGGGCTCGGGGGGGTGCAGGGTGTTGCGGGGGACTGACAGGGTCCAGAGAAGCCGTGCTGGAGAAAGAGCAGGACAATCACTCACTCTGCAGGGAGCCTCCGCCCTGTTTCAGCTCCACTGAGAGCAGATGCACAAAGACGCCTTTTCAGCTCCTCACTCTGTGTGCGACTGAACTTCCCTGGAGAAAGAAAACTTTTATTTGGAGCCTGGGATGATGTATGCTTCCAGAAACACCTCTGTTTTGTGTGTGTGTGTTTTTGTTGACGTCTCAGGATACAGCGAATGAAGGAAATGAATGTTAAATTACCCACAATGAACAACGCTGTCAGACCTGACTGTGTCCCGTGGAGCAGTAGCTTTTGATGGGAAAATGAACCCTGAAAAGGATGAGGCTACCACATAATCAGCAACTTCCTGATTTGAAGCTGCCCTGTTTTGCTGTGAGGGGTGTTGTCTTTTGTATGGTTCAGTGATTGACTCATTTGGCCCTCCAAGTCTTACCCTTTCATCACTAGTTAGTGGCACGCTGGACCATGCTGGATCCTGGATAAACCTACAAAATTTCACTGTGCAGCTTCTTTATTTAGCCTTTATTTTACCAGGATATGATACCATTGACATTTAGAACTTAGACTTTAGAATTTGAGGTTAGATTTTAGAATTAAGAATGTAGAAGCTTACCATTGCAGATAACATTTTCACTGAGTCTGCAGTATGCAGCCTTAGTCTCCTTACTGCTGGATGTGAAGAGGAACTAAGACGGTGGAATCAAATGTGATGTCACTCAAATCCAGCACCAACGAGTCATAGATTAACATCAGGCCTCAGTAACCTGCTGGGCTATGAATGTTACCTATCAGCATCAGTAATTTCAACACCAGTATAGCCTTGTGATATCAGTATCTTCAACACCTGTATAACCTACCAATATCAACAGCTTCAACACCATCATAACTGAGTTGTATCAATAACTTAAACACCACCATGAGCTAGTGATATCAGTAAGTTCAACACCCGTGTAGGCTACCGATATCAACAGCTTTATAACACCAGTATAACCTACCGATATCAACAGCTTTGTGACGCCAGTGTAACCCGTCAGCAGCAGCGACTGCACATGTACGTGCGCAGAGGCAGCTCTCAGTGTTTGTCCAGCAGCCCTGTACTCTCACGTCTTCGCTGCTGCACGAGACATGTGTCGCGGGTCTCGCAAAGTCGCACGGAGGCGGGGAACTCCTCCTCTCCCGCCCGTAAAGCGGTGCTGACGGCCAGCTGTTTTCGCTCGGTGGGCGCGGGTCCAGCAGCGCCAGCGGCAAGCGCATACCTCGGGCTTGTGTAACAGGGCGGGGGGAGACAGAGATGGCTCTCTCTGGAAATAAGGACAAACAGGGTGGGGGTTGAAATCACCTCGCTTTCCTGTCCAGCTTTGTCTCTACATTCCTGGACCTGCTCACATTGTTTGGCTAAATACTGCAGGCCAGAAATAGGGTGCCAAGCCACTGGCTGTGCCACCGAAAGCCTATCTCCAGTGACAAACTTGTCTGCATGCGTGCAGATCAGAGGTACAGATACTGCAGAAATGGTCTTACGTGGCCTGCAGTTTGTTCTGTCTGTAACCCTGTGGAGTCCAGCACTGCTCTCAAGTTTCATACTCGGTGGTTTAGCAACATCTGAATCACATTAACATCATTAACATTATTGGCATTTAGCAGACACTCTTATCCAGAGTGACTTACGTAGGTTACACTTTTCACATGCTATCCATTTATACAGCTGGATATTTACTGAGGCAATTCTGGGTGCATCTGAAATGCACTATTTATGAACACTTCCTGTGCTGCACTGTTGTGTTACTGTGTCCTCCAATACACTCATCATGTGACTTGCATCCAATATGGGATTGGTTCATGTTTCAACTGTATTTGGGTGTACACAAGACAAAACTGTGACAAAAGCTTTTACAATGTGAGAAATGAGATGGTCACTGATTTTTGAAAACACGTCACTGCCATTAGCCTGTAACACTCATTTGCCTGTTCCACCTGTACAGATGGGAACAAAGCATACACTTCCATCGTTCTGATTGGCTGGGTGCTGCAGATAGGAATCCAGCCAATGAGGGTGGGAGTAAAAGCAGGGGCTCTGACTGCTCTGATTGGCTGGGTTTTGGACAGGGGGTAAGGGAGGTGTAAACTCTGGCAGGGAGCCACGCTCACAGCTGAACTGTGCCTGCAGCTGGAAGGCTCTGGGTGACAGCAAGGCAGTAGATCATCTCTTTACACACCCTGCGTTCCCTGCCAAATGGGTTCCCAAACCCCTGCTTCACAGCAGACTGCAGATCATAGTCTATAACATGCAAGCCCAATGGGCTGCTGTCTGGAGATCCTCAGTGAGGTTATGCAGTATATAGTAAATCAAAACAGCTATTGGCCAGCTTTGATCTTAGATGCATATGCTGCACGTTTCTACACTTCTGGGAAACACTTTAATGTGGATCAAAAAGCTAAACCCGTGAGGTTCAAAATTAAAGTGAGCTTAAGTACAAACTCATCAATATGAACATTCATATGAATACTCATAACGTGCATGCAGTTTCAGTGAAATTACAAAGCTGAAAGCAGTCCGCAGTATAAGGTATTAACAGTGTAAAGGAAAAAACAGTGAACCGAGGCAAATGGGCCTACACATGATTAAATACTTCAAAATATGATGTCTGAGATGTGGGTGATGGAGGTGTAGAGTTAAATGCAAAGCTTGCATGCTCCAACCTGCACAGAAAGAACACAAAGACGCATTTCTTATTTCCAAAACCTGGTATTTTTATTTACAGTTCAAGTCAATCACATGCAACAATGTCTGAATAAAACATGAAATTAGCAAAAAAAAAAAAATGCATCTCATTTTTCAAAATAGCAATTAAATATACAAAAATAGAGCTTACAAATACTGTACAGCAAATGTCTCCAAAAATATTCTGCTGCAGAATTCTTAGTTTACAAACACGTCTGTGAGCGTCACAGACATAATCAGTGTTAACACAAGGGGAGGGTGAGGGGTTACACACAGACGACTGACAGTGAGCACACAGGGACCGAACGAGGGGGCGTGTGGCAGGTAACAGAGAGGCCGAGAACGCATTAACGGATGGATTCGGAACTCCGCGGTTACACAATAGTGAGCGTCGCCGTGGCAGCGGCAGGGCTGGGAGAGTATTACATAACCCAAACCGGCTCTTATGTCACTGCATATACCTCCCTGCACAGACAAGCCCTCCTGGCCCGAATTAAACAGAACCTCTGACCCGTGGCTAATGGGTCAGCGTCCCGTCTGGTGGAGACGGTGGGCCTTCTGTCTGCGACCGGGGTGTTACTGCAGAGAGAGTCTGCCGAGCCCCGCTGTTCCAGGGTCAGTCAGAGGCAGTGAGCCCCGCTGTTCCAGGGTCAGTCAGAGGCAGCGACCGCTCAAGGCCACCGGGGGGGAGATTTCTCAGCCACCTGAGTCGCCGTTTACGCTAACGAGCGAGCACGGTGTAACCGAGGGCCGCTTTGATCTCACGATGACGACCTTTCATTGCTAAGCTCACCTGCCTCCAAGCCCCTGGAATATCTCATTTGGCCTGTGGAGGTTCAGTACCCATTTTCTGTAAAATGGATATTTGCCCTTCCTCTCCACTATCACTGGGGTTAAACCACACCAAGAAAAGGGGGTTCTCCAGCTCAGGAAGTACCTGCAGGTTATCAGGAACGCCCTCATGTTGGGTCACTATGACCAATCAGCTGCACTGACCGCTACTGCCCACTGTGGGCCTCTAAGAACCCAGGTCCAATGCATCATTTGGCACAAATGACCGTGTCACCATTCAACTGAGAGCTGGAACCCATGGGAGCTCTACGGGGAGCAGGGAGAAGGGGGTGCCGGAGGGGTTTGTAACTCGGGGGAGCGGGGTTTGGGCCACGGGACAGACCTGAACCCACAACAGGTGCAGCACGCCCCTGGCCATGACCGCGCCGTGGGGCAGTAGCAACACCGAGACTCTCACAAAGTGCCACAAAGAGGGACGGGAAAGAACTACGAAAAACTACAGAACGAAAAGGCAACACGGGGGCCCGATCGGCCCCGGCCTCGCTCTTGCCGGACTCCAACGTCTTGGGACGGACCAGAGAGTGAGTCACCCACACCACCCTAAATCTACAGATCACTCAGGTGATCACCTTCCATGCTGACTCCAACTCGTTACTTCAGTAAGGGGAGATCTGGTGAGAGCATTACATTGTAGGCGCGCTTCCCTCTTCTGAAGGGGAGAGACAGGAGGCTCCATTACGCTGCTAGTATAACCTGATGAAGCCAGTGCTGTAGCAGAGTGTGCTACTTCGGGTATTAAGTGCACCCCCATACTTTTAAGTACAGCTGATAATACTGAACGATACATCTGTACGTAATTCTACAGTGATATCGGTGGCTAGGGCACTCAAATATCACCTTTTCACATTATCAAAATCAGTCCACGCCCACCTTGTTGAAATCATACATTCGATGAAGGAAAAATAATATATAAAAAAAAAAACCTCATCACCAACATGGTTCTGTAGAGTTGGCACTCAGAAATGAGAATAAAATGGCCGCTACTGTGGGTGTGTGTAAAATAAATGCTTCTGCCACTCTCAGCAGGGTTTGTCCAGGTGGGACACCAGGCCTAGTATCCACACGTGGAATAAACCTGGTCTGTTTGCTCTCAGGGGAAAGGCAGTCCTCAGCAGGTTAGTTTTAAACC
Organism: Megalops atlanticus; assembly: GCA_019176425.1. Classification (NCBI taxonomy): domain Eukaryota; kingdom Metazoa; phylum Chordata; class Actinopteri; order Elopiformes; family Megalopidae; genus Megalops; species Megalops atlanticus. The sequence goes on from CM032894.1 coordinate 3,827,111, forward strand.
ATCATTATAAGCCTAACTGCTGAAGCAGAGCAGCAGAAAATCCGATTCCAAATCCTCCTAAGAAAAAAAAAAAAAAAAAAAAAACGACACACTCCTCGTCTGAATTGGCACGTACGCAAGCCACACTGGTGCACGCTTTCTGCTCCTCCCCGTTTCCACGGTGACAAGCATGTTACACGACACACTCGTTACATGTGAGTGCGTGAGGTCTTGGAGGGTCTCGGGTAACACCAATGCCGTGGCAACACACTGGGAGGTTGCTCTGCCATTAAAGAGAGCACACAGGCTGAATTTAACATGTGCGCTAATGCACACCGGTCCAACTGGAATCTGAGATCAGTTCAGAGTTTTCTGGGAAAAGTAAACCCTGGGCGGAAGTACTTGGTTGGGTACAGAGCAAATGCTCTGTGAAGCTTTTGCAGTGGCTTTTTCCTCTGTCTGCAGCTGCAGGTGTCTTTTGTGTTGTCGGACATAGTTCAAAGGTGCAACGTCCACTTAAGATGAATTGCCACCAGGACATTGTGTTAGCCGTGTCTCAGGTGTTAAGTGTAAAGGTAACTTTTTTTTTTTTTCACATTCCATCACAGTAGTGTCTTTCTCCAACACAGGCAAACAGAAATCTACATATATAAAGCACATATTAAAATTCACAACATTTTCTTCCTTCCTTTCCGACCTCAAGGTTAATAATTGTGGACAATGACTTGATCTTGGCAGCGAATACTGTGTTCTAACTACATATGGAGTGACTCGTTTCAAACAAAGGGAGAAAACACCCAACCCCCCCCTCCGTACATCTCAGTTTGATCCATTCGCAGTCAGTGAAGAATCCTTTCAAGTCCAGAAACCCCCATGTACCCCAGAGCAACAAAGGCAGAAATAAAAACACAAAGCCAATGAAACGAATTGTGTGTTTGTGGGCGGAGCTCTGTGGGGGCGGAGCTTGGTATTCAGCAGTGATCATTTTGAATATGACCTCAGCAAGGCCCGCCCTCCCCACAGCGTCCCCCCCCTCTGAGAAGAACCAGCAGGTGAGGTAAGGGGGCCGTTTGGACCGGCCAGCCTATTTTAAAGGCCTTGTAAACTGTCATTTGATGAAGTGCTTCAGCTCCATGAGGACAAAAGTTCCCAGCAAATTCCCAGCCAAAAGGGAGATATGGATAGAGTTACAAACCATATCTGTGTTTTACTCCAATCCGTCTCACCCCCCCCCCATCCACACACACACAAAACACACACACACACACCTTTGCTCGTGTCAGAGCCAACGCACGGCTCTTTTTTTTCTGTGATGTCACAAAGGGGATGGCACACATGGCATGAGGCAGAAAGGGGGTGTTGAAAGGGACCTCCCTGACCATGGTCAGAGGAAAGAGCCAGAATTAGGCTTTAAAAGGCCTTCATTCTCTAAGCTCCAAGCTGCACCTGTAACCTTCTGACTGCTGTCATATTCCACCCTACACAGGCTACACGTCAGCAGCCCATTAGCATCCCACTGTCTGCCTCAGGGCTGCTAAACACTGGATATTCGCTGAGGTCCAACAGTCTCTTGTGCTCAGAGCACCAGCACGGCACTGATGCACCGATAAGCCACTCTATATTGGAATGTCATAACGAGGCCTGCGATTAACACCAACACTTGCTAAATCGCCTTAGCCAAACGGACCTGATGGATACAGTCCTACCAATCGTTTTAAGATATTTTAAATTTACCAAACAGCTTCATGCAGGGTGTTGGAAGGAGGAAAAAAAAAAAGGAAAATACAAGCCTGGTCTACTGATAATGCATTGGCCTTGCTGCACTGTAGGCTGTAACATCGCTATAACATAAAGTATGCCACTTTCCAGCAAGATATGTGAAACTACATTAGTATAAAGAAACAAACACTATAGATAATATATATGTAGTATTTATAACTATATATGAATATAAATAAATAGTGCCACAGCTTGCTGCGAGGCCTCAGGCAGAAGGCTATTGGAAAGGTGTCAGTGCTGTATGTACAGACCTTGGCCTCTGGCCTGCAGTGCATATGAAGCATTCTGGATAAATAGATGAGCAAGAGATGAGCAAGTTGGATTACTCCAGCGTAGATCACCTGTGATACGCTTTCAGCAAACAAATTCACATGTTGTGGAGACAAAATGCAACAACGCCTTGGGGAGTTTCAGTGCTCCTGTAATTTCACAGCACAGAGATAAAACTGAGAAAAAGACAGGACAGTGTCTTAATTCCAGATGCTCCGTTTCCTTATGCTGTATTTTAACATAGGTCAAACAGACTCATCCAATATGCTTTTAAGTTTTCTCTCATCAATATCATTACCTTAATTAGAATTCAAATCTGTTTTTTGACCTTCCTTACTAACAATAAAAGGATAGCCTTACACTTATTTAAACTCATCTAAAAAGCAGTAAGCCAAACAGAGAGGCTCCACGCCGCATGTGTTTTGTGAGCAACGTTTCTTCCAAAACCATATCAGTAATGCTGGGGGCGTTCCCTGGGGGCCTTCAACCAGTTATGCAACAGATAAGGGGGCTCCTGATTGGCTACTGCACAGTCATCGCTGGGAGACCCATCTGTGGGCACTCGGGGGTGTCGGGTTTCCCAGCTTCCTGGCTGTCTTGCCACAGGAAGCGTGGGTCTGTGAGAGTGTAGGTAGTGTGTACACTCATACTCGTCTATGCACAAACTGCGAGACAGATCTGAGTGTGTCCGCTGTGTAGGGGTATTGGGGCAGGTATCTGAAGAACCCCTCCGCACGCTGTTTTTGTCATCCTTTTTAAATCAGAGGTTTCCCGTCCCTGACACTTTGCTTGCGTTGATGCTGTTTGGGTAGTTGAGCTGCGAGATAAGTTTGAGAGGCGATAGATAAATTTGAAAGGTTTGGAAGGTACTGCTCTGCTTCGCACACAAACGCACAGCCAAAGAAAACAAGGCTTTCTGCAGAAATGGAGCAGGAACACAGAGGCGTCCCCGAGGCCTTGCTGCATTTTCTTACTCATGCGCCCGGCCAACGCTGCTGCTCTGAGCTTACAACATGAAGTGGGGGGAGTCTGCACCCGAAAAGACTCTTTAGTGACAGCCACACTGGGGGGGGAGAGGGAGAGAAAGTAAAAGCACTGAGGAGAAGCTGGGGTTAGTGCTGGTGTAGGTTCTGCATGGGACACTGCCACCTCCCCACAGAGGTCACATTCACATTAGTGAGAGAAGCAAGTCCCGCCCCTCTGACCCAAGTCTCCGCCCCTTCTGATCAAAGTCTCCGCCCCTTCTGATCCAAGTCCACGCCCCTTCTGATCCAAGTCCCCGCCCCTTCTGACCCAAGCCACCTCCTTCAAATCCATCATGGCGCCACACAACCATGTGGCTACCCAAGAAGTATCCCACCTTCCTGACTGTGCTCCATCCGTGAAAAGCTATCCCTTTTAGATATAGTTTTTAACATCTCTCGTAGTTAAAGTGAAAATGCCGTGGCTCTGTACAAATGAAAGTAAAATAAAATTAATCATGATGATGAAATACAAAATATGACCTTGCTACTACCTTCACAAGCAATTAGGGTTAAGTCCTGATAAAGTGCTTGTTAAAAAAATAAAAACGCTCTCTTGAAAAGAAAAAACGCAGCCGTTAAAGTTTTGCCATTTGTCGTCTTGCTTTTTTTTTTTAGTTATGTATCTGTTCACATTTGCTGGTGTCCCAAGGAAAAAAAAAAAAGTGCTTTGGTTGTGAAAACGGTCACGATGACCACAGCTCGGCTGACGAGAAAACGGATTCTTCTTCAATGTCCACAAAAACAGGGGAAAAAAGTTTGCTTTAAAAAATAACCGTGATAAAAAAAAACGTTCCTTCGTGAATCCACTGAGGCGGCGGGGGGAGGGAGGAGGCGGGTGAGCGCGGTGCGGGTCTCTGCATAGCGACACCTCCCCTCCTGTCCGTCCGCTCACGAGCGAGTGTACCTGTACAGGGCTGGGCAGCGGGACGCCAGCAGGGGGCGCTACACCAGGTTCTCCACCCCGGGCAGGGGCTGCGGTGTGGGACCCTGCGCCTCTGAGCTGCTCTGCTGCTGGGCCAACTGCAGAACCGGCATGTTGCAGAGAGGACACACCTTCCGCACCTCCAGCCACTTAATCAGGCACCTGTGAGAGAGGGACACACACACACACACACACACACGCACAGGGTTACCTATTAACACCGTACCCACTACAGGCATAACACTCAAGTCTAGTCACATACGGGATTTGAACTCATGGGCAGCAGTGTAGCATAGTGGTAAGGAGCAGGGCTCATAACTGAAAGGTTGCTGGTTCGATTCCCCCACTCAGGCACTGCTGCTGTACCCTTGGGCAAGGTATTTAACCCACAATTGCCTCAGTAAATATCTAGCTGTATAAATGGGTAACGTAAAAATTGTAACCTGTGTAAGTCCCTCTGATTGAGAGCATCTGCTTCATGCCTGTAATGTCATGTAATGTTATGGAGTCGTGAACTCCATGCCGCGGGTCACTGTGGCTGCCATTAGTCCACACTGCTGTGCCGCACAGACCAAAACTCCTGCAGGCAGCGGGGCAAACCTTCTAGGAACACCGCCCAAATCTGCGCTGTGGCCTCTGGCCCTGGGGCTGAGGGATCTGAGCGAGACACAGGGCTGTAGCGGTAAACAGGCCTCGCTGTGAGCTCTCTGAATGCCTCCATGCACAGGCAGACCGGCCCTCACACAAAGGCAGATTCATTTAGAGCGCATATCTTTAGCAAATATCTGAGGAATTCGCCGGGGAAACAAGGACCTGCATTCGCGGAGTGTTCCTAGCCACCGCCGAGCGTTGCCTTTCCTGTGAAACCCGAGTAAACACCGGGAGCCGTTTGCAGATAAGGACTGTAAAAGCATCCGTCGTGGGCGGGTGGCGTTGTGTGGGGGGGGCTGTGGCCCGGCTCTCTTCCTGGCTGTGGGGTCCCAACGGGGGCCGGACACAGATAAAACCAAAAACACTGATGTCATCTCACTGCCATGCCTGGAATGGAGCTCTAGCATGTGCAAGGTTCATGGTTTCACTCTGAGCTCTAACATTTACCCCCTGCCTCCTATAGGGGGCACCACAGAGACACTCTCACATTGACCTTCAGTCACTTAGCAGATGCTCTTATCCAGAATCGCTTACAAAGTAAAAGGTCAAAAGAGCATCTAATAACATGAACGGGCGTCAGTCTATCACACAGTGCTGTGATAACTAGTATCATTGTGAATACAGAATTCTACACCAAATTCACAAGTGCAGTACAACGGTACCTGCTGTAATAACCTCACAGCTAAGGGTACATCCGGGGGGGGATTTGAACCCAGCACCCTCTGGTGTTTGGGCTCCAGCTCCATTGGCTGAACATGTTGTTTACGCTGCAGGGAGCAGCGGAGGTGAGATCACAGCGACCCCTCCCTCACGCTGAGTATAGCACTGAAAGTAGGCCGGGGCTGGAGCCAGGACCTCGCTCTGATAAACAACCCCGCTTTAATGGCCTGGGGGGCGGGTAGGGGGCCGGAGCTGGCTCCTTGCCACCACACACTCCCACTGCAGCAAGGGCTGCAGTGTTCCAGCCTCGCTCAGCCCATCACACACACAGGCGCAGCCAGGTCTGTTCTCTGAAACACAGCCTGTAACAGCACTGACAGACAGCCTGTAACAGCACTGTGAAACACAGCCTGTAACAGCACTGTCAGACACAGTCTCTAACAGCACTGTGATACCACAGCCTCTAACAGCACTGACAGACAGCCTGTAACAGCACTGTGAGACACAGTGTCTAACAGCTCTGTGATACACAGCCTGTAACAGCTCTGTGATACACAGCCTGTAACAGCAATGAGAGACAGATAGCCTGTAACAGCACTGTGAGACACAGCCTGTAACAGCACTGTGAGACACAGCCTGTAACAGCACTGTGAGACACAGCCTGTAACAGCACTGTGAGACACAGCCTGTAACAGCACTGTGAGACACAGCCTGTAACAGCACTGTGAGACACAGCCTGTAACAGCACTGTGAGACACAGCCTGTAACAGCACTGTGCTCAAGCAAGCACAGGGATTGGAGCACAACTGTGCTGGCTTTGACAGGACCTCAGTAACACGAAGTTCAGTAGGAGTCCAAACCTCCCAAAGTTTATCACCAGGCCAAATGTACACGGGCCAATTTCTAACAAACCAGTACTGCAAGTATACTGAACGTGCACAGAAGATAGACAACTGCTTAAAGACTGATTTTTGTGGAAAAAAGCAGAAACGCACTACCGTGCTACTGCTTCATAAACAAGGCCGATCTGAGGACGAATGCCTTGGTATAGCTGGCATGCGGGCTGGTTGGCACGGCAACAATACTTACTTCCTGTGAAAGGCGTGTTTGCACGGGCATATCCCCAGCTCGTCTTTCTGTTTGAACTCCTCCAAGCACACGGCACATATCTGCGGAAAGAAGAGCACACGATTGGTCAGATCCAGCTTTCCCCAAAAACACACAGTCCTGTCACGCATTCAGGAAGCTGTGGGCTCAGGCAGAGGTTTCAGGAGGGGTAGAATGCTATCTGACAACGCCCGCATACCCCCCACCTAGATGACAAAAATAAATTCTCTAGTCAGCATAAAACGCAGAATAGAAGAGTGAGTCACACCCAGCACGGACTGGCTCAGGCAGGTTCAGAGCACACAACCCTATGGAGAAAGAGAGCGCTTCCACAAAGCAGAACTAGGATCTGATCTACGCCCCCTAGTCCAGTCCTGACGCAGTCTGTAAGAAAAAAAAGGATGATTCCTAATTGACTAAATTTAGAACATGACCTTTGACCTCTAAACGGTCCTTTGACCACTTAGACTCCCTCCATGGTGAACTACCAGGGTTAATAAGGTGACACAGCGCTGGAACTGTTTTCCAGCACCTTGTGTAGTAGAAGGGTTTTCATGTGAACTGTGTGCAGATGTGGGCAGACATGCGCAGATATGCTCTGAACTTGGACAGTGGCTTAAAGACGCAGTCACAGAACGCCTTTAAAGACATTTGCCTTCTGAACGAGGTGCAATCCACTCACCCCGAGTGGCTACGCCTTGTCTCTGTAAGCAGACATGCATAAAATGCACTCCTGGACTCTCCTGCTGGGTTTCTGTGCTCGTTACATTTACATTTATTCATTGTGATGTGCATGTGCACGTCTTAGCGACTCCCACCGCGCATGTTCAGACTGAGACAGAGAGCCACGCCCCTCCCGGCCACATCAAAAAACACTAACCTAACCTGCTAGGGCAGGCAAAGTTCAGGAAAGGGTTAAAAAGCACGTTACTGTACCCCATAACCACATCACAGCAGGCAACCCAGAGAGCGCAAGCTTCCCAAAAGAACCCAGAGAGCGCACACTTACATTACATTGCATCACTGGCATTTATCAGATGCTCTTATCCGAAGAGACTTACACGGGTTACACTTTTTTCCTTTTCCTCAAAAGAAGCCAGAGTGCATGCTTCCCCAAACGAGCACACTCCTGCACCCCCCCCCCCTCGGCCGTTACCGAAGAGACAGTGAGCAGGACCGGATACGGTGCTGGTTAGGCTGAACCAACGCCCCCCCGGTTAAGGAAACAAACGTGAATTACACAAGACCCGCCCCTCTCTCCTTCCTCTCACGTACAAACTCCCATGAACCTCGCGCACAGTGCCACCGGGCTGCCAAAAACCTGCCAATCCTCCCTGCTCCAATGCGCCTACCCCCCCTCGCCCTGTTTCCCTTGGCACAGGTAGGTTAAACACGGCCCGTCCCTGCTGGGACTTTCCTGGGGTGAACGTGTTGGCTGGGCACTGCAATAACAGGATCAGACCTGTTTACTTTCACCACAGGCTGCCGTTCGATCCGGGAAGATGCTTTCCAGGAACAATCGGCTTGGCTCTGGTTATAAAAGGAGGCTCTGTAGCATTCCTCCCCTTAAGAGTTCTGATTACTTCATACGCAAGACCCAATATTAGTTTGTACTGACTTCCTTTCATGTAGCTCTTTTAAGATCCTTACTAACTCCTCTGTGGGCAGCTGTGTGGCATAGTGGTAAGGAGCAGAGCTTGTAACCGGAAGGTTGCAGGTTCGATTCCCCCACTCAGGCACTGCTGTTGTACCCTTGGGCAAGGTTCTTAACCCAGAACTGCCTCAGTAAATATCCAGCTATATTAATGGGTAACATGTAAAAATTGTAACCTATGAAAGTGACCCTGGATAACCGTGTCTGCTAAATGACAATAGCCTAATGTAGATGTCATGCTCAGAGTGTCTGCTCTGAGCAGGAGTGGGTGCTGAGCTGCAGCTGATCTCAGGACAGTTGGGGCGATGGCTCAGGGACAGAAACTGAGAGCTGAGAGACTGTTTCCCCAGAGGCACAGGGAGCAGTGACTGAAGGCGTCTGTGTCAGGGGACAATGGGGAAGGCTCGGCCAGAGGGTGGGTCAGACTGACGTGTGAGCCAAGGGTGTGTGCGTGCGTGCGTGCGCGCGCGTACGTGCGCCTGTGTGTGTATTTGAGTAAGAGTGCATCAGTGTAGTCTCAGCGTACTGCAGACTTATTTAGCACTTCAAACAAGTCAGACAGACAGATCAAAGGAAGCAGCACAATCGGAGGCCTTTAAGAGTTTGCTCTCTGAAACAGAACCACGCCAGAGAGCCGGGGAAGTGAGCCTGACCTACATGAGGAACAAAAATTCCAAAACAAGACGGGCTGGGCAACAACCTAAAGAGCAGGGCAGATTCCGCCCAAAAGCACGGCCACAGCTCCGGCCTAATCAGCGAGGTCCACCAAACTCTCTCTCCACATGGGGCTCCTCTCAGCTCCTGGGAGCAGCTCCGGCCCGAGCTGCAGATCTGTGGAAGTGCTGATCTTCAGAAAGTGAGCTTCAGAAACAGGCAGGGCTTCCCAGGCCAAGGCCATGAGGATACAGAGATCACAGAGAACCGCTGCAGGGAAGCTCCCCCAGGGGCAGGAATGCAGTAACACCAGCCTGGGGCAATTATGCACTAATGCCAGAGTGGGGTAGAAATGCTGGCGTGGGGCAGTAACAGCAGAGAGTGGTAGTAACACCACAGTAGGGCAGTAATGTCAGGATGACCCTACAGTATCAGTGCTGCCACGATGCCAACATAAAGCAGCAATACCAGGGGGGTGCACGGCTGGTGGCAGCCCATGCACGAGAGACACTGAGCCCTGAAGGAGCACATCTGTCCCTGCCTGGCGGTGTCCACTGACCCTCAAGCCTGAGCACAGAGCACCCTGTGCAGAGACTAGCATTGCACTACCATCCTTCTCACAGACAAACAGATATACTGAGATATCAGCTGAAGCACGTCGGTGTGTCTGCGATGCTATCACGCTGCTGTAACTTCACTGAAACCTCAGAATATCACAGTCAGTATGGTTATCTGAGCAGATCTGAGGCCTCCACTGTTACGTGTGCTGGCATGTGTCATTATGTATACTGCGTGTGTACGGAGTGGAGCCTGTGTGTGTGTGTGTGTGTGTGTGTGATGCCCCCCTCGGCGGACGGCAGGAACCGCACGTACGAGCGGGACACAGAAATCTTCGAGCTTCAGTGATAATAAAGTTTGGGTCTCCGGAGTGTGCGGTGTGCCGGTCACTCCCACACGCGGCCCTGTCTAAACGGTATCAGAGCGTTGGCGCTGAATCTGAAGGGGGCGTGTGAAGTGGGCCGAAGCCTCCCCTCCCCTCCCTGCCCCCACTCGCGCCGCGGCCGCTACCCGCGGTAATTATAGCCTGTTGTTGCGTAACCTTACAGGCAAGGGAACATGTTGACAAGTTTGGGCCGAGTCGCCTCTGTGAGAGAACCCTTTATGAAATCATGCTGCAACAGGCACCTCTGATAGACTGAAATCTCCTGCGGTCAGGATTCCAGCTCACTTTCTGTCCACAGGAAAGAAACAGAACCAGTGTAAAAGCTGTTCTACCCCGCACACTGGGAAAATGTAACATCTGCACTGATGGAGTGTGTAAAAGCTGTTCTGACTGACACACTAGGAGAGGGAAACGTGTGCTCGGAGTGTTGCAAAAGCTGTTCTGACTGACGCACTGGGAAAGTTCCGGCGTTCCAGGTTTGGTTCACAGGTCGTAGGCTGTGGTTTTCCACAAACTGTCTTTAAACACTCTGCAGCTCTGGATGGAAATGCCTGCTAAAGAAATAAACAATCTCCACAGAAAGAGCATTGTTTCCCTTCTGCTGAAAGCAGCCCAGCTGTGGACCTCCAGAGACGCATCCCTCGGTGTGATCCAGACCTGCCTTTACAGAAAACACTGCAGCAAACACAGGGAAAGGACAATGAAGTCCCAGCAGGCACTGTCTAGTGTTCTCCTCACTTTCCTAAAGGAATGCTCTTAAATGTAGGTTTCCTTTCTGCCCTTTTAAAACGGAACCTTCTCTCTTTGACCTGGTAAGTCTCCCTATTACAATGTTCGTGTCTGTATTAATGAATGCGGTGAATATGTGCCTCTTGTCCCACACTAAGTCCCCTCTCATGTATAACACATAATATCGCTGTTCACTAAGAGCCAAACACACACACGCTAACATGCACAGAGTCTGATGCCAACCTGTGTTATCATTATGCCAACATTTCCCTGACAGCCACGTGAACACGTCAGTCCCACGGGCAGAGGACCGGCAGATGCGTTTATGAATAAATAATATAGCATGCTGTTTCATCATCCCTTCCAGAGGACGATGACGTCAAGCGTAGAGTCGGCTGTCTGGCGTCCAAAAGTAGAGCAGTCCCGTGTGACCAATCAGAAGAGGGGCAGGGGGGGTCACCAGTATCGAGGCCAGCGCTTTCCAACCACAAAAAGCCATGCGGTGGGACAAAGGGCCAAAGTGCTGACCCTGTCAGTCACGGGACCGTGCGGGGCGGGGGGCGCTGGTGTCCCGGGCAGCGGGGTGGGGTACCGTGACAGGGAGGGGCCCCCCTGCGGCCGCCGCACCCCATTGTCTCACCTCGCGGTCCCTGAGCCACAATGGAAGCCCAAAGTGCAACCCCAACAACTATCCCTGTGCCCGGCGCGTTTCCTGAACAAACTCACTGTAACGACACCCCCCCCCCCTCGCCCGTGTCAATGGAGCCGCTACGCACTCCTCTCTGTAGGAGCATGTGACCGGTGCTATTCTGTCAAAATGGAGTCCCCATCCCCACCCCACCTCCCGCCCCTCTCCTGGAACACTGTGTCAGTGCAGCTGCACTCTGGACACGCAGCCAAATGTGGTACCTGCCGGGCTGGTCTAGTGCCAGGTGCACCACATGGGAACTACTCTCTACTGTCAGGGGTAAAAACAAAAAATACATGAGCTTGAGGAGCAGTGGTGTGGACTAGCAGACAGGATACTGGAGATGAAATCAGAAGAAATCACTGCAATCGGGCCTAATTCTTCACCTCTGCCCTCATCAATAAAAAAATTCTCAAGACTCTGAACTGTTTCCATTCCAGACTGATGTGTATTCATAATAATATAAAGCTTCTGTGGGCTCCAGGGGACACGGAATTACATCTGTGTGTGGAATAAATACCAACATGCAAATCTATAATAACTACATCCTGGCACATGCCAATCTATAATAACTGCATCACACCAGACCAGCATAAAAGGGGAGCATAAATTACAAGACTTCCTCAGTAATCCCATAATTCCAGAGGGTGTTTTGGTTATCCTCCCAAGACAATGGGTGAGCCTGAATTCCTGACATACTACTCTAAACCTACAAAGCACCGCAGTGTTGTGTAAGACACACTAGGTTGGCTCCAGGACCCATTATGAAGGACGATGCTGCCAGACCAGAGAAAGAGTGCGTTTCCACTGTGCTGTGAGGCAGCTTCATGTAACACGCCTGCGTTAGCAGCGGCGGTACATGAACACTCCAAGGACACGCAGCGGTGAAGGACATCCAGTTCTGCTCCGACTGCTTTCAGCGCTGCTTTCTGTGTGTCGTGACAAAACCGCGTGTTGTGGAAGAAAAAGCAGCAAAAAAAAAAAAAAAAAAAAAAACCCAAGTGCTCGTCCGAGCCCAGTGTAAAGCTCAAGGATACATGAGCATATGGTGCTGCTGCAACAGAAACAACAGCTACTGCCTTTCGGGTCACGATTCGTCAGGACTGCCCACGTTTCAGAGACCAACAGCAAAAAGGCTCACGAAGCCTGTGCTGTAATGTGCATATTACTAAAATACTAATTACTACGCACTAACGCACAAATGTTTTCACACAAAAGCAGGAAGACCCAGACGCTCACAAACTGGTTTCATGATTGAGGGGTTTTAAGATCCTGAAGGACACTGATATGCGTGCAGGCCATCTAGCTGGTCGTATACACTATGAGAAGAATGCAGACTGAAACTCTTCATCTACAGTATGTCCTGTACATTATGTCCTGAGGCAATCTGCAGTATATCATTGTAGCAATGTCAAACTGTGGGGCTGATTCAAAACATGAATCAAGGGTATTCGCCTGAACAGAGAGTGCTTTTTCGTTTTTTTTTTTCTGGTGTTTTTTTGGCTGTGTCAGCCATTACTGTGACAACATTATTAATTCACACGTACCTAGAGCTCTCAAAGGACAGGCCCTTTCGTAAATTAGCGTCACGGCCTTGAAAATATCGGCCTGTTACCTGAGTGAGATGGAGTGAGATGTTCTGCTAGCATGGCAAAGCGCACTGCATCTGCCCAAATCAGTTTCACTCCCGTTCACATCTGCATTCTCCGTGCTACACGGTGAGGTAGATTCACCAGGCCAAGCCATTCCTGACCAGAAATGTGCTGAGAGAGGCTGGAATTTTCCATGCGTTCTCTGAAAATGTTTCCCAGATCACGCTCTCCATCAGACACAACGTCTCTGCAGAGAAGACTCCAACTGCCCCGATAACAACCTCACACTTTTAACACTTCTAGTAAGACTGTGAAGACATGTATTTTTACAGATATTTAGGGGAAAAAATGTTACATTTCAGAAATAATTCCGGAAAAAAGTGTGACATACATGAATTGTATCTGAGACGGGTTTTCAATCTTTCTGTGTCCTGAACTGAGATTGAGGATGTCTGAGATCCTTGCTCAAAGTGCCAAGAAAACCCCAACCCTATCGGAAGTCGTCTAATAGCTTTCTTGCTGGACGTCCTCCCAGGGTGTGGCAGCGCGACTAGCTGTGTTCACTGTGTACAACCACAGTGGCTCACCTACATGCCACATACCTACACAGCAGGTTCATCAGGCCTGAGGCTGTTTGCTCCTGCAGGATACTGTAGTCTCGTGGTGTCTGTTGTTCCAGGACTGATGCAGAGATGCTTTAACGGACTCAAAGCTGGCCACACAGACCCCTGTGCCGAGCAGAGTTCATTAGAGAGGACCTGTCAAGTGCACCGCGGTGATGCGGGGGGCATGTGAGCAGGCCCCCAGGAAAAGGGGGTCAAGTGTGTTTACACACTGGCTTCCAGCGCAGGAGAGAAACCCCTTAATCTTTATCTGCGCTGTCAAACACGCGTCAGACAGGAAATGCTTTCCGGCATTCCAGATTGGAGAAACAGATCCTCCCAATCCTTGCCCGTCTGCGGTCCTTCCTTATCTACCTCTGGGGAGAGAGTGGAAAATTCCAGAAAATTCAGAGAGGGAGGGAAAGGTGCAGCCAGAGAGAACGTTATTGTTATGCGCTGGGGCAGAAAATGGCACCTAGGCAACTGGAATCAAACATGATTCGCAGATGGCTTATCAGTGTAAAAGGGCCGACTATTCTGCCGTTTTATGTCAGAGAGGAACAGCTCCTGTGCCTGACTTTCCTCTGGTGAACCACAGCGCAATTGCACTGAGCTGTGCGTTGGTCTGCACGTTGGGTTCTGTGGTGGACTGTGCATTAGGTTGTGCACTGTGCTGGACTCTGTGCTGGGTTGTGCTTTGGGTTTGTGTGTTGGGTTCTGAGCTGGGCTATGCTTTAGGCTCTGCGTTGGGCTGTGCACCGAGCATTGTGCCGGACTCTGTGCCGGACTCTGTGCGCTGTACACTCTGCTTCCACAGCGAGCACAAGGCTGTTCGTCCTCGCTGAAACAATTCCCTTTTCCTGATTCTGAAACACCATCTAAACGAGGTGAGCCGCAACTACGCAAACCCTGTAATCTGCAATCCCAGGAAGCACAGGAAGAAGGGAAGCAGAGCGCAGTCTGCAGGAGGGCACGTGCTCTCTGTGGTGAAACGGGCAGCGGCAGAGAGGCAGTCTGCAGTGTGTCATCAGAAACAGGCAGGGGAAAGGGGCAGAGCGGGCCGGGTGACCGCAGCCCGGCAGGGGGGACTCCCGCCGCTACTGTGCGCGCTGGCTTGCGGAGTCCAGCCCTGGCAGGGTTACATAACTCTGTTTTCAAAACATTGCTGCCGCGGTGACAGCCGGGGGGAGACGCAGGGGCCGGCGGGCCACTTCAGAGCCCTGAGATAAGAAGGCCAGCTGTCTCAGAGTCACGCGCCTGCCGTCAGACAGCAGGGAGCTGGGGTACAGCCTCTCTGCTGGGGACGGAGTGAGGGACAGCAAGCCTCACGGGGGGAAACTCCACAGAGTGACAAAATCTTTCAGGGACCAGGACGTAACATGACAGAGAAGAATCACTGCGGTGCACTCGTGGTACTTGCCTTTAAATAGCATGTGAAATTTGACTGTCCTGGGCAAGGACTGCACAGTATAAATGGTCAGATATTAGCATCACTAAGCATCACTGTTAGGCCTGCATAACAGAGGTGACACCAGAGGGAAAGTGAAGGGTAGAGTCAGCTGGGTGTTTTTCTTACCTCATGCAAATTCAGCTCTTTGACCTTTTCCTTCTGTATAACCTGTAAAATGAGGAAAAAAAGCAAGGTTACTAATCACGTCCAAAGTCATTCACCACTCATGACAATCCATATGACAGTGACATTATATTCTTTTACCTTTACCAAAATCACAGACGAATCACATGTAAAATCATACAAAGTAAAGAATGCGTATGTACAGCCTTATTCACAGAAACAACAGGAAAGCATGACTATCAGCACTGAGCTGCATATGGAAACCAGCTGCACAGATATTTCAAATACTTCAGGCAGACAGCCAGCGGGGGAAAAGAGCCCTTGTAACACAGTGCAGCAATGCAGTGGGGCCCACAGTGCAGTCAGGCCCACGTTGCAGTCAGGACGGTAAAGGGTGTAACGCACAACAGCAGCAGTGGACATACTGCACAGCCTCATACATGGCCTGGGGAAAGCCAAATCTGAGAGGGCGTGTGTAACAGCCTGGGGGTGCCTGTTCCCCCTCACTGCCCCTTCTGTTGGCCTGGAGCCTTCACATGCTCTGAGCCTACCCATGATTCTTCATTAAGGAGCACTCAAGAAACAGTAGCCAGGCTGCGTGAAGGAGCGGTCAAAAGCAAGACACAGGACCGCAGTGGGACTGGACTGGGTGCAGGCAGAGGTTATGTGTTAGCTTAATTCGGGCATTGGCTGCCATATCCCTGTTTCCCCTGGTTCTGACCCAATCCTCTCAGGTTTCAGCTGGACCATGAACAGAACAGACAGGCTTTCTTACCTGTTTATAGGCATACAGCTCCTTATGCGCCTGGTGCCGTAACCTGCAGAGCAAAGCAGAGAGAATTCTCTTTGTTTAACACAGGGACACAACAATCCAAACACACAATCACAACATTCAGCTGTTTTTCTTTCACAACCTGTAATAAGGAACACCAACTCAAACAACTGCAGGAGATCAAGGAGAGAAAGAAACAAAACCAGACAAAAAAAAAAAAAAAACAGTGATGAAAATACTCCTTTAAATAAAAGAAAATGCATCACCACTAAGGGCAGAGGTGACAATTGGTCGTTTGTACGTAGAGAACGCCGAGTGACTCAACGCAGCATAGCATCGGCCCAGGTGCTCAGCTGTGGATGCGGATTCCCACGCAGCAAACACTAAGTCACCCGGGGTTTCCGTAAAGCCTGCGGGTGCGTGAGGCAATTGCTTGATTTGCATGATGACATTACATGGGGAGGTGCATCCTGTGCTACAGAACCACATTCAAAGCAGAATGTGGTATGTGCCTCTCTGGCAGCCCTTAGGGTGCAAAACAGGCACGATCATACTAGGTGATCAAAGCATTTCACCGTCGTGTGAAATCAAATTTCAAAACCCCGCAGTCCACACCACGTCTTTATTATATATATATGAGTGTAATACAGATATAAGCTGCTGATGAGATCACCGTGGCCTAATCTCGCCGTGCCGCCAGACCTCGGCGAGTGGCGTGATGAACGGGGCTGTAAACACACACGACCTGCCCCCCGCTGACCCACATCGTTCCTCGCTCCGTGACGGTCGTGGTTGGGGGGGCGGCGTGCATTGTGGACTATAATACCACAGTGTCCATGGAAACTCGACACCTTCGCTCAGTGTCGGAGAGACGCCGCGGTGCCCGCTTCGTGCTATTAACTGGTACAAGCACTGTCGCTGCGCTCTGGTTTAAAGCAAAAAAAAAAAGCTCAATGGCCTGGTTATGTTCGCCTTTTTTCAAAGGCTATAATTTCTGCCCTCCATCTTTCGCTGTGTCAGCGTAGGCACTTTATTATGGGTTTCACCAGGGACCAGCGAGTGCCATTTCCCAGCGTACCTAGCTCTTTCTGCTGACAGCGCAGATGCGACTTTCAGCCAATCACGGGCTGAGAAACTGCCACCCCCCCCACCGGAGGGGGGGAGGAGTGTGTAAGTGTCTGTGTGTGCACGTGTGTGTGTGTGCGCGCACGTGTGTGTGTGTGTGTGTGTGTGTGTGTGTGTGTAGGGGAGACAGTGAACTCATTCGGAGGTCATCTCGTGAGGCCCACACGCTGAAGGCAGCCAAGCTTCACGGCCCGACAGGAAGTTTACATTCTGAGCCCTGCGATCCCAGCGGGGAGGCGTGACTGTGAGCAACTGTGGAAAAATACTACAACACTACAGCCCGAAACCTGGGGCAGATCAGCCGCATACAGCTGACGCACATATGCACGAAAAACGAACACAGTAAGCTAAGACATCTTCCAGAAGAACCTACTGCCCTGTCAATGGGAGTGGGGGTTAACAGCTGTCTGCTTTGTGCACGCATACAAAATACAGATAAACTCAAAAATCAATCATCACCTAACTGCTGTGTGGTACAGACTGCCTGATATTTAAGCAGGTTGTGAAAGTGTTCTTGTTAAAACTGAGTAAAGCAGGTTATGTCACATTAAGGCAGGTGATATTAACCAGGCTCATCTGTCCCACACAGACACACACCTCGAATCAGACGTTAATTAATTAAACACACAAAAAAGGTATTTGTTCAACAAAAGACATAACAAAAATGAAATGAGCAGAATGCATATTCATATATACATATTCATTTGCGTGGGTGTCAATGAGAGAGAAAGACAGAGTACAGGAGCATATGACATCAGCAGAGTGGTCTTTAACAGCTTGGTCCCTGCCCCTCTGCAGAAATCAAAGCACAGACACTTCAACAAAATGAAGAGAAAGAGAGAGAGAGACAGAGAGAGGGAAAGAAAGACAGAGAAAACATGGTATAAGATTTACCTCCATTACTAGTAAGCTTAACCTCTCGGAGCAGAGAGGAGGTGGATCTGTAAGACAGGCAGCACAGTCTAGGAGAGACACTGACATTCTGAAAGAGACCAGCATGTAAAGGTGCAGAAACTCCCGTTGTCAGGACATGTTTGGGGAAAACCAAGGCCGCAATGGGGTTGGGGGGGGGAATTAATAAAATGAGCCAATCACTGCCTCCTCTCTCCTGTCTGACAGACGCAGCTACTTTGTTACGTAGGCTGTGGTGAAAAGCTGCTCGGCAACTTGAGGCGAAAGCGTTTCTGTGTATCAAAGCAAACAGAGTTATATTTCTGAAATTTACGAGCGTGTTATTTATCATTTTAAATCCTGACTGCGAGAGAGGAGGAGCGCTCCCCTCTCTGGGAACGCGCTCGCCGGTGCTGGGAGGACTTCGCGAGCGTGTGTCGGCCCTCGGGAGGGAGTTGTGAGCAGCTGCAGAGTGCGACCCCTGTCAGCTCCCGGCGTTTACCTTCGCTCTGGATAAACAAGGGAGACGTTCGCAGGTCAACTCCAGCGTGCGGCTCCTTCCTGCCACGCTCTGCTATTCAGTAAGCCTGCCCAATCAAAACTCACCGAGCTAATACTGAGCCGCTCGATTACGCCACTAACATCTGTCCAATCTAAACTGACTTAGCTAGCTAATGTGCAGAAGGCCCAGTAAGGCTGACATTTGCCTCACAAAGGCTGAGGAAAGAACTTTCTCTTTCTCTTTCTCTCTCTATCTTGCGCTGGGTGCTTTTCCATATGAATAACGTCATGCAAAGTACGATCATAGTTCACAGTGGGGTTAACTTTGTTTAAACTTCCTACTGAGCCTATGCTTAGCCTAAACCTCAGCTGCTTACTCATTCTCTTCTATGCTTCAAAAATAGGCCACTGTGCCACTGAAAGCAACCCTGAGACTAAGCAAAGTCTACGCTGTGATGTCAGGAAAGGAATGTGAGAAACAGCCGAATCAAGTCTGGGCTTGAACTTCCCAGCTCTTTCAAACACCTCAGTTTAACTTATCTGACACTGAGTATTTTTAGCATCTGTCATTCAGTGATGTATGTGTATCTGTACAGCAAGCTGTTACCGTGGATTAGTGCAGCGTGGGCCAATAGCAGGGGTGGGAGACTGCATCTTTAAAAGCTTTTCTTATGTTTGTGCATCAACGACTTGGTAATCTGACCACCTTTTTTGTTTTCCAGAAGCGAATGGTGATTTGGTGAGACCGCATTGCAGTAACACACTACGTATTCATTTCGATATCTAGAAGCTTATGGGTGTTTTAGTGAGACACTGCAAAGCTATCATCCAGAGTGTATGGGACTGAGCGGATTTATCAAACAGAACACAAGGAATGTTTAATAAACGGGAAATGGACTTACCGCATCCCCGGCTGGGTAGCTTCAATTTGATTGACAGCTGCCGGCTCTCACCGTCTCTGGTAAGAGACGCTACAATTGCACGTTATTTCTAGTGCCCCCCAGTGGCGGGGCGAGGCCTTTCTGCGGGCGTCGGGCTGACGGGGCACCAGAGCGATGGCTTCTCTGCCCTCTCGCTGCCCCTGACACTCACAATGCAGTGCCCCGACTACTGACGCTACCGCAGGCTGTTCTCTTAAAAAAACACAAGCATGGCCGTGCGTGCCGCAGGTTCACCAAATGTGGGTCAGCTGTGTAGCATAGTGGTTAAAGAGCGGGACTCGTAACCAAAAGGTTGCCGGTTTGATTCCCCACTGGGGGACTGTACCCTTGGGCAAGGTACTTAACCCACAATTGCCTCAGTAAATATCCAGCTGTATAAATGGATAAAATGGATAACATTGGGGAGAAAAAAAGAACTGTAACCTATGTAAGTCGGTTTGTATAAGAGCATCTGCTAAATGGCAATAATGTAATGTTAAAAAAAAAAATCAGGTGTGGAAGGGTCTGGCGGGTGTGGGCTCTGCACGGCCAACCAGGCCCACCCCTTTCTTTCTCCAATGCTCCACAGGCCCAATCCTGGCCTACATTTTTATATTAGCACCAGACAACAGTGACGGCGATAGGCCATGTTCGCAGAGATCTAACAGTGAGGGGGGGTTGGGGGTGTGGCTCATCTCAACCACCACCGATGTGTGTCACCACAAACAGGCCGCTCACCTCATGCCAGATGAGGTGGAAATGACTGATGAGGAGGAAATGATTTAGCCAGTTTAACTGGGGATAATTACCTTCAGGCTATTAGATTAAGACACCCATATAACAGAAGCCAGCGTAGTGGCTGGGTGCCCACTGCAGACTGAACAAGCAGAATGACTACTGCTCCACTCTGAGTCTATTTATGGGGCTACTGAACTCGCGTGTGTCGTTAAAGGGAAGTACTTTGTTAGCCGAAAACTAGATTTTGCAGTGCCCACTTATTGGTGTCATCCAGAAATTGTAGTAGTTTAATTCGGTTAAACCTGCTTCAGTAAGGTTGTCTGTACACAGAACCCAGAACACAAATGGAAATTAAACTGGAAGTGCAAAGGTTCAGAACTGAAAGGGGGCAGATTAACCGCCACCCCTGGTGCCATGTGATTGGACAGAGCACACTGGTAAATCTGCTACACAGACCAGTAACAGCACAGACCATTGTTGTGGCTTTTTTTGGAGAACAGCCCAGAGAGACTTTAAAAGCTGGCTACTGGACAAAGACAGGGGGTCGTGGGCCTGCAGCCAGTCGTACTTGGAGATTTTCTTGTCTCTGTGTAGCCTGTAATCTCTCACGAACGTGGCCCAGAAGTTTGGCAGATGCTATGGGGGCAGAAAGGGAGGCTCCTATAAAGGAGGCACCACAAGGCCACGGCGAGGGTTCCATCACATCTACATGTGAATGACCCCATAGGATAGCCGCCGTAATGAGGCCGTAACTGTAGCCATATCTTTTCCCGCTCAGGAGAGAAAAAGGACACACAAAAGGCTTTACATGAAATTCATTTCCAGCAGCCAAACAGACAGTGAGATTCTTTATTACAAGTGATGTCATTTGACTAAGGGGAACGATTCTAGAATTGTGGGGTGTAGAAAACAAACGGTTTTGTACTTTTTTTAAAGATGTAATTGAGAACTGTGGAGTTTGTTTCTGTGATTGGCCTGCTACTGAGCAGTTCTTAAAGGTGGTTTTTTTCAGATTATCAAGTCAGCAACTGTTTTACCTTCTCCAAACTGTGCTGTGAAACCTTTCCAACCGCTGTGGAAAACCTTCGTTAATACCAAATACAACAAGACAGCACACACCAAACAGAACAGCAGTACAGCCCAAACTGAACAGCAATAAAAATGCCATACAACTAAAATGGACAGAGAAAGAAAAGGCACTAGCAGATGATCTTTGATTAGATTTGATCAGTACTAAACAGAGATTTACTGCAACTCGAGAAAGTAAATAAAGCTCACAGATATATTGGTGTGGGTAGACTAAAACCATTTGATTGTCTACACATTTTAGATGCACTGACAAAAGGAACCTTGCTTCAGATGGTTAAGCCTTTTCATTAAGAAGTACATACCCATTACACTAGAAGAATATACAGCTACAAAACTGCAGCAATTGATATACAATAACATCAGTCTGCAAGACTGCAAGTTTGCAAAAGGATTTGAATATTCTTGGTTTAATAATGAATTATACCACACAACTCAAACCCCAGTTACAGACTGCAAAAAGACGCCCTCGCTCCTCCTCCCATAGGTCAAGCCATTACATAAGCCCCTCTGCGGTCAGCAGAAGATATTTTAACAGGCATTTACAGTACCCAGAGAAACCCTAACCCTGTGAGAGCTGATGAAGTGATAGACTCTGGTGACAGGGTGACATGACAGCTGAACAACAAACAGAGCTAAAAACCAGCTCCAACCCTTCAGGTTTAACAAGCCGAATAAATAATAAATACATAAATATGCAAATAAATTAATGAAGCAATTTCAGATGGACCTCAAATTAATGTTCAGTGCAGAACATTTCTGCTATTAGGGCACAAACATAAATCTAACCTTCTTTTACTGCTTTCACCAAACAAAGGTCCCTTTTCCCCAGTAGTCAGAGGTACAGTGAGGGTCTCTCAGCCACCCACGGCCAGACACAGCTGTTCTGTTTCCCCTGCATCAAAGCGGAGCCTCTGTACACAGTCTGTGTGCAAACCTCAACAGCCCTCACTCATACCGGGTGCCATAAACACCTCCTGAGCCCACAGCACCACGGGGAGGAATCACAGCTGCTGACAGAGGCACTGGGGCCAAACCAGTTCAGAGCTCGTAAAAGTTGTAAACCGGGTTTGTGTCTTCCTTTTCAAGCTACTTTACCCATTCAGGTCACTCAAGGAGAGACACCCAAACAGTAAAAGCTCCCACAATGTAGCTGGAAAGCTCCCAGAATGCAGTTGACCTGACAAGGAACTCTACACTGTACTACACAGGAGTCTCGTACAGACTCCACCCTCTGGTTCTCTGACCCCGCCCCCCCAGGCCTACTTCTGACTCATTGCTGGTCACTCTGTGAACTTCAACCTTTGTGTGAGAGAGACTACTTAAACCTGCTTGTAAATTACACACAGGAACCAAGCCCAGTGTTCTGTGAAACTGAAAGGTTCCATGGAAAAGAAATGACTTCTTGGCAAAAAACGCACTTGTACTTACTGTAAACCGATCTCCTTAAAAGAAACCAAGCAATCACTGGCATGTGGCCAAGACTTCCCCTGTTCTGCACACACTTTCAGTCTGAATTCTTCAGAGTTTACCATCTGGCACCTTTTTGTGCTAAATCCAGCACTGCCCAGACACACAGGAGCTGCATATTTTTATTTAGTTGTGATTGATGCTATGCCTTTATCAAAGCTGTCATTATTAGGAGGTGTTTACACAAAACGACCTTTGCAATAAATATCTAGTTAATCTGCATGACTGTTTCCATGTCTGTGAAAACCATGGTGATGAAAGCCAAATAGCATCTCTGCAGGCAGAAACCAGTGCAAAGCTTGGCTTTGTCTTGGCCAACGAGTGCCATTTTACAGCAATTATGGATGTTACTGCGGTACCTGAAGACAGTGTGTGTGTGTGTGTGTGTGTGAAGTTTGTGTAAACACACTGTTCCACTGATAGGCATGCATGTTTTTAATGAAAAGGCAACCATCAATCTGAAGCAAGTTTCAGCAAGGTAGAGTCTTTAGACCCACACAATCACTGTAGATCATCTGCACAGCTTGGACAACTCTAATAAAAAATAAGCAGAAATACCCTGATAAAAAAGAAGTAAAATAAAATAAAACCTGCGTGGCATTCAACAGGAAAGGAAGGCACATGCACGCAAGGTGTGAAGTGTTCCTTTAAGGTGAGCTCTCTGGGTCTTACCTGATGAGGTAGCAGCAGAAGAGCAGGCTGAGGATGAAGACAAATATGGCTGTTCCAAAGACGACGATGTAGATATTCAGGGGCAGGTTCTGGAACCCTATATTCGGCATTCTGAAACTGTAGTGCTGGAAGTCTGAGCTCATGGATATGCTGAAGGAGAGAGAGAGAGAGAAAGAGGGAGAGATAGATTAGCATAACTTTGCCAATAACTGGGGGGAGGGGAACTTAACTGGCTGTCTTTAGTTCAGTCTGTGACCCTGATTTATATCACTGTCTGTGTTAGAAAGGCCCATCTGTGGGTTATCACAGCAACAGCACCTGAACTCACACAGTGTCTGACTGTCAGATTAAATACCCAAGGAATGGGTATGTATCACAGCTAACATCACATCACAGTTAACTTATCAGAGCTAACAAATCACAGCTCAAATCACAGCACAGACAGCCAATCAAAGCTAACATCGCGAGACAGCTAACCAATCAGAGCAAACATCCCAGCACAACTAACCAATCAAAGCTAACATCACGGCACAGCTAACCAGACAAAGCTAACAAATCACAGCTAACATGAGGAGACAGCTGACCAGTCACAGCTAACATAATGAGACGACTAACTAATCTCAGCTAACAAACCTAAGTACAGACAATCACAGCTAGCATCATGAGACAGCAAACCAATCACAGCTAACATCACAGTCCCGCTAAGTGTTACGTCTTCAGTGTTTCCCACACGCAATGTGATGTTGAGCTTGCGTAGGCCTGAATCTTAGAGGGTCAGCTTGGCTGAAACGTTATCATTTGTTGCAAAAATAAAAGATAATTGAGAGAGGTCACACACACATCTGACGTGAGAGACATCTGCTCATTTAGAACAGCAGGTATTCCAAAACAGTGAGCGGTGTGAATGCTCAGACATCGCTGTGATTTGAGCACACCATCCTGTGCAGGAGCACTCATCTCTCAGCCTGCAGTTACTGATTTACACTGCTGAACACAAACAATTTCAGACTTTGGTTTATTCCACTCTGCTGCAGCTTTTCAGACTAGCGCTGCTAGCACGCTAATAGAAGCCGCTCTGCTGTAGCTGTTCAGGCTAACGCTGCTAGCTGGCTGATAGCAGCCACTCTACTCTAGCTGCTAGCTGCCTGATAACCCTGGCTCTATTATAGCTGGTCAGGCTGACCTTTGGCCACCATGCAGGCAATTTGCTGCGGCTGTGATCCAGCTCTCTTTTCTCTCCCAAACAGCTACGGTTCATTACCTCTCCTTACCCCCCACCCCGCCTGCCCTTCAACACCTGTGTGCGTCACAAAAACAACAGGGCGAAGGTCAAAGGGCGCGGCCTCTGAACACGGCCGCATCCGGTCGCTAGCCCTGACTTTGCCCTCCTTTTTGAGGGGTCGGAGGTCTACCAGTTGGTGGGGACACAGGGAACTTGAAACACATTTCGGCTTATTCAATCATTGCTGAGTGTCGTAGCGCTGTTTGCTCTTAGGCTGTGCTGAGCATTCCTATGTGTTCATTGAAAAGGCCATTGACGTAGTAAGAGGCAGGTTTGGAAAAACAAAAGCAGTCCCCGGGGTAGCTGATCAAACACCCCCATTGACTATTTCCAGAAAACACACTTCAAGTTCCATTTAAATTCAGACGTTACAACAATAACTGGCAGACAAACTACTTTGCAGTTTTCAGACCTACATGCCCTGCAAGGCAAATTCAATTTGGGTTCCATGGAAATAAAAATTCAAAGCACAAAGAAGAATTTGGGACAACTGTGGTAAGCTCGCGGGGGCTGCGATATTCGTTCCAGTACAATTAAGCAACGGCAGTTTGTTTCTGGACATCTAACATTAACAGGACCTGACTATCTGGACCGAGCTCAACCCAGGCCCGGAACAGGCGCCTTTCTTCCCCAGATCTGGCCCTCGGGTCAGCTGAATGCCGGACCCGGCGCCTGGAGACAGAACATTTCTGTCGCGCTTGGCAGTGCGAAGGCTTACATAACACTCTGGGGACATGTTTTTACACAGGGTCTGGCAGGCAGGCAGGTACACAAATATGTTCTCTATTTTAATGAAAGCACATTAGCACTTCCCCTCGCAGAGAAAACAGTGGGAGTGTAGCTGAACGTGGGGGATAGTTCAATATTGCATTACACTATCGTCATTAATCATACGCTCTTATCCAGGTGAGGTTACAATTTTTATATTTTATTTACAAAGTTATACAGTTGGATATTTACAAAGGCAATTTTAGACTAAGCACCTTGCCCAAGGGTACAGCAGCAGTACCCCAGTGGAGGATCGAACCAGCAAAATTTCTATTATGAGTGCTACTCCTTACCAATACACCACACCGCTGCTTGACACTTTTTTCACAGCTGAATAGATACTGATTTGAGTACCTTACAATTGTAACAGCAATACCCCACTGGACACCACACTGCTACCCGCTGCAGCTTTGCTATCACGCTAATGCCATGCAAGGTGAAACTAAATCATGCTTTAGGACACATTAAACCTGTATTTATCTTGTGCCACCTCACGTTTAAACATCAGTACAGGAAATGCCGACAAGCAATTTGATTCCGGCCGAAAGTGGATGTAAAAACATCTGAATTGCTCATTCTTATGCAGCTGTCATCTTTCATACTTCACTCATCAGCTGCATGATCTCTACGGCCACCCGCATACATGTTACAGTACCAGATTATCGTTTATGATTGAATTCAAACTCTGAAGCCTTTTCTCATTGGTAGTGCACATGTATCAGATTCTTCCTTAGTATGAATTACTCATTTCAACAGAGAAATAATACCCGACGAGAGAAATGTAGCGGATGACATTTTTAGCCATGGATCTGTGGTGTGACACAGGCAGGATGGATGCCTGATGACTTGGCAGCAAGTCTGACTCTGTGTGTGTGTGTGTGTGTGTGTGTGTGTGTGTGTGTGTTTGTAAGTGCATGTGCATAGGAATATGTGTGGTTGTGTGCATGTGAATGTGCATATAAATGCGTGTAGGGGTTTGACATCTGTACAAGTGGCTTTGCAGAGCCTGTTTTGATAGTTCAGCTAAAACTATTGGTGTGCAACAGCCAGAATTGAATGGGGACAGAGCTGCTACTTATAGAAGTCTCCTGGGCAAAAGCACTCTAACAGAGGTGACAAAAGGGGAAGCTGGTTAGCAGCGCCTCTCTCTTAGTGGCCTGGTCCTCAGCTCCAGGCCTAAGGAAATAGAAACTGATAGATAATCCAAGCCAATGGGCTGCGCTTTCTCTTCTCCTGAATTCAAACTACCTTAAAATCTCAGCCAGGAGCTATTTTGATCCAGTGACGCCACATTGCTGTACATGAAACCTATGTTTATAACAACCACCTTGCCAAATGCATACTTCAGTGGGGAGGAGAGATTGTGGGGGGGATCAGTGGGGGGAGGGGGTCCAAAATACCCCTCCAGGGGTCACTCCCCTGGGAGAAATGACCCCACTGGTGGCAGCAGCGCCAGGCCGCCCTCCAAGGCACCTCGTGCGCGGTATCAAGATTCGCTGAGCCGGACAGCTGTGAAAACCAGGTCGTAACGGTAACTGTACCCCGCGGCGGTAAACAACCACAGAGGCACAGCGGAGAAGCCTCGTCAGGGTCCGAGTGTCTCCACACCCGAGGAGCCACGCCAGGCCCTCCCCCGCTCCGGGATGGACCCACGGGATGCCTCTGCGTGCGTACATCCACGAAAACCCGTGTTGAGACCGAAGTCCTATCAGGGAGGTCCTGGGAGGCAGTTCAGGTCAAGTGAATGGCAGTGACGTGACTGCACTTCCTGCTCCCTTGGTTCAAGAGGAACTGCCTACAGATCCCGTCTTATTGCCGCTGAAAGTCCAGAATCACTGAGCAATGGTGAACGACACTGGCTGGCCTAATGGCACCAGGTTTGGCATGTAATCCAGAGCACTACTGAGAGCAGCGCCTGAAACCTCACCTCTTCAGCACCCCCAAAGCCCCCCAAAGCCCCCAACCCCCCAAAGCCCCCGGACCCATCAGCAGGCCTTTCTCACACCTAAAAATACCAGCGGCACACTCGAGGCACGGCCTGTTCCCAACGCCCGGCCTGTGCCCTGGCTGCCCGGACACAAGACCTCTGAACTTCAGACGGCGAGAGATGTTAGCGCTTCCCCCCTTCCTTTCAGAGGCTGAGCGGGACTGCACACTGACAGAGCCGCTAAACCTGCCCAAACAAGCAGCGCACAGCCAGACATCTCCCGCTGACGCAGCGGAGAGTGCGTCATCATGGGTAATACTGTGCAAACACACGGGCCATTCCCACGAGCACGTGCCACGCCCTTTTCCTGAATTCTCCTGAATTCCTGTCTTGATACAGAGGGCAGGAAGCAGTGCTCTATGGCAGAGAGTGTCAATGATGTAATAATGTAAACGGCTCCTGATCGGTTACTGGGTGGATTCCACACTGTCCCAGTCTGTACAGGGCGGTCTGCCCTCTCCCTGTACCAGGGCTGCAGTCGCATGGCACCTCGGTCGGCACGGCGAGGGTTTCTCAGCCCGGCCTGCTCAGCTCCCACGGGGCTGCAATCAGATTCACACAGGAAGAGCGAAGCTGCTGAGACAGACAGCGCTCAGCCACGCAGCGAGGGTGTTTCTCGGAGGGAGACTCACTTTTCAGGATAGACTTACCCACGCTCGTCAGGCTCAGAGGGCAGAGATACTGAGAACGGACTGGGGCTCTAACTCCGGGGGACCTTACTTTGGGTCAGACAAGTCTCTTTCACACACCTGCTGCATCTGCCTTAACTACACTAGAAATCTTGGGTACTTACCTCAAGCAGCGGAAGGAGTGTCCACACACACACACAAACACACACACACACACACACACACACACACACACACACACACACACACACACACACAAACACACACACACACACACGCACACACCCCTTCCCTCTCGAGCGCAGCCCGGCAGCCACAGAAGTGCTCCCGCTCCGAGGCTGGTGTACACACCGCGGCCCCCCTCCACCCCGCTCATATCATGAGTTTGTTTTCTCTTTGCGCTAATCGGCTCATTCAAACATGCACGGTCGATTAGCTTTTCGAGACCGCTCTCTCACACCCCCCCCCCCTCCCCCGCCACTCCAGTCCCCTCCAGGCCAAACAGAGGTACGGGAGTGTGAGGCCCGGCCAGGAGGGGTCCCTGTCACACGAGCCGGGCAGCTGACTGCCAGGCGGAAACCCGGCAGGGTACACAGTGTCCCCGGACCCGCCCATCGGAGAGCACATCCGCTTTTCCCTACCAGAACAGCATGTCCAGCGCTAAACGTTGAAGGTGGACATTTCAATAGGCTCTGCCTCCCTGCCTGGAGACACACCGATGAATCTGCCTCCTGCCATGTTGTTCTGTCTCTGTCTGGCCTGTTCTCACTGACCCTTAACGGAAACACAAATGCAGGGGGTAAACCGGAAAAACATTGGATTCATTTATGTTTTTTGATGATGTGACTTCAATCAGGTAGCGTCTTTCAGATCGCATCAGCCATGTGCGTTTGCCTGTGTTCCTCTACCTGTGTTTACAGTCTTAGGTGTTCTTCTACTAGTGTTAGTAGAGCTCCTCTACCTGTGTTTGGAGTTTTACAGCATTACTGTGCACGTTTGCGGTTTCAAAGTGTTCTTCTGCCTGTGGTGCACACTGAAAGAGCAGGGAATCTGTATGGTTTAACTGCCACACTCACAGTGGGCGGGAGAGGAGGAGGCAGCAGTCATTTCTAGGAACACTTCCCTGAAAGACATATTGTTCCCGCAGATGTCCCACTCAAGTCCGCACACAATGGCAGGTATCAGAGCCAGGAGCAATCAGGGGCTCTTCAGGGGCTCTGGACACAATGTGTGAGAGGAAGGCCACGCCCCTCGCGGACTTCCCCCCGG
Organism: Megalops atlanticus; assembly: GCA_019176425.1. Lineage (NCBI taxonomy): Eukaryota > Metazoa > Chordata > Actinopteri > Elopiformes > Megalopidae > Megalops > Megalops atlanticus. The sequence continues at coordinate 3,856,049 of CM032894.1, forward strand.
CGCGTCTCACATGTTTACGACACGCGAAACCAGATACGCATCACGCCCTGTGTGTCCGCGCTCCCGAAACCCGCCTGGCTATCGCGGATTGTCACTGGCCGAGTCCAGGAAGACCCGTAACCTGTGGAGTCAGGCCTGTGCTTTCCTTTCCCCCAGACAGGCCTCGCCAGGAAGGGAACAATACTAGATTGGAATAAACTGGCTATATCAACCGCTGATTTCTGAAACCACACTCACATCGGCTTTGGAAATGCTCTCCTTGGCTGGACCACAACTTGGGCACTGTCTGACTGGCCTTTTTTCCATAAACAGATTCTTCGCAGATAAATAACAGTTAAATAACAGTTAAATAAGAGGTTTTCCCCACAGGGAGCAGTCAAAAGAATTGCTTACACAATTCTACCGTATGGAGGAAGAAAAAAGAAAGAGTAAAAAAAATGCTGGCAAAAGGAAGAGGCCTGCAGGGTCACTCCAGTAATCTTCCATCCCATAGTGGGGGGGGGGTGATAGCCCTCAACCTCCACCCTTCTTCTGCTCCTCTGAAGCGACGGTGTGCGATTCAGGTGAAAGGTGAAACATGCGTCCCCGCCTTCGCTCCCGAACACCGGCGCTTATTGATCTCCTAATCGATCGCCGCGCTCGGGGGACGGATAAGCAGTCCGCCTGGAGATGAACCACACCCTCCGGGCCCACGGCCGAGGACTGGGAGGATCACTCTCTGTTGCGACATCAGACCCGACGGCTGGCCAGGAAGTTGCAATGCATTATACTGGACTCACAATGAACCGGAACCACAAGACCATGAGATTAAGGCTTCTTTACGACATGGTGTGTAAACTTGGTCATAAAATTGGGTTGGGGAATTCCAGAGAAGGGCCAAGCCCAAGGGGCCGAAAGCTATCCACTCACAACTGGAGACAGAAACACTATCCAACTGATATACAGAGAAAAACCTTCACACGGCGCAGGCGGAATATCCCTTTAATGCATCTCCAAGTTTGCTGTGTTTTCCCAGGGAATAGCCAACATTTCACACAACATAAGTTCAAATCAGGTCTTTTCGTGATTCAGTCCAAAACGGAAGTTTTCTCTCCGCGGTCCTCGGCGATATCACACCAACACGACTGGCAGCAGTGGCGATAACATAATGTGCATTTTTAGCGTGAGTTTAATGCGCTCCCCTGCGCTTCAGTTTTTCTTTTTTTTCCTCCCCTCTCCAAATAGCTGACGGATGTGGTCTTTTGCAACACCCACAGCCAAAGCCAATTTACACAGACTTGTGGCAGCCCCCCGCCCCTGCTCCCCACACCACCCGAACCCCCCCCGCCCGCTTTACCGCCACACACACCACCAGAACAAAGACTGCTGTCTGAATCTGGAGTGGAAATTTCCACCGTTGGCACAGCCAGCGGCGGGATTCGCGCGTTTGAAACCGAATACGGCGAAGGCCAGCGGAGCACAGGAGCACAGGGGCCTGCCCTGTTCGGCCTGCTCCCGAGACACAGCCTCTTGCAAAACACAGCGCCGTCAGCCACCACTTAATTAACCACTAACTCCCAACACAGGGACAGAATTATCACAGATTAGATAGTGTAATTATCCCTGGTAAGTAGCGCACGAGCCACACGCTAATCCGCAAAGCTGTCACGCCAAGAAGAAACTCAGTAAAATACAGCACGGCGTGCATCAAAGGCCTCGGGGATACATGATATATGTTACTCAGCAGGGCCCTTTGAAAAGACCATCCGAGTCTTTTGTGGGGAAATGCCCTGTGTTGTCCACAGACGCTGCAACAATGCTCCCTGTTTGCTTATCTTTGGGGAGATAAGCGGCAGTTCTGAGAAGCGCTGTGGCCCAAGGCTCTGAAATATGCATTAAGAGAGAGACATTTTTTTTTTTACCCCCAGTTTTCACTGTGCCAAGTTTTCGTATAAGTGGGTCAAAGTGTAATCCAAATATGGGAGTGGAAACCGGAGGAATGGAGTGTCTCAGCAAAGGGAGTTGGTTTCATTTCTAGCTATCACTGTACTCTAAAAACACACCGTGTTACCACAGACCCAGGGAGCCCAGTGCACACCTATCTCCTCCAACGCAGCTGGCGTGGATGGCATCTTCCAGACAATCATACCCAACAGCTATGATAACCAGGCTGGCATGCCTTCAGATGCCAACGCCAACACTGCACTCAATGATAATGGGCTACAACATTAAAAAAACAACCACAGAACTGAGTATTATTTTAACTGCTGTAACTGTGTGTATGTTTTGGATTCTGTGATCGAGTGACTGTGATGTATGGTAGTGTGTGTACTTGGCTTCCCTTTTCTAGTCAGGTTGCACGAGTTAACTTGTGGTAGGGTTTGAATAGTGTTATAGTGCTCACTGGTCTGGGAGTGTTGCTAGCCTGGTCTGACACTGGTGCTCAATCAACTTGAATGGATACACTGTTCTTTTGTACTGGAAGTCACGCTGGATATGGGTGTCTGCTAAATGAATGTTGTGTAATAAAATGTAACTGACATTTGGATGGAACCCTTGTCCAGGGTGAGGAGATGGTTTGTGTCTCAGGCTGGCCCCAGGGGTACGTCGAAACAGATTTCCAGGGCAGGGGAGCGGAGGTGGACGGGGGGTGGGGGGGGGGGGGCAGAGGAAAGCACCTGAAAAGCGATTCCACTCTGTGTGAGGGTGGCAGGATTAGTGCCCCTCTAATCCAGGGCAATGCTGTTTCTCCGCCGGCTAATTAATCCACTTTGCGTGGCCTAATCCGGAGCCGCGGGATCGAGGCACACAGGAGGAGGAGGAGGAGGAGGATGAGGGCTCACCCCCAGAGGGCTGAGCAGCAGCAGGATCTCGCCCCCTGACCTTTCCGCCCCCCACTGGTCCGATCCCTGGCAGGCGCTCCGGCCCCCCGGGCGGAGACGGTAACACAAGCCAGCGCAAACAAGCGGCAAACTGACACACGCAGCTGTCCGCCGCGCCTGCCCTCTCGGCCGGCATTTTCGGGAGGGTTTCGCACTTAACCCCTTCAGAGACTCGTAAACAAGCAGCCGACACCCCCGTTTCTTCTCAGCCCCACATGTTGTGCCGTTTTGTCCTGTCATTCCCGTTCAAGGGGGAACCCAAATAAACCCCTGGAGTTCCCACTGGTCGTGCAACACAAGCATGGACTCAGGGCAACCACAGTGAATCTGAACAGGCATTCACTAAGAAGCAAGGAAAACGCAACTGTGCTAATCTTAGATTTGCAGAAACCAAATATGCCAGGATTAGCAAAATCCTCGCTATCACAGTTTAATTAAATCATAGCTTTATAGTAAAAACGAGATTGTGTGGTCATGACTTTTAAAAGTATACTAACGCTAACATAACAATACATCAATGACTCTGATACCGACAGTTTTCGCGCCTGTTGCTCTGTTGGACTCCGCTGAATGTTTAGCGCTTTAGCCCCATCTAAGCTGTTCTACTATGAACGCATCAAGAAACCCCATGTAGGCAACAGGCAGCTGAACCGATCTCCGCACTGAGCCTTCAGCGCAAGCCACTGGAAATAAGACCCAGACGCAGGAACAGCTGCACGGCTGCAGCTGCACGGCTGCCTCAGAGAAAGCATGACTCTGGCTGTTTGTGATGAACTCACACCGACATCCCCCTCTTACCCAAAGGGCCGCAATCCGCAGAAGATCACTACAACGAAATTCATCCGAACAGACTGACTGCCCTGTTATTTTAAGCGAAGGAAGTTGGGTAACGTACGAATTAATCGAAACAACACATGTACATCTTGCTCTGAGTCATCTACTGGGTAAGAAAGCAGCAGAAATACTTCGTTTATGACAGATGTGTGCGTGGAAAAAGGCTACGGCTATCAAAGTTCAACAGTGCCCACAGGGTTAAGGGCAGCTGTGAGGATGATATTTGTGTCAGGCGTCAACACAGTGCAAAACACAGTTCACACTGGCACACCAGGGGAACGGCACACTTGAACTTTGTGCCTCAATCCAATGTGCCTTCACAGTGGAGGCAGGTGGGCGCAAATGATCATGCAGGACCTTCCTCTCACATTTATTTCTGATTTAAATGGAAATTATTTCCATATATCAATGGTTTATCACTTTAAAATCTACCACCCTCTTAATATTACCTTGCATTTACAAAGCTAGCAACTGAGAACACAAACATCCACCATCCACCCACTAACCCATCAGCTCAGCCAATGAAAAACCTTCTCGATGCCCCTGTGGACGGAGCACTACACCCTTACTGAAACTGAGATGGAGTAACTAGGGTGACCTTTCACCCGAATCTGAATACAGGAAGTGAACATAGGCGTATTTGTGTCTGCTTGAAAACTGAACCAGGAAATGGATGCTTTGACTAAACTCTCAGAGGGGCTGAGATTCCGGATCAGGCTGCCACACCTGGCAGCATCACCTCTGGGTTAATACTAGGCCAGCCAATGAGAGCTGTTTGCCAGCCACTACAATTATTTACCCATTTGGCTGAGTGCCTTACCCCAGGTTGACTTAAACTGCAGTTTTAGAAGCAAACTTCAAAGTCCATACCAATTAAATCTAAATGACAATTTACATTGTACAGGTAGAGCAAACGGCAGCACCAAAACCGCAACCTGCACCACCATAAATACAGCACACAGACTAAAAACACTTTCACCCAACTATTTTTGGGATCACTATTGCACTATTTAAGGACCACATCACCACAACAACCTGTGCACTCTGGCATGAGTGCTGGATATACCCAGTACCACACTCTGACATACACGCAAACCAACGTGACTGTTTTTTTTACACTACAACTCCCATAGTGCACTACAGTTAAGTGGCTGCTCATTGGAGGATACACTATGCCACTGATGTCATCTGAGCAGCTAGCAGATGCCTGACAAATTGCTGGGCGCCGAGAGCGATGTGACAGGGCCGTCTCGGCTGACCGAAACTGTCACTGCGGGCTGTCAGTCACTGCTGGCAGATGACACAGCCCATTTCAAGCAAGTCATTTTCGAACCCGGGCTGTCAGGCTCAGCCTGTACTGATAACACGTTTGGTTGACCGCAACATAAAGCAGGAAAACTCCATGACTGCCACAATATCACACCGGTTTGGTGATCTAATGTTTGGCGCTCAGGTGAAGAAGAGTTCAGAAAGGTGAAAGCACTTTGTTTCTGGTGGTTTGATAGGCACTGTAATGTTCTGAGCCTTTAGGCGACACAGCACTCTAACTTTAGGGTTAACGAGTCTGCGGACCACATGCTCCTACCAGTCAGAAATAAAGCTTTCTGTATTTGCCGAAGCGCTGGCACCACCACTACAACTAGCACTTTATTTTTCACAGCTAAGGGATTGGTTTACAGAAACATTCTGAGGTAAAAAGTTTGGAAATGCGCAGGCAGGACCAAAGCACCACCCATGGCAGGACTCCAGAGGAGTGACTCAGTTGATAGGAATACGGGCCTGGGCGACGATACAGGAACTTTCTCACCTCATCCAGGCCCAGCGATATGGAGGTGGTTAGGCCCCCAGATGGACCTCAGTGCACCCCTAGTTGTCTCCTTATATCCCAATGTCTGCATAGTATTTATAACTTTTTGCGCCCCCTTCCCCCCCCCGTATTTTCGCCTGGCAGCAGTCCCCGAAGGCCTTGCAGGTGCTGATACGCACCCGACTCTGAACTGAAAGTAAAACTACCGTTTGCCTGGCCTTTTTTTTTTGATCAGATAGAACAGTTGCCTGGCAGCTGGCTTTCAAATCCTCCGGGACAGCTCGTTTAAGGTGTTGACACCGCACGGAGTGGACTCAGATGTTTTCAGCCGGTGATCTAACAGCAGGTGACAGGCACAGCGCAAGTCTTTCAGTGCTGTTCCGTTCGTGAGGCACTGACTGGGAGAAATTAATTCCTGATTTCACTTTCCCCCCTGCTGGGAGTTACAACAGCAGTGCCAAATTAACCATAAGAAACACAACCCAGGGGTGCAGTGGTGAAAATGTTCTTTAAATTGCACACACATGCACACACAGGACATACCTGTAACACTTATGGTCAATTGTTCTAGTCCCTTACTTACACTTTGCTATCTATAATGAAGACCTCTTATATTTCACTCCTCTCTGAAACCATCCATAAGATGGGCAGTGTAGCATAGTGGTTAAGCAACAGGACTTATAACTGAGAGGTTGCCAGTTTGATTTCCCACTGGGGCACTGCTGCTGTGCCCTTGGGGAAGGTACTTACCCCACAATTGCCTCAGTAAATATCCAGCTGGATAAATGGATAACATTGTAAAAAAAAAAAAAATTGTTACCTATGTAAGTCGCTCTGGATAAGAGCGGCTGCTAAATGCCCATAATGTAAAAATGTAATGTAAAAGATGAGCGCAGACCTTGACCTGTGACCTTTACATCACAGCGCAATTACATAATGCAACAACAGCTCGCCACAGACCTCCCCCGAAGGCAGACTCATTAGGGCTAATTAGCACCGTAGGTGTTCCCAAGCCCAGCAGTGAGGATCACCGACAAAGCCCTGTGAGAGAAAGGTGTCCTTTCAGCCAACCTCTACCGATTCCTGCAGCTCAGCATAAATGTGTACTGTGTGTGTGTTTCCCTGCGCGATCTGGCCTGTAACTACCAGCATCAGGGCGGTACAGCGGCCCAAAACATGTGGTCTCTGCTTCTGCTTTCAAATGGGTCACCGCGCGGCCAGCGTTGCGAAATATCGGGGGGGTTGCGGTTTGTAAAATGCCCCGTGCGCATTAAGGAGACCTCTGAGCTGGGCGCAATGAATGCAACGCATTCTGACGCAGCGTAATCTGCGGGAGGATTACGATTAACGTGTTTAACCAGCGGCGTCTCCTGCGCTGCGCACCTTTCGGCGGCTACGCCGGGCCTCTGCAGTAATGCACAATTACCTCACATCTGGGAACGCTTACCGCTTACATAAGATGTGCTGGGGAAAGAAAAAAAAAACATGCAAATTCATCTAATGACGTGCTTCAGCTTGCATGAGAAACAGGCCTTTGTCCTGGTATAAGGCAAACCTCCAATAAAGACTTCATCTGGGGGGGGGTCGCAATTGATTGCCACTCCCCTTAATTCACCTGAGTCCATTCCAATCCATGTCCCCCCAAAAAGGAGCCCAGTTCTTCTTTACTTTGTGGAGATTAAGACAATTCATGGATAGCAGCCTCTGTTCAAACTGAGAAAAAGGCTCCCACACGCAGGTCACAGCTGTGTCTCTCACACCACGAATACCTCAAAACATGTTCTTCAGCATTACCAAGCCGATGTATTTATCCAAACACTGGTTATCTAATGTTCTGCTAACGGCAAAGCACGTGTTAAAGGGGACAGTGCATTTCTCCGTTTCAAAGTCACTGAGTGAGTGTGTGTATGTTCTGTGTGTGAACTGAATCTCACAAACACTCGCACCACTGTTTGGTCGCTACCGTACAAGTTATGCAATCGTCCAGTGGTGCATTTGAGACCTTTCCCCTATAGCGATTAACCTAGAAACCACCTTGCCTGCAAGCATACATTCACAACTGCCATCCTAATTACTAACAAGAGAATTACATAATTTGGATTACCCCTGCTACAGGCTTGACATCTATTGTACAACATACAAAGGTGTTTGTCAGTGTTTAAGAAAAGTTGAGCGGTGCTGGGGTCAAGTCCCATGGTTCACCTTCCACTACAGTAATCTTCCACTTCCACACTGCAGCTCCTAATGAGAATCACAGCTGACCTATGCCCAGTGGGAGACAGACCCCTTTCCCATCTATCCCCTCGGCCGGCGTGCCGCTTTACGGGAAACCCTGACATTCTGGAACGGGGGAGTCGTTAATCGTTTGGTCGCCGGTCCAATCGCGGGGCACCCCGCTAGCGGTGGAACGCGGTGCATCAGCACCCGCCCGCTGCTGGTATCTGGGCAACGCCGGCCCTTTCCCACTCACTCCACAGAGCGGGGATTAAACCGTGAATGAAAGAGCAAAGCCAGGCCGAGGGAGAAACCAATCCCCCGTTCACCGCCCCGCGCTGCACACCACACTGTCAATGCCTGATTACAGGCCAATGAAATTCCCCTTTTTTCCCCCAGACCACACCTCATTCAGACAGCAAACCGCCGGCACTGCTGTTACTTTCACTCATTCCCGGAGACGTCCGTGTAAAGCCTCGGCACGTGCCGGCGCTCTCATTAACTTTTAACAGGACGAAACCGGTGCATTCATTTTCTATGAGTCAGTTTCCACGGAAGCCGGTGCCGTCTCTCCAAACAACATGCACAACTCGCCACTCGTCACTCCATTGTTCAGTTTATTACAATACCCCTACGCTCACCTCAGTACCGTCCATCTATGATTCAGCAAAGATTGTACGATTTGTGATAGTTACCGAGGCTGGGAAATTATGCTAAATTGGACGTATGAATGCACCCTCTCATTTTGGGTTGGCTGGTTACAAAGCAGGACGTCAGATATGGAGGTTGCAGGATCAGATCTTTCCTGGAGCACTGCTATTATGCCTTTCAGCAAAGTTCCTTAAATTACATTACATTACTGTCATTCTGCTTTTATCCAGGGCGACTTACACGGGCTGCAATTTTTACATTTTCCATTTATTGGAAATAAAAACTGGATATTCACTGAGGCAATTCTGGGTTAAGTACCTTGCATACGGGTACAACAGCAGTGCCCCTGCGGTGAATCCAACCAGCAAACTTTCGGTTTCGAGCCCTGGTCCTTACCACTGTTCTCCACTGCCAGCCTTTACTCAAACTTCTTTCGTGAATACTCATACTGCATAAATGGATAACATGCAAAATTTGACATAAAATCGCAATGGATAAGGCAATCTGTTATTATTATATGGCACATCTGCCTCCTGTTGACTCTTCTCACCGCCCACAGTTGAGGGAACGTCTTCCCTAGCGCATCTGTTTTTTTTTTTTTGCCAATTTTGATTATCTACACTTCATCCTGTCAACAAACACAGTTTTCCGGTAAGGATTGTTTCACCACTTTACGTAACGATAGTTACGTGTTCGCCAGGAAATACTGCAGCTGCAACGTGTAGCGTACATCATATAAACTCAATTTTGCAGTCAATTCTGGCTTGCACAACACAAAAAACACACCCACTGTTGCGGCTAACGATCGCTGGCAAGACAGCGCGCTTGGTATGAGAACCAAATACAAACAATTGGTAACTCCACGGAGAACGTACCACTACTGGATTGCACGCCCACAATGTCTTGGCACAGGTAGCAATCTAGCTAAATTACACTAAACGTAGCAAGTGGCAAGTCCGCAAAGTGGGCAGGACACGACGCCTCGCCCGGAGCCGAAGAGGTTACCACGCTGCAATGCCTTTTGCAGCCAGCTATGTACCCAGGGTAGTACCCCTCGAACTGTCAGCAGTTGTCAGTTAGATCACGTCAGAAGCAAATAAATAAGACATGCATGCCGTCACTGCTTACAATTTAACCGTCTACTTTTGTTTATTATAACTGCTACACAACTACACAGACACACACGGAGTTTCTGGAAACTCAAGGATCTTTGTCAGCCAGCGTGGCTCTGGTCCTTGTCCCCGCCAGCTCGAATCTTCTACACACACCGTCCAAGTCAAGACAGACAATTTTCTCCATTTAGCAGCGTGTTTTATCCAAACACAGAGCAACTGCTGTTGCAATAAAGCGCTTGGGTAACAACTGAACTATATTAAATAGCGATGAACAACAACCTTAAACGGAGATCTACCTGGCAAAACCTCGGTTTTAGCCATTCACTGTCATTTAGACGCTAGATAGCCAACTGTTACCAGCTATAACGTTAGCTACATTATTAGCCAGCCATCTAAACCAAACAACCTCCCAACATCTTTTTAGATTATACTGACAGGTGGCTCGCTCGGAAATGACTGTTAGCTAGGTATTCCATATCAAATCGAGCGAATTGAGATTTTTCACTGAGTCTTCACATTACAAATAACTACTAGCTACTGGCTAGCCGCGCAGAACAGAGGCAACACTTTTATCAATACTAGTACTCAAATACTGTATTAATAATACTCTGACACTAAAATACTCAGGTTAGTCAATACTAACGTTTTCTACGATTACATTTATTTAGTGTTTGGCAAGGCAAGTTAGCCAACGTTAGCTGCCTACCATACAAACCTTGTGGACGACTACCCAGTGACGGCAGAAAATATAATGAAATTGTCTCTGGTATACATAACAGCCAGCGCAAGCACGTAACAGCAGCAACGGATTCAAACTGAAAATAAAATGATCCAGTTCGTAGCCAGCGTTGCGATACTAATTATATTGCCATTAATTTTGGTGCTTATCCACCATGCGATAACAACACTGATAATTTTACAATCAAAAAGGCACACTTACCAATATCTCTCGGCTCCCACGTTTATTTCCCCTGGCTGTCGGTGTGAAGTAATTCAGCTTGCTATTGCTCAACCAGGTACCTATTAATATATTCTGAACTGTGTCAAAAATACAATAAACCTAGCTAAATTCAGCAAACTCATGGAGATATAAACACATGAGCTGCTGATCGGTAAACTTGAATTTAATTGCTGGGCTGCAATCAGACCCGATTTGAATCAATTTAGCTAGCTTGCTGTAAACCTACGTGAACATTTCTGGATGGCTAGTAATAGCTAACCGAGTCGTAAAAATAGTCCCAGTCTGTGACTGAACACCAGTTTCTCTTTGCGCGTCTTCTGTCCGTGTCACTGCCGATTTTATACGAGTTGATGGCCGGATTGTTTTTGTAGTTAACTGTTAGCGAGCTAGCTTAGCTACAATTTAAACGATTTTGCACGTAGCACACGACTGGCTAGGCTAGGTCCCTCCTCCCAGCCGGTTCCGCACAGACAGAGGCAAACGCGGTGGGTGCGCTGGGAGTGATGGGCTGGTTACGGGGGTACGGGCGCGGAGCTATGTTTATGCTGGGAGCGAAAGCGCACTCAAGAATATGAATATCGTATACATGATGATATGAGAATATGATGATCTTCGTCGGAACTATACTGTGACAACAGCAACAACAACAACAACATATTATTATTATTATTATTATTATTATTATTATTATTATTATTCGTAGTAGTAGCGGTTGTGATTGTAGTATCAGTTCTTGTACTGCTACTACGACTGCTGCTGCTATTACTTAATTATAATTATAGTAATAAGTAGAAGGGGAAACGGTTGTAAGTATGAGGCTTGTACCAGCAGTTACCAACTAAGAGTGCTGTAGTGTGTCATCGGTGCATGTTCGTCACGTAATTGTGGCGTATAGTACCCCTCTAGTTTACTTCAGACATGTTCAGACTGAGAACTGCTGTCTTTGTCTCTTTAGGATACTTTGTTAAAAGGTAAATGCACTTTTCAAATGTCGTTGCTCTAATTGAAAACCCCACTCAACCCCAAATCCGTCCTTAAGTCCATGCTCTGTACTTAACTCTTAGATTACCTTGCCTTAACTCTGAAACAGCTAACCAGATGGCTGCATCTGACAATTAATCTCGGGTTGTGGAGTTCAAGTAAATTAGAGAATAAACCGTTATAAATTTGGAGAAGGTTGAAGCAAAGTAATGAGCAAGTTTTTTCTGTGGTCCCATCTGCTGCGTGCATGAACATATGTTGGTTTCCAGTGGAAAAAATATCTTGTGCATCACATATTGACAAATGGTGTCCTTGACATTTCCATGCAAAGAAATCAACAGCTGTCTTTATTAAGACAGAGAGGTGACTACTTTCTTTGTTTTGCCTCATGAAAGCACTGTTACAGTAGTGTAAAATATAAATACCCTGAATTGTGCACAACTGATTAATTTTCTTCTCCAAGGCACCATCTGTTTGCATGGTGGATTTGTCAGGCTCAGAGACTAAAAGCATTGCTTAACAATATCTGATAATCCTGTTGCATTCTTCACAGAAATGAAACGCACAAAAAACCACCCTATCTTCACTCCTGTCCTACTGTATGCAAGGAACTTGGCACTCGGTCGTGATAAATTAATGTGATTGGCCAGACCTCCTGCAGTCTCTGCATGTAAATGAGTTGCCAGTCACTGGGGTGCATTGTGAATGGTCCAAGAGGGTGGGTCATGTGACCCGCTCTGAATGGGCGGCCAGGGGTGGCCAGGAGACAGGGGTGGCAGCACTCACAAAGGCCCATTCAGCGGGGCAAAGTGGGTGCTAGACTGGCACAGGGGCCGCCGAAATGGCGGGCACGGGGTGGGGGGGGGGGTCGGGCAGGGGACCGCAAGCTGGCGCAAGCCAAACCGTGCAAATCTCCACGAGGGTGGAAAAGCAGCCATTGCAGGATATAGATCGTAGTCGCCCTGCCGCTTTTGTGATGCATTCTGAGTGTCTACATTTACATTCAGTCGTTTGGCAGATGCTCTTATGCAGGGTGACATGCATAGCAAAGGCACATAGCTGCGTGCCATAAGGACACATGAATGACAGTACATATGGAAAATGTCTGACCACATCTGAGCATGTGTCAGTCTGTTACACTGTGCTATAATGAGCTCAGCCACAGTGAATACAGAGGTGCTGCAATTATAAAAACAAATCTACAGCTAGTTTCATAGTGCTGCAGTGCCCTACAGAACAAATAAGAAAAAGTAAGATTTAAGTTAGCTACTTAAAGGAGGTAAGATACAGTCTGAAGGGGTGTACATTACCTCTGAGTAATCGGAATACACACAGACTGCTCTTTTGTTTTGCCCTGCGTGGAGTGTCTTGTTGATATATGCAATAACATCTACGTAGCTGGTCTTCAGTGCGCATGTGTTTGGCTTCATGTTACATTTTCAGGGCAATATTGTATAGTCGATTAAACTCAATATGATGCAGGTTCCGGCGGATTTCCCCACAGCGAATGTGTTCCGGTGGCAAAAGTATGAGGTTGTCTCGCAGATGACAAACGATAGAACAAACCCCATCCCGGACACTTTGGGTTTCTATGAATGAGTCCGACCTGGTAGCTCAATAACAGTTAAACCACTCGACCGAGAATATGAACAAAACATTGCAGGCTGGTTTTCCACCCCCATGAAAAACCGATGCTTACACAAAACACGTGTGCCAAGAGCCGTATCAGTGAAAATCACCTTTTGAGCCATGGTATTGTGAACATTAATTACATAACAGACTAACTTCATTGTGTGTTCATGGCATGTAGTGAGCTGTGTCCTTTTGCCCGCTTTAGAGCAGTTAATGAATGGTACTCGCTGCATTTGTGTGCACTCATGTGAATTGCAGGTGTGTTTACAGAACATATACTGTGAAAAGACTACTGAAATGCCAGGTGGCTTAATAATGTACCTTAGTCAGGGGTACAATAGCGTAAGTTTATGTTGTGTACAGTTGACTGCAGAGCTGAATATAAGAGCTGCATGTTGTCTGTGCTGATAAATTTGACCTGATGAAAATCTTGTTGGCACCCTGCCTTAATGATGGAAAGGCTTACCAAACACCAGGGAGACACAGGTAAAGGTCTTTGTGTCAGTGGTCCTTAAAATCAGCTTCTTAATGACTATTTGTCTGGAATTGTATAGATATCATTTATTTGGTGTGTTAGTAAGTTTGGGCATATAATCTGGGTTAGAAGTTAGGTGCCTATGTAATTTACACACATGTTTAGTTATAAAAAATTAGTAAGATTCATAAAATAGATAGATAGATAGATAGATAGTACCTTATTGATCTAAAAAGGAAATTACCTTGCCAACAGTCAAGCATGTTGGGAACAGAGGTACACAACATAAAACAAACATAAAACAATAAAACAATAATAAAACAATAGGACAACAAATGCTGAAACTGCACCATTAAAGTAACAAGTGGCGGAATGTCAGTCATTTCCGTAAGTTACAATAACTGTTGGATCTCAGCCAATCAGACGCATTCCTTTTGAATATTATCCAAATAGCATTCCACAATGATGGGCTCCCTCCAATAAAAGCTTTAGATATATATAGCTAGGCACGTTTGTGCCCATTAGCATCTCATCAACGTTAGTATGTTTTACTGTGCTACTTGCTCCTCATTTCGTTATTCATCACGTATACTCCGTATGACTCAACAGGAACCAAACCCTCTCGAAATGTAAATGCTCTCCTCTGGTTTAATGTCAGCAGATTAGACTGACACCCCGAGTGTCTGAGTGCATTAGGCAGCCCTGAAAGGAAACGCCGTCTGTTTGTAATACAGAAGAGGCCCATAAACCCCATGTACTCCTCCTGCGTTGCTCCTTGTTGCTTTGATCGTCTTTGGACCGGCCAATAAGATTAAAGAAGGACCCATCTGGGCACGCCAGCTCAGCACAGCCTTGCTTTGTGTCACACCATTCAAAAGTGAGCGTACAGCACGTACACTGAAAATGTCAATAAAGCGAGAACGCAAACGACACACCTGTCAGTAGCGTCTGACACTGTCTTGGCGGTTTAATTTAGAGCACCTTACACTGTACTGTCAGATAATGCAGACGTGAAAGAATGCATGCGTGTTGCCACTGATGTGAGAGAATGAATCACGGCTTCTGTAGGGTAACATTTGGTTAAGATGGTTTTGCTGTCACTGCTATAATGCATGTCATTCATTTGCTGAACATTTACAGGGTTGGGTCATTATATCAAACTGATATATACGTGCTGTGCTTATAAGTTTCTCTTGGTGGTTCAATGCTTCTATAATAGTGTGACGATTGTGGAGACCAGGCATAGCCAGGGATCTGCAAATAGGACAGAGGAATTACCCTTAACTGGTAACTATCCTGAACCTCTTTGAAATTGTTTTGCAGATGAACAAATGTACTAAATTCATGAAGGATCACCTATCATGAATTCATTCCTAGTTTCCGATCTCTTCGCTGAAATCACTCAAAGTTATGTAATGCAACCTGATCTCTCTGCTATAATTAGCAATATTTAATGTGAAGCACTCACGGCTAATGCTACCTGATCTGATAGAGTTAAGAGCAGCAGATTCAGCCGGTGGTGGGTGATTCTTTCTAAAACTGGCAAGCTCCTCGTGAAAAAGCAGGTTCAGAGCCACCCTCAACGCCCACCACTGATGTCACTGTGGACCGAGAAAGTCTGAACGAGACAGACAGGGTCTAACAGTGGCACACTGGCACTGTGCTGTATAGAGAGTGAATTTAGTTCTGTAACAGCTCCATGTCTCTCAAACTTTCTCAACTTCCCATGAGGCCGATGAGTAATGAAAAAAGAAAAAGACAACAACCCAAAAAAGCAGTCTGCATGGGCAGATTACAGTTGAAATACTGGTCAGACTTACTGGAGTTAAGAATAAATATATAGGTTTGACTACCTGCATACGTGTGTGTTGTGAATGACAGTCATAAACAGACACATCGAGATGTAACTTTTAGTTACATTGCGTATGACACCCAATTCTTACCCAATAATGACTAATAAAATTATTTAGTATGTGTAAAATTATATCTGTATTTGTCCTTGACCATGTTATGCACTCACAGCAAAGACAAATGACATTTTTAATGATGTTTTTGAATGAAAAAGCACAGACAGACATGAAAGGGGTGGTGAAATGCTGAGTGTTGGGATTACTGTTAGGGTCAAATAAGCACTGGGAGGTTGTGGAGGTACACTGCCTCGAGAGAACAATCTCCACGGCAACAGTTTCAAAGCACGTAACCATCAGGGCGAACGTGATCGTGGAGGATTTGCTCTTGAAAATGTCAATTTATTGACGTCACTGTGTCGGTCCTGTCTCATCCGAACGCCAGTTGCTCTCGGTATTACGTGTTTTTCTGTCTCCTCCTAGCGGTAGAAACCATGATTCACAAGAAAGATTTTGAGTAGGATTTGTGCTTATTTCTCTCTGGAGGCCAAACATTAACAAAGCAATTTCATTAACTCTAATGGAATCAACTGTTGGAACTATTGGACGGCTACATTGGAAATAAGGTTTTTTTTTTTTTTTAAATAATATCATGTCATATTATTAGTGACTGTTTATAGCTGAGGCGGGTCTTATGAAGCATTTACTTTTCAATAATTAGCTCTACATAATGCCCATTAATTTTGTCATAAGCTCTATAAACTTTATGGCCAACGTGTAAAACAAATCAGGGGTCAGCACTAACTGTCATTATTGGGGAAAAAACAGCGTGCGCAGCATCGTAAAAAAAAAAACTCGCTTCAAAAAGAACTCAGCATCGCAGAACTTCAGCTGTATAACGCAAACGTACATCAATGTTCTTAGACTCCGACTCTGTCGGGAAAAAAAAAACATTTTCATTAAAAGAGACTACCAAATGTTCAAAGCGGAGATGCACATTGGCATGCACATTTAATGAGATCCTGTATGAAGCCTTGAAGGTGCATACATTGCTCAGAAACAACCTTTGAAGACGAGAATGAAACGTCCTGGATCCATCATAGATCATTGTCATCAAGCGACAAACCCGCAAACATCAACCCCCAATCGTTTCATAAACAGTCAATTCGGGAAGTTCGGAAAATATGCAACGTTCACTGATTTTCTGTTAAAGCAGAAAAGGTATATGAAAGCTATACGAAAAATCTAAATAAGTTGACTATGTGCAAAAGATCTGCTTTTCCTTGCTAGATGAGAATTTTTACTGCCTTAGACAGCCGGTTGGCGATGTCATTGCCTTCCACGGTGAACACGTGAAAAGGCGCATTGCATTGCGCAACACCCACCCCCCAGCTGCTCTGCCTACGGTGTCTCTCTCTCTGAAGCGCAAATAAAGCGATGATGCGCTGCCGGGATGTCCTCCACGCACCCGCAGAATATGAAGCAGGCCAGAATCACACGCACGCGAACGGCCCGAGCACGCGGGCCGCTGTGTTCTTATAATTTCAAATTTCACGCTCTGTTCCGTCACGGTTGATTGTCTAGTTCTTACTCGCTCACTTTGGTAACTTCGCAACATACTTTCGGATGTGACAGCACTGTGAGTGACATAGTTTTCACCTCTTAATTTAAGCATATATGGGACTGATCAGGCTAAGATTGGGGTAGGAAAAGGAAAGAGGTTTTTAGACTAGCAAAGTGAATATTCCAGAGGTTAGCAGCCATAGAGTAGGTATAACAGAGTCTCTCAGCCGCAGCCTCCCTTTTTTGGAAACTATGGTCACGGGTATCTGCACTATGATATCAGTTTTAAATTTCTCAAACTCAGAGAGTCTAACTTATACCCACTTTATACTCTTTGTACATGAATGGCATATCTGTTGCACTTTTTTTTTTTCAAAACATTTAATGTAAATGTCATCAGTGAATACAAGATTCACTTGAGAATGTTGTGCATTCAGACTGTCAACGCATTGTTTGAATTCAATCATGCCGGTGATCCATATAGGGAGATATAGGAAAGACAGGCAAGAGAAAGAGTGAGAGGAAGGAGTGTGTATGAGAGGAGGGGGAGGAGTGCAAAGTCAAATATCTAAAGAAATCAGAGCCGCAATTGAGGCCTGTGTAATTGACCATGGACCGAACATGGCTGACGATAGCTGACAAGCCCAATTCTGACCAATTCTGTCCAGGCTGACAATTTCATATATCATCAGAATCCATAGGAGAGAAAATCTGTGAGTATTCCTCTCTTCACAGCACCAAAACTACAGTAATGTAATCGTGCACGATGCATGCATGCACTTCCTGTACTGTGGCAAATTGTCCAATCCCTGTACAATAATGGACATTGCTGTTCATGGATATTCCTCTCTAAGACCATACAGAGGAGGTCCCAAGACAAAGAGGCAGGGAATGTAACTTTGGATACAGCCATCAGACAGATATATGGGGAGATATATCACTGTGCAGTCATTGGCTTAGACGGCAGAGAACTGATGGATTTCCTGGATAAACTTGCTAACAGGCTCTTGGAAGGAAAAGATATGGTGGAGGACCAAAAACCTCCACCATGGCAGGAGGTAATATTTAGTAATATTTGGTAGGTAATATTTGGTAATATTTCCAGGCCCAGACACATATATCCATGGTGTTCCCCCCTACCTCCATACTCCCCCTTTCCTCAGTGCTGTTGAGCAATTTTTCAGCATTGGAAAGTTGATGATCACCATTCCTAGGACCAGACCACAGTTCTTGAAGCCATCAGTGCAGCTTGTGAAGACATCACTGCTGAGGCCAGCCAAGCAGGGATTCCACAGGTCGGGCGTTAGTTTCCATAGCGTCTGGCCAGGGAAAGTATGTCGTGTGACGTGGATGAAAATTTGAGGGCTGACATGGAGTTTTTCTCGATCGTTCGGATGCACTGTTAGCAACAGTGGTCTAAGATGTCGAGTTTTGAGAACATAATATTTTCAGCATGCATAAAGATAATTATGTTTGCATTACTAATTTGGAAAGCATTATATGCTTATTTTGAGTGTATCTGCAGCTTGAGCAACTGTATTTTGCAAATGTATTTGCTGTTTTGCAAAATGCAACAGATTTTTATGTCTTGTGTCATACATTTCAAAAAGCAGCACCACGGTTTCCAAAAACAGTTTCAAACGGTGAGGAAATTCTGTAATCCTTTTGCCTGTCAGTGTGATTTCTGGTCTTAGTTGATTTAATCTTTCACTTCATGCCTTTCACATCATGCCTCTACATCAGCGAAATGAGCTTGAGGTCAAACTAGACTTGATATAAAAACTGATAAAAAACTGATTATTGAGATTTTTGATTAAGTATTTATTTATTTTAAAGTATTTTGTTAAGTATTTTTGATTTAGTATAAACACTAGCCAACCTCACACTAATAGTAGTAATTCATCAATTTGGTCTCAAGGTGGCAGCAGTTGAGCACTCTAAAAAAAATCACTGGCATGCACACAAATTCCTCACAAATTACAGCAGGAAGACAGAGACTCAGCTGTGAGCATATAATAAGCCATAGTATTATATGTGGTCATTGTAAACAATACACTTTGTCATTGACCGAACTTAAACACTTTTCAACGCAAAACCCACACCTCCACCGTACTTCACACTTCAGAGTGCGCTGTCCCCTCCCTGTACCGTTCTCTTCAGCACCAGATCCCCATGGACTTGGCTGCGATGGTGTGCGCTGGCCAGGTGGCCCCGGGACAGCTGCTCCACGTCTTGCCCTCACATGTCGGGCCTGGAGCAAGACCCAGACGCGTGGGAATAACCTGCGGACGGATTCACCGCCCTATCACTCAGGCCTAAATCTCCTCCCCTGGCGCGGTGTCGTGGCCCTCGTCCAGCGCCTGAAACGGAGCTCCTCTCACCTGCAGCCCGCACGGGCGCGGGCAGGGAGTGCCGGGTGCACAGAGGTGTGCTGTGAAATTCGACACGCCCGCAGAAAAAAAACCACATAGCTTCTTCCGCTCTCATTCACAGGGACAGTGCTCTCAGCTTTACTCGGCTTAAAATGATCAAACAATTAAAAAATTGTAATAATAATAATAATAATAATGATATGATATAAATGGTTATGCTTTCTGGTCTCCATCCCTCATGCTTCACCCAGTGTATAAACCTCATAGTGTATATCTGGTTGACTCTGCCACTAGGAATCCAACCTCCATCCACTCCGCTGCAGGGGGACTGACAGCCATCTATGGCTGGTTACAGTTTAAACAGGCAAAGGAGAAGCATGATTTTTATACTTGTTCCCTTAAATGCAAATGCAGTGCAGAAATTCAAATAACATTTAACCATCAAAGCAATACGTTGTGTCTCTAAAGACACGTGCGAATGCCTCCACATGAATTTGTTGCATATTTATAAGGGAAAAATATACAATCCTAAACCTCTGGCCCTGACTCTTGCCTTAGATGTGGCATCTGGATTGGAGTTCTGTGCATGGCACAGTAATGACTGCATGACTGCAAGGCCTGTTCTGGGCTGCTATATATATGCACTATGTATACATTCCAGTGACATCCCTCTGAAGTGTCTCATTAATTATGAACCGAATTGCACAGATGCCTCTGCACAGATGACGAGATGCGTCAGACAGGTGCTGTTTTTGCCCTCAGCCACTGGTCCTGGATCAGGTTCTGTATTTCTTTCTCTAATATGTCGGGGTTAGGATTGGGGCCGGGGTGAACTGATCCCAGATCTGTTGTCAGGGGAGCCTGAGGGGGCGGGGGTGAGCTGTAGTAATTCGCGTCATTCCGCTGGATAGCAAGCAGGCTGCCGGGAGAGACCCTGCTGGGCCAGAGCACATCAAACAACGCCTCGCTTTCCCATCCCAGAGAGAGGCCTCCGGGACCGCTGCTAAGAGGCTTAACCAGCCTCCATTTCAGAGAACAACTTCTGATGGCGTGTCACTAATCTATTGAACGCACGGTACACTCTGAACCCCGCTACGAGAGCGCACCCGACAGCGGGGCGTCATGTGGGGCTCACGCCTGCAGCACTGGAGCTCATGTTCAGATCCTCTCCGTTCACGGGAGGATGCATCCCAGAGAGCCCCTCCAATAAGGACGCCTATGAATGCTCTACTGTGCCAGTAAGAAAGACAAAAGGGACTTGTTCCCGGCACAGATAACCAAGTTTTTAGTATGCAAACAATATATATATGCATATGTCCAAAACTGGGGATCACAATGTTCAGAGCTGCGAATCGCTCACCCAGAATGGCGAGGTCTCTAGTACAGAACATTACAGGAAGATTATAGGAGCACAAAGCACCATGTGCTAAAACACAATGCATCTACAGCAACATACCCAGGACTGTGTGTGACGCTACAACCACTGGCACTTCAAAAAGGACAGTGTCAGAGCCAATGGGTGTGTCAGTACTGAAAAGGGTGTCATGGCCCCCAAAACCAAAAATGGGGCACTATCATTGGACCCCACAATACCTCAACTGCAAACATGCATCTAAAACCCAAGATTTATTGGTGAGCTTCATAAAAGAATAAAGTTAAGTATAGAGGGACAGCATTCATTTAAAAAAGGTAAGGGAAATACTGTGGTAGTTTGATACTGAAAATATAATAGATATTACACACATACTGAGTGTAGATTGCCTAGATATTATTATATGGCTTTTGCATTCATGACCCGAGGATGACAATTCTCCCAGTAACACAATGCTTCTGTGTGGAAACATGAGAGCACTGCGCATTTGAGTGGATATGAGTGGTGACTGGTGTAGCCAGGACGTGGTCAAGAGAGTGGATTACAAATACAGCAGGCAGAGTCTCAGGTAACAAACATAGACAGAGGAGGAAATGAAACATTAATCTTTGTGGAGTAAAACTGCAAAAAAGGAGTAAAACTTACAATTAAGAGAGCTAGCTCTGTCTACACTGAAATGACCTTTTCACAGAGGAGAAAATCGTTCTAAAGCAAACAAACAAAAACACACAGGTGAGCCGGTCCAGACAGTGAGTGCAACCAAAGGGCAACTAAAAGCCCCAAACTAAGTTCCATCCAGAACAGGGCAGTAGGAAACCAGAGGTGTGCCTTTGTGACATCACCTGACCAAACCCAGGCCAATGAGACGGGCCGTCACAGGAAACATTCCCCTTGTGACAGTTGAGTGATTCACCCTGGACTATTTTACCTGTTCCTAAGCATTCCTTTCACCATGGTACAATAGCTACACCACATCAGACTTGCCCTTTCAGAAGCAGCTCTGGATGTGTGGAAATCACAGCACGGATGAAATCTATCGATTCATTCGGCTCAACCTACTCTAGCTCGCCATGATTCCTCCTCGGAGACTCGGAATCGGTATGAAATGATGAAATGCCAATGCGGCGTTCTGAACTGTAAAAAAAATGTAATGTTTCCTACAGTTTCTCTCAATTGCTCAAACGCATTTCTCAAATCACCATATACATTCTCAAAAAAGTGCAAACTCCAAAAAAGTGTAATGGGTTCGGCAAAGCAGAACACTGCAGCTGCAAAGGTCCCGAGATACTGAAACTGTTTAACATGTTTCATGAGTATGACACAGTCAAACCTGAGTGTATGTTCCTTTTCCTTATAGCTTATTGATAGTGGTGATCAAAGAGTTACTGTGATTACTGTTATTAAATTCTGTATACATAAAGTGTTGCTAACAGTAATGATGTTACCACGTATAAAATTCCCAGGACAAATGTTATATTGAGTTATAATGAATTTTCCAAATGATGTTTCTTACAGTAGTGTAAAATGAAATGAAGTATTTTACAAACAGAGTAAATGCAAACAGCCTGTCCAACCATGCAGCTCCCTGTAACCTCATGTAAGTGGTGATTGTGAAGTTTCGCAAGAAAGACTTTGGGCAAGGAGGATATGGATACATTAATATGGGAAAGATAACATTCAAATCAAAACCCATATAATCCATTTTGGTCCACAGGGCTCATTTTGTTTGTGTGTGAACTGTTTCACAAACACTGCTTTACATTTGTGTTTTGTGTGAAAGCAATCAGAAATTATATAGCATTTTGAGGAAATGTAGACAATGTTTCAGAGAATGCCTTTAAAAGCGATTGAGAAAAGCTGTACAAGACCTCATTTTGAGACTGCTCTTTTTAATTACAGTAATGGCTACAGAAACATGAGATTATAGGCCAATGTTCATAGAGTTACTCCATGCCATGCTCAGTCTGTTGAAACACACACATGCACACACATTTATGCATGGGTGCACACACGCATGCACACACACACACACACACACACACACACACACACACACACACACACACACACACACACACACACACACACACACACACACACACACACACACACACACATACGCACACACATACTCACATACACACACATGCTTCCAGTGGTTGAGGATATTTATTTTAAACACACAGCCCCTGGGTATGTTACCATTGGCTGGACTGCAAAGAACACAGTGAACCACCAAAGAGATTTAAGAGATTAATATTTAGTCATGTGTTAAGAATATTTGTTCAGAGGAGAATTTGCCCTGCGCTCCACATTGGATACACTCAGGCCAGTGAATGAAAGAGAGAGAGGGATTAATACACATTTGTGAGACGTAGTCAATGAATCAGTTCCAAATTTTGCAGCAGTACCCATCTGGAATAAGTTGATCTGTGAGGCCATTTTTAGATTTAATATTATTTATTTGGAAAGTGTCTCAATCCTTTGAGCTCCTGTAAATACAAGTGAAGAAAACCAGAGGAGTTTTGCCCCTGTCTCTTTGCAGGACAGGTAAAGCAGATTGAACTGGCACATTTAACCAGCAATTATATCATTTTATATATTATTTTATGTGGCACAATAGCAGCTTACCCTCTTTAGGATGAGTTTTGCAGGATGGTAGTAAGGCACAGGACTTGTAACCGGAAGGTTGCTGCTTTGATTCCCTGCTGGGGCAATGCTGTTGTACCCTTGGTCAAGGTACTTAACCCGCACTTGCTTCAGTAAATATCCAGCTGTTTAAATGGATAAAATTGTAACCTATGTAACTAGCTCTGGATAAGAGCGTCTGCTAAATGAAAATAATTTAATGTAGTGTAACAGGGAGAGGTACAGAAAACACAATCTCGGCCACACCGCCCCAGGTTTTGGCAGGGAGCTCTTGACAGCAATCTGCCTTGACCAAACAGGTGCTTTCAGCTGGGTTGGTCATGCACAGAGGGGAAAAGAAGATCCAATGAACCTGTAAAATCCCCCCATCATAAGGTGTACAGTATTTAAAGTTTTGTAAAATTCTCTTCTTGATGGGGTTCCCACTTTCACTTCCAGGGAAATCACAGCTGCTGAATAAAGGCACATACACAACGTTACAGCAAGTAGGAGCAATACAATCCGATTACAAATGCACCCTAAAATTCAGAACACCATACCAAATGTTAAAAAGTGTGGTTGCGGGGACACATACACCTCTCATTAATATCCCCCTCAGGTAGCCACGCTTTTCATACAAAACACAGAGCACACATGATTAAGATTCAATTAATAACTTATCCCATCAGTGATATAATCAATTTACTAACCATAAATAAAAAAAATAGCTGGAGTCACACTTGTACCTCTGAGGAATCTGTACCCTGCCATACATGTGCGTGGTCGCGTTTTTGAGTAACTTACGATGTGTTGACCTCAGTATTTTACTGACCTCTTGTAGTATTTTTTGATAACTACTCTTAGCATTGTGATCCGCTTATTTGGAAGTCGCTCTGGGTACAAGCGTCTGCTAAATGACGTACTGTAATGTAATTTAATGTGTTTTGCACATTCCATCCCGCGCCCCTACCTTACAGTCACGTTTCTGCCGCCGGCAAAGAGTTCAGCTGCTGGCCGTGCTGGGCCAACCACTGTGTCCACCCTGGAATTTGAACCCATTGGCCTCAAATGGCTTCTCAGGGGCCTAACTAATCTGCACTGCACGGCATTATGAGAGCATCATAGCATTTTCACAGGGAACGTGGAGGTAAAAAATGCATCATGCATCTTAAAGATGCAGCACACGTCAATGCACCAATGCGTCATGCGTAATAAAGGGTAATTGTTTTAAGCATTGAAGATACAGGTGTGTTCGGCTCTGAGTTACTTCCTCCCAGGCTGAGGAAACAGTATACAGGTGAATAGGACCGTTTGGAAGTTACCAGTTGGGGAAATACTGATGATGTAGGTCTGCCTCCCTGAGGAACCTAAAATAGTGTCTGTGTGTGTGCGTGCAAGTTGGTGTGTTGCTTACATGTGTGTGTGGCATGTGGCTGTATGTGTGTGCGAAAGAATGTGTGTGTGTGTGTGTGTGTGTGTGTGTGTGTGTCTGTGCATGCGAGTATGATTATGTGCAAGAGAAAGAAGATGCATTTGTATGTATGCATATATGTGTGTATATGTGCATATATGAGTGTGTGTGTACGTGTGTGTGTGTGTGTGTGTGTGTGTGTGTGTGTGTGTGTGTTTATGTTCATGGATATGTGTGTATGTGTATGTCCATGCATATGTGTTTGTGTGTATGTTTGTGTGTTTTTATGTGTGTGTACACGTGCATGTGCTTATTTGTCTGAGTGTGTGTGCGTGTGGGTGTGTGAAAGTGTCTGTATATTTGTCCCTATGTCTGTCTGTCAGGGATGTGACCTATTTGCCTCTATCCAGTGTGGAACTGTATCTGTGTGCACAGTGTCTGTTTACAGTCTCAGCTTATCTGTTTGTGAGTTGTGTCAGAATAACAGCTGATGCTGATAACAATCCCACATGTCTGTTTCTTTTACTTTCTGTATAAGGTAAATGCTAATACTTCGATAACTCTGTGTCCATGCTTTATGGAACTGTCCCCAATATCATAATAACACCTATGAAAATACAAGGCATATTTTTGTCAAATATAGACAAACTATACATACTCTAAGCATATCATTTATGTCCATTTTGATGCGTTTTATTATATGCATACATTGTTCAGTATATTATTATAGGTTGTATTTAATAATGTAATAATAATTACATTAAAATGGCACAGTGTCTCATGCAGAGCAATTCATTTGAAATGTTGACATCTGACATGAGGAAAATTCTCTTTTAACTTTGCCTTTTACTGGCAGACATCCAAAAAAATAGGGCAATATATACAAATATAATATTCAAAAGGTAAAATATAAACACCTGGAAGAACAGATTGACAGAATGAGAGTGAACAGGTTTGTTGTAGCATTGATATTTTAGTCAGTTCCTTGTGGATATTTACATTGGGTATTTACAAGCCCTGTTCAAGATGAGCATGAAGATATAAGGAAAGAGGTTATGGGAAAGCAGGAAAGCTGTAAGGCAGCTCTGTTCATGCTCGGAGCACTGAAACTGTGTGTGTGTGTCTGTGTGTGTGTGTGTGTGTGTGTGTGTGTGTGTGTGTGTGTGTGTGTGTGTGTGTGTGTGTGTATTTGCATGTGCATATGGGTGTATATGCGCATATGTGTTTGCCTGTACATGTGTGTGCATGCATGTGTGTATGTGTATGTGCGCATACATGTGTGTGTGTGTTTGTGTGTTTGTATTTATATTTATGTATATGTGTGAGTGTGAGCGTGTGTGTGTGTGTGTTTGTGAGTGTGTGTATATATGTGTGGATCAGAGCACTGGAACAGATCGACCTTACTGACATTTTGGGCCGTGGTACTGTATGTTTTGTCATATGATAGGCCCTAACCCACGTGGTCCAGCTAGCTGCATATAGCAGTGCCTGGCTTAGCTAAAGAACATGACCCAGTGACTCTCCCAGACGCCTCAAATGACAAACACACTCAGGTATGGCTTTGGGAATGGTGTCTGCACTTATGTTTGAGACAGGCTGGTGCAGACAGACCCATGGGAAATGTGTGAGGGCAAAGAATACACCTTTTACTGTCCTGAATTTATTTCTTTTTTTGTGCTATATTCTTTATTTTAAGAAGCAACACTGGGCTGTACACCAGTTCTCAGGTTTACAGACAATGTATACAAAATTTAGCAGATCATCAGGAGAATAATAGGATACACAAAAGAAAACAGAGTATGACAGATAAACAAGTAAATAAAGAGATGAAAGAAACAAGATAATCAAGTTTACACAAGGACTCTCGTGAAATCAATGATACTTGTCCAGGCTGAATTTATTGCTGAATTTATTTCTGGTTGGTTTTATTATTAACAGGTTTGACATGAGAGATAGGATCATGCTTGAGTGGCTGATTCCTTTCTGTCAGTGTGTAATGCTGTTGCATTGCCTTTGGTCACTTCAGATTAAATAACTGTAGTTACAACAAGGAAATCTGTAATTGTCTTGTCACTCAAAACCTGCTGTCCTGGCATTGTAACTCCATTGATCTGATATGTAGTGAACACAATGAGAGGATCAGCACTATCACAGATTCAATCGAACAAACAGGAATCAGCCACTAAAGGGTTGATCCTTTTTTGAATGGGCAAGCTTCTTAAACATGCAAAACAATCAGAAACAGATCCAGCATTGATATCAAATTAAGTCCTCTGGCTCCACTATTTTTGGCTTGCCAGCCAACCTTGTGCTGATGTATTACTATTAGAATGATAAAAAATAAATCTTTCCAGCTCTATGGCACTAGGGTGCAGGAATGGTCAAAAGGTCACATGATCACAGAGGTCTGCTGGGATTGGACATCACTCACTTATTGCTGACCATGGGGATTCTGCTACTTCTGCAAGAGGCAATGTAAATGCAAAACAAGTAAAAGTATGTGAAGTGAGTTTGAAAATAGTGTGAAGTTTTCTGTAAAAAGGAATCCATGAGTTACGCAAAATGAACCCCAGTCAAATTGCTTACTAGTAGGAATCAGTCCCTGTCGGGTATATGTATGAATCTTTGGTATGTCCAATCAAACTCTTTCCCAGGGGCTTTGTTTTTTCAAAGGACACCCACACCCCGTGTCTCTGTATTCATTTTTATGGTTCCATTTTGAGTCTGACAGATACTAAAATAACCAAAGAGGAGGTTGGCAATAACAAGAAAATTAACACTTTTTAAAATTCTTTATCTGCAGCTTTGCAGTCAGACAGAATCCCCACTGTCTCCGTAAGCTCCACAAAGGGAGAAATCCCTCATCAGGCCCAGAGCTTTCATCTCATTCTTTCTGGACCAGTAAAAAGACATTCTGGAAGGAAGTAATAACACCGGTAACATAGCAACAACAGGGGCGTGTGTGTAAACAGCTGTGGTTGGGCCCCCAAAAACAGAACCGGACAGAATCTGGGAGGTGCAGGGGGCTCATCCCTTTCCGGGACAGGCTGCTATAATTAAATTTGGGCCCTGTGATCGACCCTCCAGGAGCGCGGGTTATCTCCTGTCCCAGGCGCGTCTCTTTCGTCAGAGGCCGCGGGAGCGGGGATTGTTTTTAGGACGGGGCTCCTGACGTTTCCCCGTCCGGGACGGCGGTCAGGAAGCGGGGCTGTTATTTCAGGACCGCCCTTCAGGGTTACGGAGCGGAGCCTCGGTTTCCTTGCCCCCCGGCCAAAAAGGGCTATTTTTAGGGTCAGGGACCCGTCGGCCAGCTGCAGGGAAGAGCAGCACCTGTGGGCGGGAGAACTGACGGACAGAGACCTGACATCCCCAGCCGTGACTCAGAAAAGGCCCCTCCATCATTACCATGTTTCTGCGTGTTCATCCTGAGAGCCAACCACACAGTCTTCATTTCCTTGAATCACAATCAATCCGGGACAGGAAGCGCGTCTTATTTTCTTCATAACCTCGATGAGGCAGAATAAGAGACTCTCCTTCAGTTAGTCTGCACAGTTTGTTTTTTTTTTTGCCAGAGACAGAGGTTTGGACTGGCTTACATAAGTACGACAATCATATGTAATATGAATTTCTTACATAAGCCGTTTCATGGAGGCCAAAATGATTTATGGGAGATTTTGTGAGATTACATTCTCGTGAAATCTCTCATAATTGATCAATTTTGCCTCTTTGAAAAACATGCAGCCATTATTTATTTATTGCACATTGTGTACATACAAAAAACATAATAAAATATTGTTTTGTGCATTGGTTTACACAAAGTTGGGATTATGCAAGTACACCTCACTTCTAATGTGCTGCACAATAGTTAACACATAGATTTGCTGGCCTTTTGTCTGAATGAATGAACTCACTGAGCACTGACTGGTGAAGAGCTACCCTCTCTGAAATGTCCCCTCTTCAGCGGAGATTCATTACACGCTATGCAACCTTCGCCTGTGTCCGCATTACAATGCACTATCAACCTGAACATTCATGACAGTACATTCAACCAAGGTGTACTTGCACAGATACACGATAAGAAAAAAGAAGAATCAACAACAGAGAAAATTTGCATTGATGCACCGCAGGGAAGATCATGAAAATTAGAGCTAGAAAATGGAGGTCTGGATCCATGAAAACCAGAAAAACCACAGGCCAATCAAACAACACTTTAAAAGTGTAGAAAGGAGGCACCAGACAAATGGCACTGTTTAAATGGAGCAGAGCACGTTTGTTTCCACAACAATTACCTGATGATGTGTTTTTTCAGCGATAATTTCCATGCAAAATAATTCTCGAAATAAACCACCAGTGCATCTGTTGCTACAAGCAGGACAGAGACATTTTCTGAGAAGAAAAACACAAAAGTACATACAGATCAAGGGAAATGCCAGTTTCTCTTGAGTTACGTATGTGGAGGTGTTGGTTTGCGAGTGTGAAATACAGAGCACTTCATCAGCCTGTGTCTGTAAAGTCTCATCTGTCCACATTTACACACTATATTACATTACATTATAGGCATTTAACAGACACTCTTATCCAGAGCAACTTACATAGGTTACAATTTTTTTTTACATGTTATCCATTTATACAGCTGGATATTTACTGAGGAAATTCTGAGTCAAGTACCTTGCCCAAGGGTACAACAGCAGTGCCCCGGCGGGGAATCAAACCGGCAACCTTTCAGTTACAAATCCTGCTCCTTACCACTATACTATACTGTCCGCATTCACATTCGCTGCTGTTTTTATTAATTTACAGCTGTTAATTGTGAGTTTTCCCAACTCTCATGAAAGACAACTAAAAAACAAAAGTGGGCCTAATAGATGAGGGCAGCTAAATTTCAGCCCCATGGCAAAGAGGTTTTTTTCCCCGGGACCCCTGCACTGTGTGTGTATCTGTGTCGCTCAGTGTGTTTCTCGGCCCCATTCCCTAGGGCACGCAGTGTGTGTTGGTTCTCATTCCAGCTGAGCTCTCTGTTAATTGGCTTTGATTTGGCCTCTGCTGTGGAATCAGGCAGGCCAGACACACAGCTGGTAAGTGAAGCTATGTTTGGTTGTAGCTGTCAATTGAATACTTATCTGGATTTGACGTCACTTAACGGGTATCTGCTGTTAGTTCATTGTTATGGATATGGGCTGTTGGAAGCGTGTTTGTTGGAACAGAGATACAAGTAAATGTTGTTGCCTCTAGTCATCTGAGGCCCTCAAACACATTAGCAATACAGACGGGTATTTAACTTTGTTGAAAACTAATTAGTTATTCAAAGGCCTACCATTGAGCTGCTTAAGCTTAACTGAGACAGCTGTCTCATATTGTGTCAAGGACCAGATATTAACAAAATGTGTTGAATAAACAACTTGACTTTATCTATTTATTGACACAAATATAACCCACACAGCACATTTCTGCTACAAAGAAATTATAACTGATAAAAGGTACGAGATTACACTTACTCAATGAGCCACTAATCTCAAACCTAACAAAACTGAGCTCAGCAATGAACAGCAGAATACATGGTGTGCTCTCTGGACCAGCATTTTGCATGCATTAGTAAACACTGGTATAGACTGGTAAACACTAGTAAAGACTAGTAATCCCTAGTATAGACTGGTAAACACTGATATGGACTAGTAAACACTGGTATAGGCTGGTAATCACTGGTGTAGACTAGTAAACACTGGTGTAGACTATTAAACACTGGTAAAGGCTGA
Source organism: Megalops atlanticus (assembly GCA_019176425.1). NCBI lineage: Eukaryota > Metazoa > Chordata > Actinopteri > Elopiformes > Megalopidae > Megalops > Megalops atlanticus. The sequence goes on from CM032894.1 coordinate 3,886,526, forward strand.
TAAACACTTGTATAGACAGGTGAATACTGGTGGAGACTGGCAAATTCTGGTATAAACTGCATTGCATTACAATGAATGCTGGCAAATAAAGCTGCTCCCATGATGATCCCATAACAACTTGTGTTAGTGCTGTTTTACACTGTTTGACACGTCAGCTTTGACATATGGGTACATCTCTGGCGTAACATTATCCACACCCATAGTTGTCATCCACACCCCATTGGTCTTATCAGGGTTGTACAATAATTATAAAGTTCTCAAGTTTGGGATGCATGTACAGAGACTGGCAGAACAGGTTAAAATAGCATTCATAACTGAATGTACTCATCAAACAGCCTGTGTAGGGTGGATAAACAGCACCTACCGAGGATACACAGTCTTACCTGAGCATCACTTCTGCTACAGGCTTGACTTTCCCCATCCTCAACAGTCTCCTGGTAAACACACACACACACACACACACACACACACACACACACACACACACACACACACACACACACACACACACAGATCAAGGGAACTGCCAGAGTTTCTCTGGAGTTCATGGTGGTTTTTGTGTGTGAGTGCAGGATAAAGCTGACTTTCATTGCTAAGCATCTATGAAAGTCCCCGTTCTCAACAGTCTCCTGGCCGAAAACACACCCTGGTTGCACCATAGCTGTCTGAAATGAAATTGCTGTAAGTCATTGGTGCTAATGAACCCACATTGACAGATTTTTTTGTTCGTTTGGGCAGGTATAGTTATATCCTCTTTTGAAGACCTCACTAAGAAAGAGACCAAGGACTCGTTGATCTGCCCACGTAGCCTCCCTCACCCAGGGCCTCCTCTGTCTTTCCCCTCTGCAGAAAGGCTGGCCTATGCCTCCATTGCCTCAAGGCTGAGCTGTACTGAGGGTTTATTACACAGCACAAGTGGCCCAGCCTGCGGTACTTTCCTACATGATCCCTACTCATGTGAGTTTACAGGGCGGCAGTGTAGCATAGTGGTTAAAGAACAGGACTTGTGAATGAAATTTTGCTGGTTCGATTCCACGTTGGGGCACTGCTGCTGTAGCCTTGGGCAAGGTACTTACCCCACAATTGCCTCAGTAAATATCCAGCGGTATAAATGGATAACATTGTAAAAAAATAAATAAATAAAAAAACTGTAACCTATGTAAGTTGCTCTGGATATGAGCATCTGCTAATCGCCAATAATGTAATGTAATGTACTCAGCGCATTGCTCCTGTCCCTTTCACAGTGAACAGACTCCCTCTCAGGTTTACAATACATTACAAGATGCCTTCCCTGACTTATAATGGCTCTGAGAGGGCTTAAGCCTTGGTATTTCTCTCTGACTCTGTTCAGAAGTACACTCCAGCACGTAAACACCAGCCAGCTAAAGCAGCAGCCTTCCTGTAACTTTTGAGATCAAACTTTACTCCTGTGGAGACAGGGCTCTGAAACCCCTTCCTAGACACACTAGAGAAACAAATACTAGTGTGAGCTTTAAGGGTGTCTTATAAATCCACCATTTAATGTCTTTTAAAATTTTAAAAGACTTTAATTGTCTTCTTAAAAAAATGTTGCCTGGTTTCTGGTAATGATTAATGTCATGTTTTCATAGCAATTATTTTTTATGTGGCCTGTTTTATCACATAGTTGTACTGGTTATGTTTGTTTCACTGTGTTGTGAAATCTTTTAATTGTGCTCACTCATGCAGTCTCCTACTTTCCCTAAAGTGAACTGAATTTGGGGAAAGCTTTGTATAAATAAAATGCATGGTGATGATGATGATTATTATTATATCTGTGATTATTGTTTTTTTTTCCAGGCTTCCATACGTGAGATAAATCTATGCTTTAGAACAGCAACGATTTGCCTTATTCATAACTAAATTTGAGAACTAACTGATATCAACTACTAACGTTTAATGTAAAATACTCTAAAGAAACAAACATCAGCAAGATGGGTGTTGGGTATGCACACTATATTAGTGTCTATCCTTTTACAGAATAATGAATGGTCAATTCAATTGACACACAGTCTTGCACTATGCCTATATGTTCAATGCCAAACAAAACATTTTATTATAAGATTTCACATTTTGGAGGGGTATGAGTCTTCTGTTGCAGGCCATATGTAAGAAAGAATCTAAGAAAGAAAAAAGATATCTCTCTCACAAAAAATTGAATCTAGCGTCAACAAGACACTGAATTCCAGGAGGTGCGGAGTTGCAGAGGAATACGTCGGCCGAATCAAAGCTGATTTTTTTTTTATCGCTCTGTAATGACAGCACATCCTGGCGTCTGTATGAGGGGCCAGACCCCGGGGGCACAGAGCGGCCGAGTGTTAGCATCACCAATGCACCGCGGTAAACGCTGGTAATTGGTCTGCTCTGACGAAACGGAGGATGACGGCGATCCTTCTCTGAGGAAGCTCGACTGAATCGGGCCGAGGGCAGTCGGTGCGCCTCAGGGCTATTTCAGGAAAGCCGCTCTCCCGCGCTCTCCCTGGAGCCATGGTAACTCTCCGCTCGCTCTGTTAAGAAGAGGTGCATCATGGGAGGTGGATGTGATGGGGGGGTACGGTAGGGGCGAACGGAATGGTGTGAAACAGCACCGCTTTATAAATGATGCCAGTGTTGATGAAAACAGCAGGCCTGTTGTGGCAGGAGTAAGGCTGAATTTCAAACGAGGTTTCATTTAAATGAGCGAAACCTGGGGGACACACTGGAGGACTGGCAATGACATCGGTGGAAAAGCTCAACTTAAAAAAAAAACAAAGCAAAATTAGACAACAATGGCAATAAAGCAACACCCATATCTGGAGGATGGAGTGTAATTTTGGACCGCGTGGGGACTGAGTCATCTTGACCCATTGTGAGTGTAAGCAGGGGCAGACGCCTCTAATGGAAGCTCAGATATGTGGATTTTCAGCAACAGTCCAATCGCTGGAACTCCAGCGAACATGGCATTATGTCAGGATCCCTGCAGAGGACAGAGGAAGGAGACGGCTATGGAGAGTCACCTTACAGTGAGCGTACCGTCCACGGGAGCACTGTCTCTGCGTCTCCACAGGATCCTGAACCTGCAGAGCACGGGTTAACCATTGACAGATCGAGACTATTGGGACTGTAACCACACAAATCGTGACCCAGTTCTTTTAATAATAACTCCTTGCGCTTGGTTGCTAGGCATCTCAACAATATAGGTCTTCCTTTGGCAGACGCTGGAACCCCCACGATGACATGAAATGAAATGTAATGAATAAAATTTTTTTGCATATATCTGATTTATTACACAACCTTTCAACTATTGCCAACTGATTTGTTGCACAACCTTTCAACTATTGCATACTGCAGATCCTGTACATGAAAAGGGCATTAGGTGAAATTACAGAATCATGCTTCATATTTTCACATTTATGGACATATATGGAAATATATTCCTTGGATGTAGAATTTGATATTTTAACTGATATATTATGTCCCTGTCAGCTTCTGCAGGTGTTCCTCTACACACCTGTCCGGAATGCATAACACCTTTAGGCCCTCAGTGACTGTTGTACATGCCGTGAAACTCTCACTTGTCTGCAAGCCCATCTGTAATAATGTCCTGTCTGATTTAATTACAGTTTAATCCTGAATATGTTTTCTTCAAAGTACAGTAAATTTTACTCAAGTCCCCCCCTCCTGAGAAAGGCTAGTATGTTGAGAGCAAATACTTTTAAGAGGATTTGAATGAATTACTACAAACCGAACTAAAGTACAAACAAAATATCTAGCATTTTTTTTGTAATCTATTGAAGTGGATACGACTTATTGTTAGAACATCCACCCCCCAATAAATCTTTGATAATTTATCAAAGTGGCCGTCAGCTTTGTAGAATCATGCTTTTTGAGGGTGATAAAAATCTGTCGTCCCCCTCATTTTCAAGCCTTGTGTAAGGAGCTTAAACCCAGGTTCCATCTGACAAGCAAGCGGCTTAGCCGTCTGTACCTTCTGCTGTGTTTTAAAAGTCCAGGGGGGTTGAGAAACAGCTACGTTCGTGGAGCGGATTACACGTTACACTTGGTAACAGAACTTTGGTCACATTACCACAATTAGGGAAATGACTCCTTGCCGGGGGTTGCACAACTTTGTGGTGTGACTGAGGGAAAAAAAAAGAAAAAAAAAGGAAATAAAAAGAGAAGCTGATTCTTGTAACTGATTGGAGAAAGGGGGGAGCAGTTGGCTGAGTAATAATAACAGGGTACAAGTTGTTTTTTTTTTCAGTCTGCCTGTTTTTAGTATTTTATTTGCTACACCTCACAGAAGTCGTCACGGGCCTCGTTGCGGAGGGTATTCTTGTCCTCGTCCTCCTCGTTATTCACAGCTCTCACTTGGCGAAAGCCGCCTCCGTCGGAGAAGCTGCGGGAACCGCGGTAACCGGGAGACTGGTCTGGAGGCACCAGACGAGCTGAAGCCTCGCCGCTGCCAATTTAAGGCTCCGCCTGCTTCCCCGATCTGCGCTGACCCGCACCGTGGGGAGAGTCCGCCCCCGCGCCTCACAGAAACCACCACAGCTCTGGCTGCCCGTTCCTCCCACCTGTCTCCACCGAACCTCGCAGCTTTCATAATCAGTTTACTATTTCACACACGCAATTTGATTACACGGAGATAATCTTTGCCTCCCAGTCTGTTATTTCTTGGCAAACGGACAGCGTCAGGCCTCGTCACATGACCTTGTTGCTGGCATCTCATTCGTCTGTGTTTGTTTGGTTTGGTGATACCGCGGCATTGAAGCCATACCTCCAACCATTTCAGATTATTCAGCGTCGTACTGGAAACATGCCTGTACAGACTGCCACTCCATTACTGACTGAATTCATTAAACTCCTTCAAAACATCCTTCCATATTGAATTAAAAAGAGTATTAATATCTTAAAGCAAGAGATACAATTCTGCTTCATATTATTATTATTATTATTATTATTATTATTAGTAGTAGTAGTAGTAGTAGTAGTATCATCACCATCATAAAATAATAAGTGCTGGAAAAGTTTCATTGGCTGTTGGCTGACACTTAATACGATCCTGATCAGATATTTTCTGACAGGACTGAAATAATTGTGGCCCAAAAACACTAGGCTCACAACATTAGCTACGCTGTTGAGCTGGCAAATTGAGCCGATTCCAGAAACGGTTGCTGACCTACAGTTTTTGGAGAGACTGATCTCGTTTCTAACTTGATAGGCAGGCTTTTTGAAGTCAAGTCAGAACTACTAATTTTCATTTTGTTTCCATTTCTAGTATGGATGAAGTACTTGTTTACTGGCCAAATTACGCGTTGAGCTCAGAGCTGTACTCATATCTGTTACACGCATTTCTTTTTTTAACCACTTTTAACCACACACCCAAAGTAGGTATATGTTTAACTAGAAAGCATAGTTGTTAACATGTGTTGTCCTTCTAATGCAAGATGTCATGTTGGTCACACAGTCTTAAAACAGAAAATATCACTCACTGAGTGATATGTCAGTAATACCGTCAGTGGATCTGCAGTTTGAACTCATTTTCTGCTACTATTCAATAGAGGATTCCATACCTGCATTATCTGACACTGGTGTGGACCTAATCCATTTTATGATTTCAGAAAAGTAGCAATCAATAATCTAATGCTAACGATTTAAATTTCCAACATCAATAACAACTTGAAGAGATGAGTGTTTCGCAGTTGTGCATGACCTTGACTTTTGTCATGTAAAAATCAAGGTCATACATGGTCTGTCCAAAACATAAAGGCATATGCATACACAAAAATATTTTAGTGTGAGTGTGTTTTTGGCAAGGTTATATAATGCAAGACAAAATGTTTCTGCTGACTAAAACTTCTGGGTTTCAAATATAAGTTCACAATCAAGTCTTTCCATTACATGATGTGTAAGTATAAAATAGAATTCTAAAGTACGTTTCATTTCTCTTATTCAGATGGAGCTCTATCAGACTCCTCAAGGTTACAAAACTGTTGACTTGTTCAAAGCAAAAAAGTGTTTTTTTTTTTCTAAATTTCCATTTCTTTCTCAAGAGCCTTTTTTATTATCATCCTTTATCAACGTCTCTGGCAAGTAATCCGGAGAGGAAACTAGGTTTCTCCCCTAACATAAAGAACTCTGCGTTAAAATGGAAGACATTATGTAACAACAAACAGCCATCAAAGGCTGTTTTGAGTCAGCTTTTTTTTTTTAACAAGCCGGGACCTTTCGAGTACAATAAAGCCGTGGGGTTTGTGCATGGGCTGGTACAGAGCGACTGGAGAAACCCTGTAAAAGGGCCAATGAAAGCCAGTTGTAGCCGGCTGGCAGGACCGCTTCTCCGGGGTTCCTGTGCCCGCTTCACCTCCAATGAAAAGATGCTCTCTTTTCCCTCTTTTGTTTGTAGCCGAGCATAGCGATGGATGGGGGCGGTTGCTGGGGGCGGTGGTGAACTCTGGCAGGGCCGGGCTCCCCATGTGTGGTCTAACAGCCCCTTTGAGGGCAGGAACAGAGAGCTCATTCTGATGTCTGTCCCCCCCGGCCCCCCCCTGGCCCCCGCGGCCTGGTGCGGCCCACGGCAGCATTCCTCCGTTCCTCTTTTTCCCGCAGTGTCACGTGCCAGAGAGGCCGCGCTCTCAACCGTTTTTTCACGTCTCTCTCCCGCTGACAGCGCAAGGAAAAATGCAGACAGTGCAGATGCTAAGAAAAGCCCCAGAGTGTGTGTGTGTGTGTGTGTGTGTGTGTGTGTGTGTGATTACAAGCAGAGAGCGGGAGAGAAAGAGTCAGCTGATTTTGCACAGAATCTGCGAGAGATTCACAGTAGTGTGGGTGTCCCCCGTGGCCCTGTGCTCGGACCCTTGCTGTTTGGACATACAGGAGTTACCTGTCCAAAGGCATGTGAAAATATGGTTTAGTGCTGGCACCTCACAATGTGACTGTTCTTTTGGCGCCATTTCCCACTCTGTTTAATCACCACAACGCAAACCCTTTTGTCAGTCTTACTTTATTTGCCTTTTTTACTATAAAATGCATTTCCTTTCTTTTAGCGGCAGTGTAGCATAGTGGTTAAAGAGCAGGACTCGTGACCAGAATGTTGCCTTTTCAGTTCCCCGCTGGGGCACTGCTGCTGTACCTTTGAGCAAAATACTTAACCCACAATTGCCTCAATAAATATCCAGCTGTATAAATGGATAACATTGTTAAAAATACTGTAACCTATGTAAGTTGCTCTGGATAAGAGCGTCTGCTAAATGCCAATAATGTAATGTAATGAATTCTGCATTCAGTGATGCACTGTAACGTGCATGTACAGTCACAGCATGTAAACATGACAATGTCTACATTTCAGTTTTCACTTTTTATAATATACAGGGACGTGCTGTTTGAAGAGATCAGCATTTCATTTTTGGAATGCAGGTTTCATTGGCCGTTTAGTTGAATGAATTAAGTGGGAAGATCAGAGTTAAATCCATTAGTACTTACTTAAGTCACAAGGTACAACTTACCGTGAGTGTTTGGGCAGCCAGGGCTTAGAGCTCAGTGCTGTTCTCAGGGATTGTGAGATATAGGTTAATGCGCACTCAGTGTTACGATAAGGGGAAGTATTTGTGTCGCAATATTGTTGTTTACGTAGTATATGCTGTGTGTATGACAGTGACTCTGCATGTGTATAGATTTATACAATGTTGAGTCAAATCCCTTTGACTATAACCATGAATGGCAGCAGTGTAGCATAGTGGTAAGGAGCAGGGCTTGCAGCCAAAAGGTTTCCAGTTCAATTCCCCACTGGGGCGCTGCTGCTGTACCCTTGGGCAAGGTACTTAACGTACAGCTGCTTCAGTAAATATCCAGCTGTTTAAATAAATAACATAACATATGTGAGTAGCTCTGGATAAGAGTGTCTGCTAAATGACTATAATGTAACAAATGTATACAACACTGCCATACCATTTACACTGGTGATATATGGTATATGAGTCCAGGCATTATGCTGTGAAAGAGCAGATCCTTTCTGCCTCTCAGGGGAAGGGGGGAGTGCTAGGTAATATTTTAACACTGCTCCTGTGAGTTGTTAATGTTGTCTGTGTTTTCAGTATTTTTTCTTGTAAATTACTCCTTGGTTGTAAGTCGATCACTTTGGATAAAAGTGTCTGCCAAATGAATGAATGTAAATGTACTGGAAATGGATGCCACTGTACGTATTTACTCACCTCCACGGTTCTACTGTACCTAAATAAAACATAAATAAACACCTGCACCTCATCTTGGCCGGCCTTCAATGCTCTTCTGCTTGTTCTGCTCGCCCTCTCTCCTCACTATCTAGTAACTCAGGCTGCCATTCAGAGAAAGAGAAAGAAAAACTTATCATCCAGCCTGTTCAGGCATTCACTGCCATTACGACAACTTGACGTTTCCTACACGGTTGATTTGGCTTGGTCTAGCCTCAGTTAGAAAGGATAAAGCAAATATGCGTTATCAGTAAAATGGTGTGTCCGTGACTCAGCTGGTTCAATACCTGACTTACACATAGGGTAAAATACCAGTCACACAACTGGTCTGGTCTTATCCTCCGATACACCAGCCACCCCTCCTCCGGAGACAGTAACAAGTTGCCATGACCTCTGACCCCGATTGCCTGGCCAACCTATGGCATCCGTAACCCCTCGCACAGGTGTTACGACACAGGTGCTTTAAACGCCCTTTAACCTCTGGTCACGCTTATCTTCAGGTTTAGGCGCCGCTCAGGTGTGCCAGGTACAGGTTCAGTGTCTGCAGTTCACCTTCACTACGCGTCTGATCATGGGGATGACATGTGCTAATATTACACAACTCCCTCCCACCCCCTCAGACACTACCTCACAGCACCTTCTTGGAATTCCCATATGGTGAGAAACCTTTCCAGTTCATTGCAGTTCCCTCTCCCGATTGGCTGTTTATTAGTCCCACCTTTACAAAGTCCAATTATATTACATTACATTATATTGTCATTGATCAGACATTGTTATCCAGACCAACCTACGTCAGTTACAATTCTTACATGATATCCATTTATACAGCTGGATATTTCCTGAGAAAATTGTGGGTTAAGTGCCTTGCCCAAGGGTACAACAGCAGTGCCCCAGCTGGGAATCGAACCAGCAGACTTTTGATTACATGCCTATGACATTGTAATGGACAAATGTACACAAATGAATTTGGAAAATAAATTTAAAAATAAATAGAACATTTTACAAAATAAATGGAAATGCTGTACTCTCACTGACACCCTCTGCATCGCTGTAGGCTGTAGGAACACAGTCCAGGTTAGGGCCTTTAAACCCGACCCCTCGAAAGCAATCCGTCTCCAAAGCGGTGAAGATAAGCATGGCGTTTACACACCGGGCAATAAAACCTACACCACAACTGCGGTTTTGCAATGATGAGACCTACAGAACAGTGCCGGGGTCTCACACTGTATGCAGAGCTTGCACAGTTCCAGTGTTATCAGAAAGCACTGTGCCTTCATTTCAGTTCGGATGCCATGAAGACGTTTCGATCCGGGTGACCGAGATGTTCCACAGATAAAGCGGTTGTACTTCAGCTGTCAGGATATATTGTACATTACACATGGAGGCCCCCTCTTCTGTTATCTTTCCTTCACCTAGCTTGACCATTACGCCACACTTACCCTCACAATGTGGCTTTGACCTCCTCCCACAGGGTAAGGTTCCGCTTAATTGTAGTTCTCGCTGACTCACTGCTGAAAAAATGGATCATCTATCTTGGAATACATTACACACCCCTGTAACACATTACTCTCAGCTGTGGACCGCAGTTTCCTTAAAGCAATGACAGATTTGCAGCTGGTTCTGTGTTCTCACGTTTTGGAAGGAAAGGGATGTTGAAATGCAAACAAGGAAGGACCAATGGTAAAGAAGCGCTCAGGAGCATAGTACTTAGTTAATTTAGCTCAACTGACATCCTTGTCAATCTTGTCAGTATGAATCATCAGTTGTACAGATGTTGCGCGGCACGCCATACTTAATAAACTGCAATTAGGTGAAAATGAATATTTGAGCACAAATGGTTTGCTTTATTATAATAAAACTTAAATGTGTGACGTCCCCAGTACCTGATTAGCTCAGTCTAATCCAGTGGTTTCTCTTTTCTTCTTTGTTTTTTCCTCTGTGTCCACAGGGCACTGCTCACCCTCTTGGTCATGAATACAGCTATGTCACCTGTTATGCTACTGCTGCAAATCTCCACCATTTCCATGATAAGTCAGACATTTCAGTTGCCCATAATTCCTTCCTTCTCCAGCTATGTCTGTGGATTTCATCTACTTAATTTCATCCTAGTTTTGCCTCTCCTCTCCTCCACATGGAGCACATGTTAGTTTCAGTTTTTTTTGGGCTTTTATACTGAGGACATCGCTCTTTGAAGGACAAGCTCAACAGGCTCAGCACTAAATGGTGTATTTAATAAAAGGCTCTAAGAGCAGTAAACATTCACAGTAACAGTTTCCGGACTCACATGAATCGTTTTTGTGTTCCAAAGTACGGGCAAGTTACAGAGTTACCTGTGCATTTGCACAGAGGTACGATCACGTTTTCAGTTTCTTAAATTAGGAAACCTGTGACCCTTGCGACATGGAAAAAAAAATTGCCTCTAATAGGCAAGAGTTCATTACGATGCAGGAGCATGGAGGACCAGTTAGTGCCCTGCCTTCATCCCTTTCAGCCTCCAACTCTTTCCACCACTGAACCACAACACCCACAGACTTCATTTGCAGCTAATTGCCACAGGGAGTTTTGCAATTACAAAATGTCAAGGAAGAGAGAGGAACAGAAACAGAGGAAAACAGGAGACAATACGACTTAAAAAAGCACGTCCGGTTCCAGAGACATTTGTTCCTGTCCTTTTTCGAGGTGATTAAGCGCTAAGAAGATAAGACCTCACAGCTGTCAAATCTTAACTTTCCTTGGAATTCACTGGTTTTAGTAGATAAATAAAGAACGCTGTGGACATCAGCCCCTTTTTTGGTGCGTTTATTTAATTTGAAGTCTTAATTCAAGGCAAATGTAAACCTAGACCTTAGAGTTCAAGCTCATTTGCAGAATTCACCTTCTGTGGACCTCTGTGCTTTTTTTGTGGACTGCTGTAATTTTGAAAGACCCTGAAACACCTGACATGGCTGTCTTGTACAGTAAATTCAAGCAAATAATTCCCAGTTTCCTCTTTCCAGTGAATTTTACAAAACTTGTGTCTGGGGTTTGAGAGTAACCGGCAAAACATGAGTCACCAAAGCTGTCGAAAGGACCGAGGTGCCCTGAGAATGGGCCCCAGCTTCTCCCATCACCCCTCTCTGTTCTCAGACGCAAGTGAAAGAAGACAGAAAGCAGCTCGGGGCCACGGCCTTTCAGGATCCGCTGGCGAAACTGAGAGTTTCGAAAAAGAGCCGCGAGGTTTCAGCTGTCCTGCGGCCCGCGCCGGCTGACGCCCCTTGCCCTGCGTGCACCGGTGTGTTTGAACCGCTGCGCAGCTGGAGGCTGGACCTCAGGAATGCGCGTACAAACGCTAATCCCCTTGTGTTTCCGCCCGCCGCCACCGCTGAAGCCCTGCTTTGATCACATGGTACAGAAATAAGCCCTTGGATTCAATTTTGCCACATATGTCCACTGTATGAAAATCCACATCTTTGTTTTGTTCTGATTTTTTTTTTTTTGTAGTGGCTTATTCAAGCCACAGAGAGGTTTTTTGTTTTGTTTGTTATTTGGCAGCTGTTTTATCTCTATACACTGGTCTTACCCTTGTCCTGTAAGAGATTCATGTGACCTGGACTCTCTTTTTCCTCATTCACACGACTTCCCGCACGCTAAAGACCCAGCGCCTCTTCCTCAGCGAATGGGAGCGCGAGAGAGACCTCAGCAGCGTATCGTTCAGACGGATCCGGGACTCAGAGGGCGATGCAGCAGGAGCCGCTGCAGGGCCGGGGCCGGGGCTGGGGCCAGGGCGGGAGACCGTTGAGGAAGCGATACTGCAGCTTGTATGTGCTGACATCCACAGAGGTCCTGGAGAGGCCACTGGGGCAGCGGGCGTCGGTAGAAATGAGGAAGAACGGGCCGTCTGTTTCAGTACCTCCAGTGACACGCACGTTAGTACACGCTTCACACCCGTGTCAGGGTTATTTAATGGCCAGAAGGGAACGGAAACGTTGATTATTCTGAAAGGGGAGCGTGAGGGATTTAGAAAATGGCTTCTCAGGCGGACACGGTCGGCCATCGCGTATCCAGCGCAGGGGATAAAGCCCCTCTCTGTTATGCTTATCATCGCACACCGATGCCCTCGTTTCTCAGGACACGTGACAGCAGTGTAATGCGTTTGGAAGGGCGTGGAACAGCGCACATGCCTTTGTGATGCTAATTTCTCTCCCATTATCCTGACCTCATGGTGTCTCCCGAGTGTCAATTCATTTCGGCTGGAACAACATGGTTAAATGGCAGAGCAACACTTGTCATCCTCTGACTATACATTTTGATTGTACTTAGATTGTACTGTGATTCTATATATGTATATGTGTGTGTATGTCCTTGTGTGTGTGTGTGTGTGTATGCATTTGTAAGTGTGTGGGTATGTGTTTTTGTGTGTATTTGTGTGTATATGTGTGCGTGTGTGTGTGTGTGTGTGTGTGTGTGTGTGTATGTGTGTGTGTGTGTGTGACTCAGACTTCTCGGTAGTCACTGTTTAACAATAGATGAGCTGTAACGAGAGGCAGACCTCCAGGAATGCTGCCTAAATCCACCATAAGTCTGCTTAATCGAAATAATAACATGCCAGCCAGAAAGGAAAAAAATAGTAATAACACAGCCCTGCCCTCAACTAAAGCGTTCTGCTTTCGATTGAACTGTGGCTACATTAAACTACTGATTACAGCATCTGCCTGGCCACACTAACCAGAAAGAAGTGTTTCATCCATGTTTTTAAAATTCTGAGACCATGACAATTCACCACTTATGCTTCTGTCTACATGACTACTAGAGTGTGCCTATCACAATGAAGCTATGGATGGCAAAGTGCGACAGCGAAAATAAAAAATCAAAAACAAGAAAAGGTAAGCCACCTCTAGCTTCTCCCCTCCTAATCTTTGCAAACAACAAGTTAAAGGGACATTGCAGTGACTTCATGGATAATGTAGATAGGTGAAACAAGAAGAATACATACAGCACTAATACACAGACACCCATATGTTGCATTCATATGTTACACTCATATAACCACCTCATACCTAAAAGGATAAGACAACTGGGAAAAGCAGGTGAGGTAATCTGAAGCAGCGGAGTCCTCATTATTCATTAGAACAAATATGAATTAAATATGAACACAGGGATTAGCCATACAAGAGTGAATTTATACATATTAAGCTGTCATGAAGCTGAGCCCAGCCAATCTGTCTGCCTTTAGAGTGTAGCTGGAATGTTCTGATTTGAAAACTGTAAAGACAGAAAGCCGGTTCTTTCGTGTGTGGTGATGATGGTCGTGTATAGTGAAATAGAAGTTCATGAATAGCACATACATCTGTGTCACACTTGGCTTAATTTCAGGTTTCCACCTCTGTGGAAGTCCTAAAACTGAAAAGCCATTTTAAATACTCTTCGCAAATAAAGAAACGTAAAACTAACTAACAGACATGTATATAACTAATATATATTTCCTTATTTGGGCGTCTGACACATTTCCCATTGACCCCAGAGCAGAAAAGGACGCCTGTTTGTGGCTTGCGGTGAATCAGTACCGAGGGGGCCCTCGTGGCGGTGAAATGGAGGCTGGTCTACCAGGCCTCTCAACCACTGAGCCCACACTGTGGCACAGAGGTCAGGCTGAGGTCATCACCCAAGAGCTGCGGGTTCGAAACCAAGAGCGGGGGCATTTCCCTTAAGCCCTTGGGTGACGTGCATGACCTCAGCCACTGCAATAACATGAACAGCATGTACCAGCAGGGCTTGAATAGCGTTATGCTTACACTCACTGATCTGGGAGTGTTGTTGGCCTGGTCTGACACTGTTGCTCATTCAGCTTGAAAGGGTACACTTCTGCTCTTTTGTGCTGGGAGTCGCTAAGAGCTTTGCTAAATGAATGTATTGTAATATAACTAATGAACAGTCAAACACAGTTTTGTCCCTGCTATCTACTGTAAATAAGGTGACAAATAAAAAAATGCTCTTTCTGAGTCAACAAGTAAGCGTGCAGTGTTCAAGTTAACGGTGTAAACTTTAGCAGAGGGGAGTTTAAAACCTATAAAAAATTGTTGTTCTTTAGACTAGAGCTGTCAGACCCAAACAGCACAGAGGCTATTAATCCAATAACGGCTTCAGAGGGGATTCATGTTTATAATGAACCTAGAATAAATCCAATTGAAACAAGGACAGGAAGGGAGGTGTCATGCCAAGCGAACTCCAGTGATTATTGGCTGATTCCTAAACAAATGCTGATGACATTTCTAGGAGGGGACCCCTTGATTTAATTACCCAGTTTTTCCTGCTAATCTGTTTTTGTTAAAACCCCAAGAAATGACAAATGGAAACAATCGCAAGAGCTTTTACAGGTCAAAGTACCACACGCACAACACCCAGTCAGAGAAAGGCCCCAAATGAACCCCCGGGGTGTAACACCAATTATCTTTCAAATAGCAGACAAAATAGATGTTTCCTGATGATAGGGGAAAAAAATACACCACTGGCCATTAAAACATGTCCGTTCATTGTACCACATTTATAATATAACAGAAAATCTGACCAAAATATTCTTAATTGATGGTGTTACAGCAAAGATGCTCATGTAACAAGCTGGAAGGTCAGGCAATGCATAACTAATTCAGACTCTTTCACATTCAAAATGTGTTTCCTGAAAGAAAGAGCAAAGAAATTGGTCTGAAGTGATGCTTGCATTTTCATAGTCAGCTTTTTGTTTGCTTTAAAACATTTCTTTTTCCTTAAAATTCATAGTGGGAAGATTCACACCTGCCTTTGATGGTGCTCAATAAACAAACAAATAAATAAATAACTGATCAATGTCATCCCAGAGTCATTCCATGCACTTCTTTTTTGTAACTGGGGTCATTTAAATGTCCTGCATTTTACATGTCAGGTGTAAATCTGCATGCAGTGACACATTAATCTTAAATTAAACCTTAAATATGGTGGCATAACAAGATCTATGTGATAAACTTTCTTTAAAAAAGCAGTGGGAACTCCTTGCACAACCACTTTGGCAAACAGGTGTATTTTTGTTTGTTTAAGTGTTGGTGTGTCCTTCAATTTTGTGACATTCTGTCCCTTTGATTTCCTGCTCCATTTGGCACGGTCCACGCGTGATGAATTTCAGGCGTCATTTTCAGTTATTTCCGAAAGAAGGGCAGATTGCGCCAGTATCCACATGCAAAATGTATCGCGCACGTATGTTCTTTAGTTAATCAGTCACCTTGATAAAGACTGTCAGTTGACTCTGATCACTGAGAGAGAGAAAAAAAATGGCATGCCACGTCGTCTTGAGGCCTGGCCCAATTTTTCTACCCTGTAATAAGAGCAGAGCGATGCTCTAATCAACGCAGTTTTAAGAGAAAGATTGATGTTTGAGGATTATAACAGTCTGTCGGCAGACGACGGTTGATTTCTGATTCTTGAACCAGCCAGTGATGGCTGGTCACTGAAAGCGGGTGTGCTTTGCCAACAGCTCTCTGTAATCTGCAGGAAAGATCTGACAAAGAGCTCTTTGTATGGCTAGTCTGTTGTTACCACCACCAATTAAGAGAACTGTACACTTTTCATCGCTGCACTTCATCTGTCTCTACGTTATGTGGTGCTTGCCCGTGGACATGGACCGACGATATGTTGAATAACGCCTGAAATAATACTTGCGAAATTCGAGGAAAAAAATCTCTTCTAAGGCGTGCAAATTCAGCTTTACCGAAACGTAAACAGTCGATTTTTACAATGTAGTTTTGCGTCAAATGACATACATTTCGCGTTCGCTACCCGTACTACAAAACATAAAAAGACATTATTGGAATTGTGAATGTGCAAACGGGACGGCGAAGCGCGACTCCACAAGCACAACCAATGCACATGTATGTTTTCAAGACATACGACCACACTGGGCTGGTCTTTCGCCGGAACGTCACGGCTTCTCATATTTATTCAGCGAGTAGGCAGCGACAACAGGGAACTGGCTTCTTCTGGTTTCACGGCACACATAAATACAAAGCGGAGCAGGAGACAAGAGGAAAACACAAAGGAAACGGGAGCCGTAAGGACGCTTTATGCTGAAGACGATCGGAGTCAGGTAACAGGCATTTTCCACAGAGCATGTAATATTTCGAGTTTTTGCAGTCATAGTCGCCGGCTTTTTTGGTGCGATTACATTAGACAGCTAAAACCGTAAACATTGAACAAGTAAACAGAGCCGACTTGAGGCTGACAGCGCGCAATAACCTATTAATTGCACTGTTATTTACGGCGGTATATGAATTGTCTCGTGACATTAATGTGTTTCCTATCATCTTCGTTAATCTAACAATAGAATTTTTGCTAATGTAACGGATAGTACACATTGTGCTTTCTTACTTGTCCGTTCTTTTCTAGTTCAATTTGATAGAGAGCGATATATTGCGCATATAACACGAAAAGAACACATTCCCCATTTTCCTTCAATCGATGTGATAAATACATGCTATCGCGTTTGACACAGATGTTTTGAACCAGGGACTTTCATTTGATTGCGCAACCGGACGCTTCAGTGCAGTTCATCTTTTAAAAATCTCTGTCAGTAGTGCCACACTGGCATTCTCGCTCCTTTACGTGGCAGTGATTATACAGCTGTGACACTCTAACTCCGTGAACTGGAGCGCACGGACTTCCTTAAACGTGGTGCGCACAGGCGAAACTTGAGGCAACTCTAAAACGCCGGGTGATGCGGTTTTGTTTACGCGAAGTGAAGAAAACAATTTTCTCACCGCTAACTCAACACTTTTCACGTCGACAAAGGATGTTCCGTTTAAAAAAAAACCTACTGCAACTGATAGAGAAAACAAACTGCTTCAAAATAATGTATATAAAATATATAATCAGTTTTTTAATATTTCCCGTTTAGCTTTAAACAAAGACGTGATCAGATGAATACATTCCCAAATAGTCTACATTAATCCTTTGTGTAACGGGAGGTGCTTTTTGGAAACAAAACACATCGCAGTTTTTCCACCAGGTTTATGTGTTTCTTCTTTTTTTGGAAGGGGGGGGGGGTGCTCTTTTACGTAAATGTAGCTACTGTCGTCAGCACCTACCTAACAGTTCTATAGATGTACCTGTTGAAACCTGAATCGAACCAAGCCTGATCCTGTGCTGTTGTAATTGCATCAGCATTTCAGCGCTGAAGGAGAGGATGCCTTACAAAACTATCACTGAATCCGAGTGTGTGGTGTGACTAAAATGAGCCTAAAATGAGCAATACCATTACTCATCGCCAGTACCATGTCAAACATCAAACAGCTGTTTTTCACCACTGGATACATTGATCGCTTCTTTTTTTTTCTTTCGTCAAGTCGAAAATATACCCAGACGCTTTAACGAAGGGGAGCACACTCTTAAAACGGTTTACATTTGTCGTTCTCGCTTGGGCACTGTGCTCCTGTTTACGTGGTGAACTGGTCACAACGACTACCAGATATTTGACACTGGACACTGGCGGGGAGCGTCTAAAGATGAGAGCCCTGGATATGTTCCTGCGGAACCGAGCCACGGGAGGAGGCGTGGAATGTTTCGGCTCTGGCCGTGGGCCACGGTCTGTCTTAAAGCTGAAAGTGTTCGGAAGTGAGTTGTCACGTTAGCACGTTAATGCACGTGTTCGGGTTGACAGTTTAAAGTGTGCGTCCATGGTTTGAACAGCTGTGAACAGCCTCTTCGGAGAAAACAGACGCTGACAGACGGGCCTTTAACCTCACTTGCCCCCCCCCCGCCGTCAGAAAGGACAAGCCCGTGGAATGGAGAGCTGTTTCTAGGTCGTGCGTAGTCTCTCCGTCAAACGCACCCTTTGGAGGAAAGGTGTGACATGTGGCGTGTGCATTAAGCGGCAAAGGATAATGGCAGGATGAGAGGGGCCGGTGTCCATAGAGAACTTTGGCTGCAACGCAGGTTAAGCCTCCTTTTTGGCAGATACCGACGCCATTCTCAAATTCCTCTCTCAAAACTTGAGTCTGCAAATCCAGTCATGCTAGCCAGTCAGCAAATCAGCCTTCAAATGAAGGAATTCGAATTCGTTATTTAGATCGAGATTTGCTGAAACCGCTAGCTGCAGGTTCCTCTCTGTATTGCAGTGTGTGCCAATAGAGGGACCATCAAGCAGGGTAACAGGTGCATTCTTTTATGTGAAAGTGAGCGTATTTAATCAAACATGGAATTCCACATCAAAGCCAAACTACAGTCGACTCCATCAGCTGCCACTGCGCGCAAGAGATAGGGTTTCTTGGATATTAAAATGCAGTGTGATTTGCTGTTTTCGGTATGTTCCCGTTTTGGCAAAGGCAAGAGACTTTGTGGAGGGGAAATAGGTTGGAACAGGGAAAAACATGTTTTGATGTATACATATGTACATTTTTGTAAACACGGTGTGACATGGATTTTGTTTTATACTTGTAATGACATGAAGTAACTTTACTTCTGACAGAATATTAGACAAATTCAATTATAACTTTCGGATTTTTATTTCATTTTTTTATTTTGAATTTTATACTGTCCTATTTTCTTTCTTTTTTTCATCCTCTCGTGTACAGTATAAATATCATTCACACACGCAAGATCCCTTTTTCATGTAGCAAGCATTGTTAGCTTGAATCAATCTCAGTGAGGAATTAGGTATCTTTTTGTTTTAGACAAGGAGAAATGTGATAATGTTGAATTTGTTGCTACTGTTAAATGTATTCCTGTGCGTTACGTTAGCATATACTGCTTTTAATTTGGATGGCATGTTTGACCGTGTATTGACACATGCACCTCTCGCACCAGAGTGGACACACATTTCCATGAAAACAACCACAGGTAAAACACAGTGGATTGAAATGGGACAGGACTTCTATGTAAACACTGGTCCCTGACCTCCCCACAGGAAGAGGGTGTTTCATAATGTTCGTTCCCTAAAAGGAAAGGTGTGTTTTCCAGAGTCTGTTCAGCATCACGCACACTTGCAGTGGCAGTACGGCTCACCAGATGGACTCGTCTCCACCATCCAGACCCTGCTTGTTATTAATAACCTAGGAACTGCGGAGCTGAGACGTCTTTAAACCAAAAACATCACTATTTCCCATCCCAAAGCTCTTATCCAGGGTTGATTTATGTTGCACATTACATTACGTTACATTCATTTAAGCAAAGCTCTTAGCGACTCCCAGCACAAAAGAGCAGAAGTGTACCCTTTCAGGCTGAATGAGCAACAGTGTCAGACCAGGCCAGCAACACTCCCAGACCAGTGAGAGTGAGCATAACACTATTCAAGCCCTACTGGCACAAACTGTCCATGTTATTGCAGTGGCTGAGGGTATGCACGTCACCCAAGGGCTTAAGGGAAATGCCCCCGCTCTTGGTTTCGAACCCGCAGCTCTTGGGTGACGAGCTCAGCCTGACCTCTGTGCCACAGTGTGGGCTCAGTGGTTGAGAGGCCTGGTAGACCAGCCTCCATTTCACCGCCACGAGGGCCCCCTCGGTACTGATTCACCGCAAGCCACAAACAGGCGTCCTTTTCTGCTCTGAGGTCAATGGGAAATGTGTCAGACGCCCAAATAAGGAAAGAGGGTGATGTCACCTCTTCCGGGGCTCTCTGTGTGATTTCATTGGCTGGCTTTGGGTGTGCATGCATATATAATACGGTCATGCAGTGGAAAATCAGAGCGACTTTGCCAGTGATGTTGCCTTTCAGTGGTGGTTTGATGGTTGTCAGGTGTACCACTGCAACCCACCTTACTCTCACACAGTGAGCTCATTTTTTACTGATGTTTGCAGTGAGAGCCTTTAGTTTTCACGTTTTTATCACGGATGGACATCCATATTTGAAATGCATGTCACATTTGTATTTTGTTGCAGGTTTGTCACAGTTTTTCCATTTAGGTTTCTGTAGCTCTTTTTTCAGGTCTTGCATGCATAATTTAACTGTCTTAATTGGGGATGCTCTGTGAGTTTAGGGTAAAACCATAGTCAGTGTTCCCATTACATAATGGATTTCCTATCGGGTTTGGGATATTGTCCTTTTGAAATGAACACTCTCTGCTCAGATTATTAAATATGAGACCAGAAGGCGTTGCATTTTATGGTCATGATGGTACAGTAAGTCTATATTCTGGACCTGAGTCTAGTTGGCTTAAAGCTCAAGTTGCTGTCATGTAATGCAACGGAACAAAGACACAAAGGCACTGTTAGTGCAGCCACGCTGTACTGCCAGGCTGCTATCAGAGTGTCAGTCTTGAAGCATGAAATACACCATTCTGCGTTATAAGACCTGATCTCCCGTGAGGTGCAGCGGTCTGGTTTTAAAACCTACGGTATTAAATAAACGTGAATGGACAGAATTAGCTAAAAAAAGAAACAAGAGAAAAAAAATACGCAGTGAGAGATCGGCTGTTTTGTTCCCACTACAACTCAGCGGTTAAAACCGGACCGCAGAAAGTGGGCCTCTGATACCAGGGCAAATCAGAGGGCATTAATAGGCTTTTCAGAGCACTCCAGTTGGAGAGCACAGCGCTTTTTAGGTCAGCCGAACAGTTGCTGACAGGATTAATGGAAAAAAAAAGAAAAATTAACCTGGTTGTTGCCCGGCTTGAAGCTTGAGGAGGGCATTTGCTGTTACCAGGTAATGGCGAAACTATTCAAATCTGGCCTTTTGTTCAAATATTAAGCCGTGGGGGGTGTATTTAGCCCTAACACCACAGAAGCCCCGAGTGACGGGGTTGCACAAACTTGTCCTAATAAATGTACCATCACAGGTGCAGGCACTTAGTCAGACACCCATGCCTGATCCGTTTTTTTTTTTTTTTCTCCTTTTCAGCGCTCGTTTCACAGGCCTTAATCCAGCCTGCTATGTGGTTAACGGTGACCTGAGAGTGGTTGTTTCCTTTGCATTGCATTATGGGCTTCAGGGGGTGTGCGGTGAATTCAGCCACTGTGAGATACCTGCTGTGTTTATGACCTGGCAGAAGGCGCAGAAACCTGGGTACGGGGAGGGTGACTGTGGGGCGGAGGTGAGGAGCAGCGCTTGTAACCGGGAGGTTGCAGGTTCAGTTCCCCAGAGGAGCACTGCTGTTGCAACATAGGACAAAGCACTTAGCCGGAATCTCCTCAGCAAAGAATCTCCTCAGCAAATGTCCGGCCGCGCGGAACGGATCGCGTGACGCGCCGCTGTGTAAACTCCGTGTTCGCCGAGCAGTGAGCTGAGAGGCGTAATGTAACGTGCAAACATGTGCTGTCTTGAGCGGCGTGTGGCACCGCCGTTGTACGCATGGCAACCGGCGCTCGTAGTCTCAGGTTAACAGTCTGGTGAGGACAGTGTGTACTCACTGCATGGATCCTCTATGCATTCATCGGGTTCACACTTTCACCCTCGTCTGAGGTAAAGTGTACATGATTTCCTTTTTCGTGTGCCTCAATGACAATGCATGCGTGCAGGCATGTGTCTGGTGTTGCTAGGCGATGGGTTGGGGGGCATAATTTGTGACATGCAGGAAGCAGAGTAGCACATGTCACATCCTTTCGAAAGGTAGGCGCTATTCTCTTGAAAAAGAGGTGGCGTGGGACAGGTTAGTTTAGTCTGCTGTCTGATGAAATCCTGTCTCTCGCTCTCCTCTCCCGATACCTTTCTTCCGATGTCTGCTTTTCGTCAAACGGCACTCTCCCCTTGGCCCGCGCCTTTGTTATTCTCGCTGCTCCGTGCTGAGCGGCCGGCCGAGGTGCTCTGACTTTCCGCTGGGATGCGAGGCTGGCCTGCTTCCGGCTCGGATCGGTACATCATGTGCGTTGCCTTTCCTTGGCAGACACCTTTACCCAGAGTGACTTGTGTAACTCATGTGTCACATATTTCCCATTCATCCTGCTGGATGTTTAGCGTAGAAATATGATTTAAGGAGCTTGCATAAGGGAACAGCAGCAGTTCATTACCAAACACTCCTGTAGTCTTTAGGTAATGCACCCAGTTCTCTAATAGACCTGTAGTCTTTAGGTAATGCACCCAGTTCTCTAATAGACCTGTTGCCTTAGGTACTCTATAGCCTTGAGGTAATATTCTCAATTTTCTAATAGGCATGTAGCCTTTACGTAATCTGTAGCCTTTTGGTAATGTGCCCAGCTGTCTTATTCTCTGCCCTGCGTAGCCTCTCTGTATTGCAGTCATGAGAACAGCCATTCGAGGGCTCGTGAGCCTTGTTTACGCGTCGTTTTGTTATGATACGTTGATGCATGTGCTGGGATCAGTGAGACGCGCTTTGAGTGTGTCCGCCCACGGCTCTTCCTGAGCCGAGCACAGACCTGCAATCAGCGCAGCGTGCAGTCATTACGGAGTGTGTGTGTGTGTGTGTGTGTGTGTGTGTGTGTGTGTGTGGTGGAACGACCACATTAACAAAGCCAGTGACACGGAAACAACAAGGTGTGTGATGAGCCCCAAGGGCACTGCAGGGATTGCACTGCATGAGGTTGCTTATTTGTGAGATTGAGATGGGTCTGAAAGAAGTCTGCCGTTACAAGATGTGGAATTACGCTACATTACATCATATGCGATTAGCAGATGCTCTTCTACAGAGGGACTCACACGTTTGAGGTTTTACAGTATGAGCTGCAGAACTCACATTCCGTAGCTGTGCAGGTAACGATTCACAGGACACCTCAGTGTCCGCATTGCTCGGACGAATTCTAACTCAGGACGGATCAGAGTTTTGAGGGGTTGCCGATGTGGGGATGTAGTCTTTGATTGGCCGACTGAGTCCATAACCTACTGATGTCCTCTCATCCTCAAGGGCATGTGAGTTTGGCCCCCCTGGGGGTGTGGGGGGGACATGGCAAGACCTGTGCTAACATGTGTCTCTCTCTCTCCTTCTTCCTCCCTCCCCCAGGTCCCCTAAGGAAAGAGCTTTGAAGGCATGCAAAGTTGTGAAATATCTTCAGATAGCACTGATGATCCTCTTAGTAGCGGCCTACGCACGCATCGGCAGCCTCGAATAGTTGTCATCGGCGCGGGCTTGGCCGGCCTGGCCGCTGCAAAGTCCCTCCTGGAGAACGGCTTCACGGATGTGACTGTGCTCGAGGCGTCTGATCGAATCGGAGGGAGAGTGCAAAGCGTTCAGCACGGTGAGCTTTTCGGCGGTCCCCCCCCTTCGACCAACGGCCTAACCCTAACCCTAACCCAATGGAGCTTGGCCGGAGACCTAAAGGGAAGAACCTAGTGGGAAACACCACTTAGTCTGTCACTTATGGTCACCCCTAACAGTGAAAGCATCAGTCTGAGGGCCATGCTGTTCAACTGAAAATAAATACACTGCAGCAGAGAAAAAAAAACTGCATGCAATCCACTGTGAAATCCCAGACAGATCTTATCACAGGAGATAGGCTGGCACTTTCAGTTATGGGCACTGTAATGAATTCGGCGTGAAGACACTGCCAACGATAAGACATTGTGTCTCCACACACGCTGAGGAAACATGCACCATTAAAATGCTATACTGAATAAGGAAAAAGGATGATTTCATAATAATTTCACCATATTTTTTGGATATTTATTTGTTCTGGGAACAGAAGACCATTGAAAAAAAATTCTGATTCATTCCTCTTGGAATATTCCTTTTTAAAGTTTATTCTGGGACATGAAGAGGAAAAAAAAGCATATCTGTTCCATGTCATTAGCCTTTATGTAAACTACATGAGATAATGGTCATTTGTTATAATGATTAGGCTTTGCAGCAAGACTGATATTTCACAGAAATATCTACATAAATGATATATCCTCATAGGAAAACAGAGATTCTAAAAGCCTCCCAGAAGCAAAATAAGATGAAATCTGTGTGTGTGTGTGTGTGTGTGTGTGTGTGTGTGTGTGTGTGTGTGTGTGTGTGTGTGTGTGTGTGGTGCATGCTAGCCAGGACTGAGTAAAATGGAACTTCAAACAGGCCTCTCTAATGCACCAGAGAGGGCCTTTCAGGAGAATGTTTTCTTCCTCAAGGCAAAGCATGAGCAGGAATAAATTAGTAACCGCTGAACTACCTTTCAGCAAAGTGAGTTAGGGCGGTCGCAGTTGAGGCAAGGACAGGGGTTGCAGGAAGGGAGTGTATCACAGCGGCCTGTAGGTCAGGTTTGTAGCCAGAGGGTGATGAGTTTTAAAAGTTCACAACAGAGAGCTTCCTGTGAACTGTATGTGCTCAAGACGGTTCATTACATTTCATTGCATTTGCTTAACAGATGTTCTCATCCAGACCGACGTACGTAGTTTAGAAACGATCCATTTACACAGCTGGATGTCATCAGTAGCCCACATTGGGCAAATCACGACTGGAAAAGCAAAGAGCATGTTTTCCAGATGAAGATGATAAGACAAACACAAATAATAAATAATAATTCCTGTTTCGGTAGGGATTACAGAAAGATTTTACAGTTCATCCCAGCTATAGAGTTTTATTTCTTGGAGAATAAAGCCTACGTTCAAGAGTCGATTGGTGTCCAGGGGCACTGTAGTATGCTAGCATCAGTGCTATGAATGGTTTATTTTCCCTGGAGGCTCGGAACGGGACAGAGATGCAGGTGCCTCCGTAACGAACCGTTAATCGTCCCTTGTGCTGTAGAGAAGCGCCGGGACACAGGCGTCCGCATTGTGCATTGTCCGCCGTCACCCTCCGCCATTGGACGGCCTCAGAGCGGGGAGGAGAGCCAGGGTGTCACACAAGCGGTTTGTTGTCCCTCTCCCCCCACCCCCAACCCCGTTCAGGACAAGCGACTTTGGAACTCGGCGCGACTTGGATCCACGGTGCCCATGGCAACCCGGTGTTCCACTTGGCGGAGGACAATGGCCTGCTGGAGCACACCACGGACGGGGAGCGGAGCGTGGGCCGCATCAGCCTGTACACCAAGAACGGCGTGGCCCACTACCAGACCAACAGCGGCAAGCGCATCCCCAAGGACCTGGTGGAGGAGTTCAGCGACCTGTACAATGAGGTGCGGCACCCACCGCCCCCCACCCAAAAAAAAAGACCACAGACAACATCACCCATTACATTATTGTCACTTAGCAGGGGCCCTCATCCAAAGCGACTTACACAGGTTACAGTTTTACATACTATCCACGTATACAACTGGATATTTACTGAAGCAGTTTTTGGGCAATGGTACAATGGCAGTGCTCCAGCAGGGAATCGAACTGGCAACCTTTCAGTTACAAGCCCCTTCTCATTACCACTACACCACACTGCCACCCATATTCTACATTTATGCCATGTATTTGAATGCGCTGCACATGTCTGAAAATAGACCAAACATTGCCACTGCGTATAGTGTGTTCTATAATAGTATGTATGGAAGTGTAACACAGGCACAACATATTCAACAAAATATGTTACGCAAAATTGCTTATATTAGAGCAGAAATAGATGATCTGTTTGTTGACATGTGCTCCTATCCTCCCGCGCTCGACCTCGTTGTTTTCCTCTGATGGCAAGGGCATCTGTGCCTTGCCGGCTTTCCCGGGTGCCGCTCGAATGAAGCGCATCGGGGTGCAGCCGGGCGGAACAGGGCCTTCTCCGCTTCGGCTTCTCCGCGGATCGGACAGAGAGTCCCCGGCTCCCGCTCTCAGCCGCGGCTCTGAACGGGTCTCGCTGTAAGAGCCCGTTAGAGGCCGTAATGGGGAGGAAATGTCGGTCACCACCACGGCTCTGCCCCGCTGGGCGGCGGGCTGGAACCGGCTTAATTAAACAGCATCGCTGAAAGGATTCAGCAAGAGCATAATGAGGTCGAACATTCTCATTGCACGTTTTTTTGCCCCGTGCGAGTTTTTGTGCGTCGCCTGTATGCGGAGGAAGTTCTGCGGCTTACCCCGGGCCTTCACTCTGTCACTCCTGAACACCTCTCTCTCTCTCTCTCTTTCCTTCCCTCTCTCTCCCCTATTAAATTTCACCCTTTTACGCCATCATAAAAAAGAGTAAAGGTATCTTGTGACCGTTACGCAAAACGTAACGCTGGCGAAGGAAGGCAGGAAGTCCATTTCAGCGCGCCGCAGCGCAGCCCGTAACCCGGCGCGGCTAATGCGGCCACGACGTGAGACGGCGTGTTCCGAAGCCGCCCGCCTTCCCCGAAGCTCCGGTAACGTTCCGAGAAGGAGCTCGTTAACCGTAACTGCCACCTCTCCTCTCTCTGCCTCGCGTCCTGCTGTGTGAGAGAGCGAGAGGTACCCCCCCCGACGCTCTGTAAGGGTTCTTCAGTGCATCGCACTCATTATCCTAGCTTGTTTTTTTTTTTTTTGTTCTTGTGGATATCCACTTTCTCTAAGCAGTGCTACCAGTTGTAATTTGGCACGTTTTTGACCCAGAGGCTGCCTCAGTGACCAATCAGATGATGGCTGATGTGGTCACATGCGCTTGTCATGTGAGACTCGTGTTAGTCCTCCCTTGTGTGTCAGGCCGGGGCTGCAGAGGTGCAGTCTGTAATTTAATTAATACCTTATAATTACCCTTCCGCCCCTACCGTGAGCAGTCCTTGAAAGGGACCTGGCTGTGTGTGCCGATTCTCCCTTTCCTTTTCCTGTCTCTACACGTCTGACAGCCGCTCATGTAACAGTTCTGTTTCTGGCGCTCGTTTTGTTGTTTACTGCTGGAGGATCGTGTTAAGAAGGCAGAAACACCTCTGCTAACATGCTCCTGCCATGTCTCTGCTGATCCTGGAGAAGTCAAGCTGATAGGTGGCCAGACATTTGCAAATGCCGCTGATAAAAATGAATCCATTCCATGTCACTGTTTGGATTAGAAGGCGGCCTGGAATTTTGGTGATAGGACATTTTTGAGATTTTTTTTTTTAATAATGAGGTGCATAGAATCAGTATATCCTCACTGAATGATTTATGGGATGCATCGAATTAGGAGAGAGCAGATCTTACTGGGTCTGTACCATCTATATTTGGTTTATTTACATACAACAATGTTATTATTATTATACGTTCTTATTGTATATATTTCCTGTCTCCTGTTTCGGCAGTCGGTCAAAGAATCACACGCGCAAAGGAAGGACAAAGAGCGCAGTGCTCCAACTTAGCTGTACAAATATCCTGTCTGTTTGCCGCACATTGGTAAAACAGGATGCATTGAGGAAATTAAAACATCTATTCTAGAGGCCAGGACCTGGCACTGGCCCAGATCAGAGGAAGCGGCACGTTTTGAGAAAGAGCATTAGAATTAAAAGGGAAGCGTCCTTCCGCAGCTGTAGCTCTGGCCCTTTCTCAGGTGTCTCTGTGCTGTTAGGCACTCTTCAGTGAACTCCTCTGCCATGCATGGTGCAGTTCTCCCAGGGCACGTGGCTGAGCTAACAAGCTAACAAGCTCCAACATCTCATTCACGCAAGAGGAAGGACAGCTCATTCCCTTTGGCTCCAACAGTAAAGAAATCTGTAGCTGTGAGACAGGAAAGGGCTGCTGGGCGTTCCTCTAATCCTTCAGTGAGCTGACCTCTCCCTCTGTCATGAATGGTGCAGTGTTCCTGGAGCACATGGCCAAGCCAATGAGCTAACGAGCTAACGAGCTAACAAGCTCCAAGACCTCGTTTGCACCAGAGACGGGACAGCTCAT
This sequence comes from Megalops atlanticus, assembly GCA_019176425.1. Classification (NCBI taxonomy): domain Eukaryota; kingdom Metazoa; phylum Chordata; class Actinopteri; order Elopiformes; family Megalopidae; genus Megalops; species Megalops atlanticus. Next base: position 3,914,342 of record CM032894.1, read on the forward strand.
TCTCCAACAGAAATTGGTAGTTGTAATACAGGAAAGGGGCCGCCTTTGGTGAGCCGGGCTCTCCCTCTGTCTGCTCCCAGGTGTACGAGCTGACTCAGGAGTTCTTCAAGAACGGGAAGCCCGTTGGAGCGGAAAGCCAGAACAGCGTGGGCATCTTCACCCGAGATGTGGTCCGCAAGAAGATCATGCTGGACCCGGACGACTCGGAGAGCACCAAGAGGCTCAAGCTGTCCATGCTGCAGCAGTACCTCAAGGTGAGAGTCGCACAGGTGCTTCCCCGTCTACCTGTCTGACACTTCCTGGAACAGGCTCCTGTGATGTTTACATTCCATTATATTACATGACATTGTTGTCATTTAGCAGATGTTCTTATCCAGAATGACTTACATAGGATACAACTTTTACATGTTATCCATTTATACAGATGCGTATTTACTGAGGCTAATTCTGGGCGAAGTACTTTCCCAAGGGTACGGCAGCCGTGCCCTGGCAGGGAATTGAACTGGAAACCTTTTACAACGTTTCACGAGCGTATGCTACAATGCAGCTCGGTCATGTTTGTGGGATCTACATTTGTGCTGCCCTGGCGTGTGAACTATGGTTCTGGATGAATGCTAATGAATGCAGCAGGTAACAAACACCTTGATCTGGTTCCTGAAGGGTGCATCAGTCAGGTGGAGATTAGAACCGGTCAGAGGCTTTTAAGAAGGTGGTAATCATGGGTAACCTTCTCCACAGTGGCAGACAGCAGCTAAGATTCCGTGCCACTGCTGCCTCAGGCTTCCATTATTCCATTACGTTCCGTTATTGTGACTTAGCACACACTCTTATCCAGAGCGACTTACACAGGTCACAGTTTTACATGTTATCCATTTACACAGCTGGATATTTACTGAAGCAATTCTGGGATAAGCACTTTGCCCAAGGGTACAGCAGCAGGGAATCAAACCAGCTACCTTTTGCTACAGCAGCAGGGCCTGTTGCTTTCCACTGTGCGATGCTGCCATCCACTTCCATGTGCACAGGTCTAAAGCTGTACACACGCCGGGCGGTCAGTGGTGGTGCTCTGATGGTAAAGTTAACCTGTTAATAATTTCTGACACATACTCTCACTGATATCCGACACCAATTTTATATGTTGAATCAGAAATGATGGCCATTAGGTGTGGGACACACCACGGTGACCACAGGTGACGGTCAGCCACGGACGGTTGGGTGTGTGTATCCCCAGCTTGACATGTTGTGATCTGCTCCTGTTGAGAGTGTAGGATGCCCTCACCTGCCCTCTGAGGCTTCAGGCAGAAACAGGTTCTTAAGCAGTTCATTAGTTTAGCTCTGCTAGTGTAAATATGAAAGTGGAAAAGACAATGTAAACATTAAACAAATGATAAGGTGCAGGTAGCTGAAAAAAAATCCAGAAGAGTTTGTGAGGTGGCCTCCTGTAGAGAGGTGACCTCCTGTTTTGGCGGTTCCCCCGGCATGTGTTCTGGGAGAAAGCAGCTTTGACACAACCATGATGACTCAGAACGTGTTAGTGCTTTCTAAAAATTCTTACGAAATATGGCCCCAGGTGTTTATAGAACCCTTTGTGTAGTTGTGGGGGATGAGGGCGTGGGGGGGTCACATTCACACTTAACTCAAAAGGCATTTAAATTTGTTTAAATGACATCACAGGTTGCTAAGTGATCTACCATAGTTGAGTTTGGATTTTTTCTGTTAACCTCACATGCCTTTTGTTCTCTTACTTCTGTAGGTGATTAATGTTTAATATTATATATAATATAATAATGTCACCTTAGTTACAATGCGAATATCTGATTGTGAAACTTGCTTTTGCTTTCAAGCACCAAGGACCTCCGCCCTTTAAAAAAAAACTTGCTGTATGAACCCACAGATGTGGTTTTTGACTTCCTGTGCAAACGCCAGGACAATAATCTGTCATTTATTCAGCCACTGAATCGTTACAGACGAGAGGATGTCACTCTGACTGAGCAGATCTCATTGAGTTGCTCTGCTTCGGCTTCCTCGTGGTTAATACAGACCTGGAGGAAGGGGGGCTGTAGGAGGGTGTCAGAGCTGTGAGGAACAATGAGCCAAGTCACCTTGACCATGAAATTTTGCACTGTCTCTTTAAGAGATGTTTATCATGAATCACTTCCCTCACATGAAGTTTTAGTAACAGGAAACACGTTGGCTCACTGTAGCTTCCTTCCTGTCAGGTCTTCAGCTCAGGGCGCTTGGGCTGCAGCTGGTTCTAGCGCGCCTGACGGTTTGCTCCGTGTCGCCCCCTTCAGGTGGAGAGCTGTGAGAGCAGCTCGCCCAGCATGGACGAGGTGTCCCTGAGCGAGTTCGGGGAGTGGACGGAGATCCCCGGGGCGCACCACGTCATCCCGGGGGGGTTCATCAAGGTGGTGGAGCTGCTGGCGCGGGCCGTCCCCGCCCGGGTGGTGCGGCTCGGCCGGCCCGTCCGCCGCGTCCACTGGAACCGCTCGGCCCGGCAGGGCGAGACGCCCGACGCCGGCGACCACAACGAGGACCGGCGGGCGGCGCCGCCGGGGCACCCCGTCCGCGTGGAGTGCGAGGACGGCGAGCTGGTCCCCGCCGACCACGTCATTGTCACCGCCTCGCTGGGCGTGCTGAAAAAGAGCCACGAGAGCCTGTTCTCGCCCGGCCTGCCCGAGGACAAGGTGCTGGCCATCGAGAAGCTGGGCATCAGCACCACCGACAAGATCTTCCTGGAGTTCGCCGAGCCGTTCTGGAGCCCCGAGTGCAACAGCATCCAGTTCGTGTGGGAGGACGAGGCGCAGCTGGAGCAGCTGGCGTACCCCGAGGAGCTGTGGTACCGGAAGATCTGCAGCTTCGACGTGCTGTACCCGCCCGAGCGCTACGGCTACATGCTGAGCGGCTGGATCTGCGGCCAGGAGGCGCTGCTCATGGAGCGCTGTGACGATGAGACGGTGGCCGAGACCTGCACCGAGCTGCTGCGCAAGTTCACAGGTCAGCCCCGCCCCTGCCCGCCTGCCCCGCCCCGCCCCGCCTGCCCCGCCCGACCCGCCCCGCCCCGCCTGCCCCGACTCGCCCCGCCCCGCCTGCCCCACCCCTGCCCTGCCCCGCCCCGCCTGCCCCACCCCGCCCCGCCACGCCCCGCCAAACCCACCCCAATTCTGATCCCAGCCTTTCCTGACTCCACCCCAAACCCACCCCAACTCTGATCCCAGCCTTTCCTAAATCCGCCCCAAACCCACTCCAATTATGCCCTGAACCTGTAAGGAACTCACCCACCCCAAAACCTGCCACAAACCTGTCCTGAATCTGTCCCAAACCCGCCCCGAACTCACCCCAATTCCACACCAAACCTCAAATCTCAAACCGATCTCAAACCATTCCTGAACCCGTCCTGAACCGGCCCCAAACCCACTCCAAAGCTGCTGCAAACCTGCCTTGACTCTGCCACAAACCTGTTATCTCGCCTGACAGTTGCTTAGCAGATGGTCTTATCCAGAATGACTCACGTATCACAAAGCTTTTAACAGCTGGATATTTACTGAGCCAATTCAGGTTAAGTACCTTGGCCAAGGGTACAACAGCAAACTTTGAGTTATGAGCCCTGCTTCTTACCGTTCCACCGTGTTGCTGCCCGATATCTGAAAATCAGCTTGGTGCAGTGTATTGTGGGAGATTTGCGCCTGAATGGACCACCATTGCTTCACGGTGACTCGCAAGAGAGTCATGGTCCTCCAGCCTCTGGCGTACCCTGCCTCTTACAGGAAATGACATCATCCCGCCATATCAGAGAACGCACTATGAGTGCAGACTTAGATGAGTCATTCTGCTTTCGCTGGGCTAATCTAGGAGCGCTTCCTTGTGTACTCCTCCGGGTGATGTCATCTCCCTCATCACATCTAGCTTTTTAAATTAATGGCTCAGTGATCCTGAGTCCCAGACAAAAAGCCTCTGAAAAGCAGATTCAAGCGAGCAGGAGACAGCTCGGGCCACCAGCTCAATCAAAAGCTACTTGTGCTGAAGTTTCTTTTTTGACCCAGAAAGTTCAACGTGCATGTTCCCATTAGTTCTTTCACAACTGTACAGGCAGCAAGAAAACTGTAATAAACGCCACTGCAATCAATGTGACCCTTGCCAGGGTGAGTTTTAACCGGTTTAAGCACTGATGAAACTATATAGCGGCGTCAGTATACATTCTTGTTTCAGGTTAACAAGTCATCGTGTGCTGATAAAAATAGCTTTCTTACGTAAAGGTCGCTCTGGTGTTGGAGTAAGGACAGTAATTGCATAGCCCACGCTGGGTCATCTGCCCGCTGACTGCAGTCACTTCATTGCCCCCTTATTTTACCCATAATGCTTTGGTACTGTTCACCTTCATTTTTCAAAACCAGCCGGGGATTTTGCCTGCTTCGTTATTTTCTGTAATCTTGAGTTTTTAACGCGCTCACAAATTGTGGAAAAATGAACCAGTCAAATGTGTTCTTTTTTTCTTGATTTTGAATAGCAAATTGCCCTCTTTCAAAGGACAACATGTGCGTTCTGCTACCGTGGAACTGAACAATTTTTAGAAGTGTAATTCCGTGCCGATTTTACAGAGCCACAATTCTAACCGCTCCGATTGAACGGGAAGCTCTGTGTCACCGTAAAACAATACAGCGGTCACTCTGCCGGAACCCGAAGTCCAAACGAACCTCACTGCACTCACAGACACGCTGCTGACAGACAGGTGAATGGGATCTCCGGGATGTTCTGAGTGCATGGGGCTCCCGTAGAGAAAGGACTGAGTTTTACAGTCACGGCAGCCTGGCGTGTACAGGCCTCTGTGTCTCGCCCTGCCGTAGGCCAGCCCCCGTTTGATCCCCTCCTGGGCTAATTCATTCCAGATAGGCTCCCTCTGCCCGCAGCTTTCCTTTTACGCCGACTGGAGTTAATTAGCATCCCGAAACCCGCATTCGGATCATTTCTGGGCCAGTGGCAGCGAGAGCGCAGATTTGTCACCTCCAGCGTCTGGGAGATTAGATTGCGTTTGACTTTCAGAAGCAGGGAAAAGGCCAGCCAGCCTCGCGGCTCTCAGACCTGTGTCGGGTCCTCGTACGGAGGGAAGGGTCTCAGTTTGGTTTTCCCTTTCTCTTCGTAAGGCTTCCTGCTCCTGGCAGCTCTGGTGTGTGATCATTCGAGACATTCACTGTGAAAATGAGGAGGGGATGAGGTGTTCCGGGTCTCCGAGCCCGTTTGCGGAGAGATTATTAATGAGCAGCGCCGATTCCGCTGTGTGTGACTGAGAGAGCGTGTGAGCAGTGTCAAACGCTGGAGGAATGGGCAGTGTGGCGCAGTCGGGTTGATCTGAGCGAGCCAAAGTCTCAGAGCTGAAGGCCGGAACAGGCAGCCTCTCTGTCCAAACCCCCCTTTTTTGGAAGGGGTGTCCAGGACACCTGCTTCCTCCTCAGCCCTCTGGCCAAGCCTCTGCGTGTCACGGAGCATCAAACGGCCCCTCCGCTGTTTAACAGGAGATGATCTGCGCGGGTGATCTGCCGAAACGGCAGCCTGAATGATTTTGTTTCTCTCTCTCTCTCCCTCTACCTCCCTCTCTCTCTCTCTCTCTCTCTCTCTCTCTCCCTCCCTCTCTCTTTCTCTCTCTCCCTCTCTCTCCCTTCCTTCCTCTCTCTCTCTCTCTCCTCTCTCTGTCTCTCTCCCTCTCCTTCTCCATCTCCCTCTCTCCCTCTCCCTCTCTCTCTCCCTCTCCCTCTCCCTCTCTCTCTCTCTCTCTCTCTCTCTCTCTCTCTCTCTCTCCCTCCCTCTCCCTCTCTCCCTCCCTCTCCCTCTCTCTCTCTCCTCTCCCTGTCCGCAGGGAACCCCAACATTCCAAAACCTCGCAGGATTCTGCGCTCCTCGTGGGGCAGTAACCCCTACATCCGGGGCTCCTACTCCTTCACCCGGGTGGGGTCCAGCGGAGGCGACGTGGAGCGGCTGGCCACACCCCTGCCTTATGCCGAGAGCACCAAGGCCCCGGTGAGTACCCCCCAAAAAAAAACCAAAAAAAAAACAGAATGCTCGTCCTTGTTTCTGCACCCACATAGTTGTTTAGTGGCCAGCACTAAGGAAATGCCACTGTGGTTCAATGACTGATAAAATATAAGTGGGATATTTTACATGTCTACCAAAACATGTGAAACATTAAAATATGTCAATCACTGCTGCTTTCAGAGATGCACAGACTACCTCTATATGCATTTACATTACCTAATTGATGGACAAAATGGCTTGGCAGTGCCAGCCAATGAAATGAAAGAAGGTCATGAAATGACAGTACATTTTGGATTGTAAACTACATATTGTGACATTATTCTAACTTACATGTATACCAATTTCTGTTGTATCTAGTTTTTGTAGTTAAGGGAGCTCTATTCTCGTCTTCGAAAGTTTTTATATTTTTGGACAACTGCTACAGGGCAGTAGACGGAACTTCATAACCTGAAGCTCAGAAAATGAAAGCTTGTGTATCTGCTACAAATGTTCCCAATTTTATCTTAAGCGGGCTTGTGGAGTCTTGAAAAGACCAGCATGACCTCATAATAGCCCAATGAGCTTGTCGCCGTTGGGAAGAAAACCAGCTTTCTTTCATAAAGGTTGCTTTGCTCTGAAAATAGCCAGTGGGGTAAGAGCAGTAACGGCACCCGCCATATGTTGGGTCACGATGACTTTGCTTTAATTTCAACCTTGCCCCCACCCCCACCCCCAACTCTCTCCACAGCCTCTACAGGTGCTGTTTGCTGGAGAAGCCACCCACAGAAAATATTACTCCACTACCCATGGTGCTTTGCTGTCAGGCCAGAGAGAGGCCAATCGCCTGATAGAGCTGTACCAGGACTTGTACAATGCAGAAGCCACGAAGCCTAACATGTAAAATGAACCACTGACTAGTGAATACATTTCTGTGTATCATGCTTTCTGTTTTTTGAATATATTACCGTAGAGGGGCATTAAAACATAATGATGAATACATATTGTTTTTACTGTATTTTAGACCTAGAGCTCTGTAACTTTCCCTTTGAGATGTACTGTAAGAGGGTGCAGACGGTGCTGTCATCTCTGGTCCTTATTATTCTCAGATTTTTTTTAATTGATAAATTAATATGTTCCTGTTCCTTCCACTTCTATAATTTAATTTGTTTTGTAAGTGCCTTCCGTATTTAATGTTATGTTATTGAAAAAAAAGAAAAGAAAAATGAAATAAACTGAATATTAATGTTAACACTGCGCTTCAGTTTTATATATATATATATATATATATATATATATATATATATATATATATATATATATATATATATATATATATATACAGTGGTGTGAAAAAGTGTTTGCCCTCTTCCTGATTTCTTATTTTTCTGCATGTTTGTCACACTTAAATGTTTCAGATCATCAAACAAATTTAAATATTAGACAAAGATAACACAAGTAAACACAAAATGCAGTTTTTAAATGCAGGTTTTTATTATTAAGGGAAAAAAAATCCAAACCTACATGACCCTGTGTGAAAAAGTGATTGCCCCCCCCTGTTAAAACATAAATTAACTGTGGTTTATCACATCTTTGGAAAGCTGAGTTCAATTTCTCTAGCCACACCCAGGCCTGATTACTGCCACACCTGTTCTCAATCAAGAAATCACTTAAATAGGACCTGCCTGACAAAGTGAAGTAGACCAAAAGATCCTCAAAAGCTAGACATCATGCTGCGATCCAAAGAAATTCAGGAACAAATGAGAAACAAAGTAATTGAGATCTATCAGTCTGGAAAAGGTTATAAAGCCATTTCTAAAGCTTTGGGACTCCAGCGAACCACAATGAGAGCCATTATCCACAAATGGCGACAACATGGAACAGTGGTGAACCTTCCCAGGAGTGGCCGGCCGACCAAAATTACCCCAAGAGCGCAGCGAAGACTCATCCAAGAGGTCACAAAAGACCCCACAACAACATCCAAAGAACTGCAGGCCTCACTTGCCTCAGTTAAGGTCAGTGTTCATGACTCCACCATAAGAAAGAGACTGGGCAAAAATGGCCTGCATGGCAGAGTTCCAAGACGAAAACCACTGCTGAGCAAAAAGAACATAAAGGCTTGTCTCAGTTTTGCCAGAAAACATCTTGATGATCCCCAAGACTTTTGGGAAAATACTCTGTGGACTGACGAGACAAAAGTTGAACTTTTTGGAAGGTGTATGTCCCATTACATCTGGCATAAAAGTAACACAGCATTTCAGAAAAGGAACATCATACCAACAGTAAAATATGGTGGTGGTAGTGTGATGGTCTGGGGCTGTTTTGCTGCTTCAGGACCTGGAAGACTTGCTGTGGTAAATAGCACCATGAATTCTGCTGTCTACCAAAAATCCTGAAGGAGAATGTCCGGCCATCTGTTCGTGACCTCAAGCTGAAGCGCACTTGGGTTCTGCAGCAGGACAATGATCCAAAACACACCAGCAAGTCCACCTCTGAATGGCTTAAGAAAAACAAAATGAAGACTTTGGAGTGGCCTAGTCAAAGTCCTGACCTGAATCCGATTGAGATGCTGTGGCATGACCTTAAAAAGGCGGTTCATGCTCGAAAACCCTCCAATGTGGCTGAATTACAACAATTCTGCAAAGATGAGTGGGCCAAAATTCCTCCACAGCGCTGCAAAAGACTTATTGCCAGTTATCGCAAACGCTTGATTGCAGTTATTGCTGCTAAGGGTGGCCCAACCAGTTATTAGGTTTAGGGGGCAATCACTTTTTCACACAGGGTCATGTAGGTTTGGATTTTTTTTTCCCTTAATAATAAAAACCTGCATTTAAAAACTGCATTTTGTGTTTACTTGTGTTATCTTTGTCTAATATTTAAATTTGTTTGATGATCTGAAACATTTAAGTGTGACAAACATGCAGAAAAATAAGAAATCAGGAAGGGGGCAAACACTTTTTCACACCACTGTGTATATATATTTATATATATATATATATGTCTGGTTCTTATTTTTCCATAAAGTGGACCGATTCTCTCCCCTGTACAGCAGAAGGGGCAGTCCTTGTTTGACTGCTCTTTTCCACAGTCATCCTGACTTTATCCCTCACACTCGTTTACCATAGAAACAGATGCTGTGCGGTTGATCTGGGGTCAGATGTCTTGTTTTTTCCTTCCCTTGTGTAAGGCGTGTTGTAAAACACATAAAAAAAAACAAAACTAACAAACAAATAAGGGTGTCTAAAATTTCTCCCTGTGGAAACAATGTCTGACTTGTGATACCGCATTTCAACACATCCAGCAGCACCCACGCGCACGCCAAGGAAAATATCAGCCACATTGTGTACATGGTTAGATCCTGGAGACTAAGCCGCAAGCATTTTTTTTAAACCCATTTTCCACTAAACATGAAATATTCCAAACATTTATTAAATACTTCTGTTATCAATTTTAAGTTCATGCGCTAATGCCCTGTTCCATGGGGTGCTGTTTATGTAACGCTCTACTCCCACCTGCTGGTGAACAAAGAAATAACACAAATCTGAGAAGTGGCGTGAACTTGCCCGGGCAAAGACCACGAGTGCACACAATGCTTTTAAGGTATGCGGTTAAATAAATTCCCAGCAGTGCTGGGCCGCTTCATAAGACCAGAAGCAACCAATTCTCACCTAATAAAAATTTATCCTGTGCTTATGAACAACACGCAATTAGGATAAGTCCTTTGTTTACTTATTCAGTTATGGTATGCTATGTATGGTAAGCCATCATGGCATCAACTAAAATGTCTTTTTTACCGTTCTGCCAAAGAAAATAGCTATAGCAGAAGCTCCATCCAACGCACAAAAATAAAGATTTATAGAGTGCAGAAGAATAAAAAGAGTTTATGCAGCCAAATAGCCAATTCAGTAAGTAAATCTGTACCATAATGAACTTGCCAATTTTCCAACAGAGTTAGATCATAACAGGGCAAACGCAATGCAATTTTAAGGAGAGGGATTAAAATAAGCAAGCAACCAATAAAACCGCCAAAGACAGGAGAAACACTCTTCTTGGAGCCAATGGTAACACTCTTTGAGGCATTATGGCAATGATAATTACATTGCAGTTAGTTTCACTGAGGCATCAGAGTAACTGTACTTGCTACTCCTGAATTTGTGTCTTTTGTCATTGTTTCAGTAGATGCACAAGATTGACCTAATCTCAGTTTTGATTAAAATTGTGCTTCATCTTCCTTAGTTAGTGTTAATCATTTCTTAATTAGGCTACTTCCCAGACACCATCTGCTGATAATAAAAAAAGACTCCAAATTTCTGACCATGGAATATTAATCCAAGAAGGACATATTTTACACCCTGCGTAGATAATGCTAATATGAGGTAATACCTCATGCCATCTACTTCACACAATGTTATATAAAAAATAAAATATGAGTTCATCCAAACATACGAGATCGCTAAGATACATAAAAAAAGATAATACAAGATGTTGGATATTCCTGCTTGTGTTATGACACTGCTTTGGTTAACATTACTCTTCTCATGAAGTTATTCAAAAAATATCTCGACTTTTCTAGTTTTGGGGTGAAATCGTGACGATGAACAAAATTACTTTTATGTGTAAGACATCCTGAGTGTTTGAAACAGTCCTAAATATTTTCCCTTTGCTAGACATCACTTTTACATTTATGTCATACTGGCATGATATTTCTCAGCTACAAAGAAAAAGAGAATGAAAGCTCATAGTATCTTAATAATCTAAAAGATCCCAAATAAAGCTGGAGTTATGACTAACGTGTTGATCTTTGTGGAGATGCTGGCTGACACAAACATGAGCCAAAAGAGCAAGTAAAAAAGACCAATAACTTACTTTAAAAACCAACAAAAACCTTCTTGAGGATAATGTTTCCTATAACAAATGCAATGAAACCTGAATTACCTAACTTTACAAGTACGATGATCCTCTATCCATGATCCTGTATTGCATCTTTGGATGTTTTTAAAAATTTCAATACCCCCTGCTGAATGGTTAGATCCATGACTTAAATAACCCAGGTCTGCTTCTTGTCACTTGCTAAAGTTTGGATCTGTGCCACATGAGTGAGTTTTCTGAAGTAGACTGGTGTCTGTACTTCTTAAGGGGACTATCTGTGGGAAAACAGGACTCACTTTTACAACAACAGACTTTAAAACATGCACTCAAGGAGCACACTCTGTCCTAAACGAAGGGCCTGCCTGAATATGTTACATTACATTACATTATTGGCATTTAGCTGACGCTTTTCTCCAGAACAACTTACATAGGTTACAACTTTTACATGTTATCCATTTATACAGCTGGATATTTACTCAGGCAGTTCTGGGTTATGTACCTTGCCCAAGAGTAAAACAGCAGTGCTCCAGCGGGGAATCAAACCAGCAACCTTTTGGTCACAAGTACTGCTCCTTGCCACTATGCTACACTGTCACCCCCCAAGTGTTACCTAGCTACCTGTTTGTGTTCCAACAGTGGTGTTGAAGAAATAATTCAAGTAGAAATATATCAATATTTTCTATACTGTTAGAAGGAAAAACTCAAAGCAAGTGCAATCTCACACTTTAGCATAGCACAGGTCAGACAGACCGGAGCATGGGGAATACTAACAGAGCGAAATGTGGGATAAATGACCCATGTGACCAAGATCAGAATTTCACTCAGTACCACAATTCCCTGGGGGTCAAAGGTCAGCTGTTAAAGCCACTACTAATGCAAATATTGGCTTGGATTACAGTCTTACAAACTAATGCATGGAGGAAAAAAAACATCTCCCAGGTAAGGGAAAGTGTCCTGATTGATGGGTAAAGGGAGGTTTTTCTTAGTTACCCACAGAACCAACTGTTCACAACTACCAAGAAACCTTATTTCTCATTGACTGCCACAAATTCCAAAGTTGTATAAAAATCACATCCTTTCTCGAGTGCATTTAAAGGTTGTACATATATTATTTGCTTTTTGAATCCAGAGGCTGTGCTTTTTATGCACATTTTTGAAACCGCGTATCGGATGGGAGAGCACCACGATGGCTACGTGCAGGGAGACAGTCTGACCAAGCTTGCATGTTCCCATCCTCAGACATCCCTGGTAGGACACTGCCTGATTTGGGCCACTCATGTAAACAAGATAAGTTTCGAGGAAAACTCTTCTCCTAAAAGGACCTCTCACTGAACTTGATATCATTTGTCTTTTTTGTCAGCCAGCGCTGGAGTGGTTTATCTATATCTACACGGGCGAGACCCGATCTTTAGCCTGTTTCCGAAGTAAATAAACCCTGTAGTAATGCCCACACCGTGCACCGCGTTATCTGCAAAATAGCGGCGTGTGATCGTCACGTGTCTCTTCAGGTCGGCAGCCGTGTTGAGCAAGCGTTGACGAGCCGGGCTGCCCGTGAGTCGATTGTATGTTCCTGACCCGCCTGTTCCCGAACTGAATTCCTCCTGTAACCATTCAGCAGCGTACGTTCGACATCATGTATTGTGCCTGTAAATTTAGAACTTAACGTAATGTTGATGTGCATGGATAATTTTCATTACCTGACCTGCTGAAAACTTATATAGTGATAAAATTCCAGTGAAAAAATTTAAACAAATCAATAGGAATTCTATATTTACATATAGGCCTACATCTAATCTTAGTTTTTAAAAATCTGTTTCGATTGCTTGTGACAACAACGAGTAAAAAAACCCGTTCCGTTCAATAGTTCACTAGTTGGAAATTAACGTGTAATTGTACTTGTCAAGCTATAAATTGTTATTGAAAGGGGACGGGTTCTGTATTCCTTCCCAAATAATGAAACAAAGAAACGTTTTTCATATCAAGCTAATTCCTAACCCAAATTAAGTTGTAATATTTCCAAATAACTTCCATTTCGTACATGCATGCGTGAGAACAAAACGGCACGTAGAAAATACCGCGTACAGATTCGTGCTGTTTTTATTTAGTGTTTCTGATGGCCTGATGCGCTCCCATAAATTGCCATGCGAACTGTTTACACTCTCACGTCCATAAACTAAACAACTGCATGAAGGATGGTCCCGGCGCGCTCTCAGATGAATTTAGGGACGAGCTCGGTCCGCTATGAGTCTCGAGCTGGGATTGAGTACGGGGGACGCGCAGAGCTGCAGGTGACCGCTCGAGCTGGGATACCGTCCTGCCTGCGGGGGGATTCGTTTTACCTTTGCTTTACCTCACCTTTGCATTGTGCTCGACTGTTCAATTTCCATTGAATGAGGACCGGTAAGTGATTTTTTTCAAAATGGACTTGAACTGTTTCACTTACCGTCAGTGGTTTCACTTTTTGTTCCGTTAATTGAGGATAAGAATGCCATTTGTAATTGTTACAAAACAAAAGAATGTATACAAATGAAAACGAAAATCATGTATACATTGTTTTGTATGTATGTCATGTATCATGCATTGTTGTGTATGTAGTGTGTATATACAGTACCAGTCAAAGGTTTGGACACACCTGATGAAGATAATGGGAAACATGCATTCATAGACGTTTTGATCTAAAGACTTATGCTTAAATGCTTGAAATTTGTTTCTTAGACAAATATAAATTTTGAAGTTGATGCCTATGTATGAATTTCTTTACAAAAATGTTTTAAAAATATTTTTGGCTCATTTGAAGAATCTAAAATAGGCTAGTTTTGATTTGCATAACACTTTTTGGTCACTGCATAATTCCATTTGTGCTATTTCATACTTTTAATGTTTTCCATTAAATTATTAATCAATTATTATAACACACACGCGCACACACACACACACACACACACACACACACACACACACACACACACACACACACACACACACACACACACACACACACACAGGACTTAGGACTGACATAGGACAGACTTGGAGCACAAGACAGTTAAAGTGTGAAAGGTGATGTCAGTGCAGTGGCTTATTGATCTGTTTTGACGTTTATCTTGTCGTAATGCTCACAGCAGGACCATCTGCTGGTGTTTTGCCTCTTTTTTTGCCTCTGTCTGTTTTTCCTTTTGAAGGTTTGATCAATTTCTGTCACTGCAGGCAAAGACGTTACGTTACAGCCATCAGCTACCTCTACTGAACAGAACAAACTGTTCAAACACACCCGATACGTAAATAACAAGGTGTCTGTTTTTATTCACTTCTAATATGAAACATGGAAAATGGAGCTCTCCTTAATGATTGATGGCATTGTCAGAGTGGTCAGACACAACACATTTGTCCTGTTTCATTTAATTTCATTTTTTACATTTCAATCTTATTGCACCTCCCAGTGCAGTAGGTATGACCACTACCACATACATTCAGTGTAACAGCCTGTATCACTTACTCCCTTTTTACCAATATATTGAGATTGATGGGAACAAAATAGACTGTTATTAATGACACAAATATTGACGCAGAATATGAGAAATACTGAATACCAGTGAGTACTGAAGTCGCTTTTATCCCCACCCCGTAACACCTGCTACTTCTTGCATTTGATGTTAATCTTATGTGTGGTATTATGACGTATTATGAATTTGTATTTTAGGGATCGTTATATTGTAGTATACTTGGCTTTTGTCAGAGTGCACAAGTTAACTTGTGGTAGGGCTTGAATAGTGTTACGCTCACACTCACTGGTCTGGGAGTGTTGTGAGCCTGTATCCTATTGTGAAGGAAGTCACTCTGGATTAGAGCGTCCGCTAAATGCATGTAATATAACGTAATGGGATGAAATGTGCAGAAAGCTGTAACTCTCTTAAATGTTGTGGTTGAGCCTTGCCTCTTTGTGTAGTGGTTAAGGGGTATTATTGCATTGATTTATACACAGGGACTAATGAAAGTTTTGATTGTTGTAGGAAGCAGTCTGAATTTTCAGTACTGGTTACTGTAGCACTTGAATGTTTGGACACTTGTTCAAATGTGATCATATGTCTTGTGGAAGTCCTGTTGTTCATGTGGTCCTATTATACGCACCTTTACCCTTACCCTTTTACATCTCCATAGATGTAAATATGAATATCTCACTGTGTTCTGCTGTCTCTGGGGGTACAGCAGTGTGATCCTGCCCTGTGTGTTTCCTGCAGGGTCCTGTAGCTAATGGAGGCCATCGCTGGAGCTCTGGTGCTGGAGACCCTCCTGCTGCTCCTGCCCCTGCCCCAGGGGTGGGGTGCGACCTTCACCCTGCTGATTTCCATGCCCAACGTGTCCATGCCTTTCAGCGTGGGCCGAATCGGGGCAGGGGCCCTGATCGCCATCGACGCGATCAACAGGAGCCCGGACCTGCTGCCAGGTCAGCCGTACGCACCGGGAGAGCTGCAAGCGTCTGTAGCTGCTTCAGTTTTAAATCTCACATGACGATGAATTAAACTACACATTATAACATCTCATTATAGCCATTTCCTCAGTTCTGATTGGCTACAGACCTGT
This sequence comes from Megalops atlanticus, assembly GCA_019176425.1. Taxonomy (NCBI): domain Eukaryota; kingdom Metazoa; phylum Chordata; class Actinopteri; order Elopiformes; family Megalopidae; genus Megalops; species Megalops atlanticus. The sequence continues at coordinate 3,929,795 of CM032894.1, forward strand.
TTCTCAAGCTTCATTAAAACTGTTTCATAATCTCAGTTAAATCCTGGCGGGATGTGGCTTGTTTCTTGAGGTTCATTGTAATCTTGATTGGACATTGTAATTGTTTCCTGAATTCTTTATACCACAATCAGAATAATCATGATTTGAGTAAGGACCAATCCCTCAAATCAGTATGTTGCCAATAGAATAGAAATTGGATCCTAGAACTTGAGATTTATAAGCAATGATTCTCATTCAGTCTGAAAAATTAACACACAATTAGTAGGGATGTTCCTCTATGTGATTAAGAACAATGCAACCTCAAGAGCATTGTATACAACTTTATCATGTATAAAACATGACACAGACACTTGCAGCTCCATCTCTTGGCTTTCATGTGGGGGGCTTGATTCTGCAAGGTTAATCATGTTATTTTTCAGCTCCACCAAGTTTCAGAATAGCTTCACATCATTATAGTTGCTGCTATTCTTGTCATACGTGTTCCTTCCTAACATGTGAAAGCATTAAAGGGTGATGCCGAAGGCTTTCCCATGACCGTCGTCTGCCCTCAGACATGAGAGCTTTCAGAGTGAATTTACATCAGTCCGCTCCGTTCAGATCCATCTCCTCTCGTAACGGTAATTCCACAAATTGGTCCTTCCTCGTCCACCTGAGGAGAGCGGGGGGGTCTGTGCACTGCAGGTCAGCTTCCCTGCTCATCACAGGGGGTCCACATGCCAGCGCGCCTCTGTGATCTCCTCTCCCTGAGGGCTGATTCCACAGCCGCTCCTTTATGTAACATCCTCAGCATTGTAAGGAGGGACACGTGCCGGGGGGGGGCAGAGAACGCTTCACAGAGCCCGATCAAAGATGGCTGCTGAGGCCGGCCGTGTGAGAGGGAAAGCAGGATAGGGGGGTGTGCGAGGGGTGTGATGCATGACATTGGGGTGCAGTGCGGTGAGGGACTGGGGTATGTGAGGGATACCATGTGGTGAGAGATCGGGGTGCCATGCAGTGAGAGATTGAGGTACATGAGAGATCAGGGTACATGACGCCTGAGAGATTAGGGTACAATGCGGTTATAGATTTGGGTTGGGTTGTGTGAGGGGTGGAATGTGGTTATAGATCGCGGTGCATGTTGTGATGTGTTAAAGGGCGATGTGGTGAGGGTGCAGTGAGAGGTCAGGATACATGACGGGTTCAATGGGGTCAGAGACTGGGGCGTGTGAGGGTGAGGGGTGCAAAGCAGTTAGAGACCGGGGTGCATAAGGAGTGAGAGAGGAGGGGTGTGTTAGGGGTGTGTTGTGTGAGAGGTGAGAGGTGAGCAGTCCGGTGCAGTGAAGCCAGCGATGTTGCTCTGTGACCCTGCGCAGGTCACCGGCTGGAGTACGAGTACGTGGATGATGAGTGCAGCGCGGTTACAGGCGCAGGGAAGATCGTCACCCTGCAGCACCGACGCAACTACAGCGCCTTCATAGGGCCCTGCTGCTCACAGGTGAGAGACTGCGGCTCACAGGTGAGACCCGCGGCATACAGGTGAGACCCACGGCTCACAGGTGAGACCTGCTGCTCACAGGTGAGATGCTCACAGGTGAGACCCGCGGCTCACAGGTGAGACCCGCGGCTCACAGGTGAGACCTGCTGCTCACAGGTGACACCTGTAGATCCACCTGCACACCCACGCTGCAGTCCTGATGTTTGATATGAATTTACTGCTATTATACAATACAGCTGCAGCTGCTACCTCTCCTGGCCTACTGGTACCACTGCTATTACTATAACTACTGCTCCTCCAACTACTGGCCTGCTACTACTGCTGATACTGCTATTATTACTACTGCTGCTACAGGCCCACAACTACTTGTGCTAAGAGTTCTACTACTACAGACCTACTACTGCTAAGACTACTACTAGTAGTACTACTACTCACCTACCACCACTACTACCACTACTACTGCTATTACAACTACTACTACTGCTACTACAAGCCTAGTGTTACTTCTATCACTAGTCTACTACCACTACTACTAATGATAATGGTAAGCAATTCTCACTAAGGCTGCTATGCCCTTGTGAGATTCTCTGCCGGTTCTCTCTGTGGCGTGAAAACACAAACTGTCTGTCCATTATAGTAAGTGGATCACCTCTAATTGATAAAATTATGATTTGGACTGTTTAATGTGACTGGAATGGGTCCAGTCAGAGCGGAGCTGATGGTCCTGATGAGAATTTGCATTATGTAATGTTACTGAATATTACTGCTTTGACTGCCCCTGCTGCTGCTGCTAATAACCAAGATTATCATCATTGTCATTTTAGCAATCTGATCACACAGCTGTGATGAAGGGAATGTTCTTAAAATGACGTAGGTGTTGTCTCTCAGGTGTGCTCCCAGGTGGCCAGGCTGGCAGCCTATTGGAACATCGCTGTGATCAGTCCGATCTGTGCAGACCAGGAGTTTCTGGACAAGAAGGTGGGAATTCTGTTCTATTCCATTGAAAGTGTGCCATCGAAATATGCAAGTGAGTCTGCTGCAATTATCAGTCTGTGGGATTTGTAGATTTAGGCCAGAGGTGTTTTGAAAAGGGCATTAAATGTTTACTTTCAGAGACTTTATTAAAAGGGCTTTTCACTATGGATGTGTATGTCTGCATGTTACGCATAAAATGAGGATTGATTATTTGATTATTCGCAGGCAAGTCCACACATAAACACAACTTTGTGTATGTATATAATTGTTACATAAGATGCCACAGGATGTCTGGGCTAGCCTACACTATTGCTTTACATAGACAAACATGGAAAGGTTCTATGTTAATACAATTCCTCATCATCATCATCATCATCATCATCATCATTATAATCATCATCACCACCATCATCATCACCATTGTCCCCCTCCCCTCCTCTCTGTGAGGGCAGGAGTTCCCCACTCTCACCAGAGTGTTCGGACCCTTCACCAAGATGGGCTCCTTCTTTGTGAAGATCTGCGAGAAGTTTGGCTGGAGGCGCATCGGGATCATCTACAACGACCATGTCACCTGGACCATACCTGCGGAGGGCATCCGGTACGGCCGGGGCACCTGATTCACACCTGTGAGAGAGCAACCTGGCCCAAAATCTAAAACATCATTTCCCAACCCTTTCCTGGAGGACCCCTTGTCCTGCATGTTTTAGATCTCTCCGTGCTCCAACACAGCTGATTTAAATGATCAGTTTGTTATTAAGCAGCTTCAGAGGTTCATAATTTAAATCAGCTGTGTTGGAGCACGGAGAGATCTAAAACATGCAGGACAAGGGGTCCTCCAGGAGAGGGCTGGGAAACGCTGATCTAAAATATGGCAATTAATTTTCAGCATACATCTGAATAAATTGCATTTATTTGAAAATAAATCAGCTATTGCCTTATTCATATATATAATTTTTCATATATACAGGATGCAATATTTTGTTAGTATATATTTGTCATTTGCATTATTTACTACACACACACTTGCCTAGACATGTGTAGCCTTGTTCAGTGTACTGTGTCCAGGGCCAGTGGCTCTGACTTCCTTTCTATACCTGCCACAGATACACGGCGGAGGATAATGGCATCACCGTGGCCAAATACCTGGTGTTTAGTGACCTGGGCGAGCGCCACAACGCGTCCCAAACAGCTGCCCGCATCCTGAGGGAGGTGACAGCGGTGTCACGCAGTGGGTACCCCATCCGTCTGGAGCTCTGTCTGCTGCTTAGACATGCATGGCCACACTCACGCTGGACTTACACATTCCACAATGTCCAGGCCTAAATGTCCTTAACTCAGTTAGGGCTGGAATTAATCTCTCTGCAATATCCTAAATTCAGATTTTTAGCCTTTGGTTTTTAGCCTGGGATTAACCTGTCAACAATGTTCTGAAGTCATATGGTTTTCAGGCCTGTCATGGTCTTGAGTGCTTCCTGTACTATTTTTTTAGTTTGGCAGTTGCTTAAATTCATTGTTGTTATTGTCATTAAAATATGCATACCTTTCCTTTACCACTGAGGCAGCTTTGGACAAATAGCATAAAGGTGAGAAGACTGTCGTCCCAGGAAGACGCAATACATAATACTGATCTGAGTACAGCCTGAGGACTCTTTGTAGGGGCTACCACATTCCTGCTTCCATGTTCTGAATCTCATAGGTGTTACATTGCTTTATTCCCTACATGAAAGGACTCCCCTGTATAGCTGGAGTAACACTCTCTGACAGGCAGTAAGGTTACATTAACGTTAAGATAATGTCACGAGATGAATATGCATGAGCACTGAGAGCTGTCGGATGTTACAAAGGCCAGTCACGTGGTCACATGGTCCAGAGATTAAGGGTCACGGCTATACGATAACTGAAGCGGAACACGGAAAAGCACACATTCCAGAACCTTCCACTTGCATTTAATCGTCACTAATCTGCCACCCCTGTTAAATGATCCTATACTGAAAAAGAGGAATAGGTCATTCCTTCTGATGTTCATTCAACAGTCAATGTTTTATTTTTAATTACATCAGGCACATGCCTATTTTTAGTGTACAGTAATTAATATAATTCATGCATTTTAATGTTTATATAACAGTTGCATGACATGCATCACAAGGCCCATGACTATCTGTTCTCTCTAATTAGATGTGGGCAATGATAATGATAAAAATTTAATTCACTGTATTCTTCCTGGTCACACTGTGATTCCTGTCTGCACATTTGAAATATGTAAACTTTAGATGACCTGATGTAAGATTTGTTTGTTTTTGAATATGCTTATCCAATCTTTCATGTGCATGTCTAAATAACAAACTAGCAATAAAATTGCCAATATGTAATAACTGAAAAAATTTGAAGTTCTGTGTGGAACAATCAATTCTACCTTAAATTACAGTACTACTTTAATGTATAGTAGGTTGCATTTTCTCCATGGAAACGGGAAGTGAGAGCAGAGGCTCATGGGAACTCTAAGAGTATGTCCCCTGTCTCCCCAGGGAAGCATAGGAGAGTGTCACCCCTGCTTCATGTGACACTGTAGCCAGTTTAAAGCTAACAGCAGACAGGCCACAGAGAGGAGAGACAAACCCAGCCAATTACAGTGGGTAGAAACCAGGCTGCCCTGGAAAAACTGGATAACCCACATTTTCCCTGTCCGAGGACACGTCTCGGTAACAAGGATAATCCACAGCACTTTCGGTTGGGCAGAGATAGGTGGGCATGCCCTCAGAGTCCCTGTGCTTCTCAGGGGCCGTGGGACAGAGTGCTGAGTGCTCCTCTTATCTAACAGCTGTGACCGGCTCTCCAGGGGCCCCTTTACACCCACCCCCAGACTGAAGGCTCTGGCATTAGGCTCTGATCACGGCTCGTGACCCTCTAGTGTGGTGATAACTGCTTCTGAAGCACTCTCTCTCTGGCTCTTTGTCAGCCATGCTTAGAGTGCTTACGCTACATTGCTGGCTGAGCAGACCTGTGCAGAGCGACACACATATAACGATATTGCACAGATAGACACTGACTGAGGTGTTCTGGGCTGAGCACTTTACCTGAGGGTACCGCAGCATTGTCCCGCTAAATGACAAAATGTGATATAAATGTAACAGTGTGTGGCATTGTGGTACTGTAGCAGTGTGTGGTATTGCAGCATCTTAACAGTGTACAGTACTGCAACAGTGTGTGCAGTACTGCAGTAACACAGTGTTTCATGCCTCTCCAGTCATTGTGATATCCGCCAGGGGAGGGACGGTGAGGAAGTTCCTGATCGAAGCCTACAAAGCAGGCTGCATCAACGGGGACTTCGTCTTCTTCTGCTTTGAGCCCTACGAGCAGAAGGACATGTTCGGTGATTTCAACTGGAAAAGAGGTGCGTCACACCAGCCCCCCTGTAACGCAAGTGACAGCCCGGGCATATGCTGCGTTACGCAATATTCTGCACACGCTCCGTATCGGTTACCTTTGGACTGTGCATGGTGTTCTCAGACGTCCTCCAGGCAGAAGTCAGCACGCATCAGCGTCCGAGCCTGCTAGAGGACACAGCTGCGGCTCTAAGAATCACTGTATTAACATTTGACTCGACCTCATGTGAGATTTGCTGATCCTTTTGCTGCTTTTCTAAATGAGATTACTCTAATGAGTAGTAATTACACTTTCACATACAGCGCACACTTATATTGTCAGTCAGTGAATAAAAAGTTCACCTGACTTTCAATGCTTAATCTGTTAGTTTGGTGGTGCTTAAACCAAGTAGAGTAAATCTGTAATTATAAGCATGGCTTGCACAAAAAAAAGGTCAGTGGACTCAACACTTCACATTTGATATTTTTATTTAAATTAATATTTTCTGTTATTTATTCCTCTGCTCTTACAGAAAATATTAAATAAAGAATGGAAAAGTTGAAGTCTTAAATGCATTGACCAAATTTTTTTACGTGTGAACCATGCTTATAATGGTGGATTTTCAGTCAATGACAAATAAGCAATAGAGATTCATGAGAGAGCACCTCATGAATATAAATAATCATATATAATACATGTTTTGCTTCTACTGGCATTATGTGATATGATATGATGTGATATATGATATGCTTGGGTATTATATGATATGTGATATGATATGGTATGGTGTGATGTATGATATGACTGGGGGTTTTATGATATGTGATATGATATAATGTGATATATGATGTGACTGGGTATTATATGATATGTATCCCAGGAGATGAGCATGATTCCATGGCCAGGAAGGCCTACTCGGCTCTCTTCCGCCTGTCCCTCTACAAACCCGACACAGAGCGCTACCAGAACTTCTCAGCCGACGTCATCCGCAGGTCGAGGGAAGACCTTGGCTACGTCTACCCACCTGATGAGAAGGTGGGCTTTGAGAAACACCAGCTTTGACCATCTGTAGCGTTGTCCGTATGCACGCGGCACCATGAAAGCGCTGTGATTCAACGACATGATGCTTTTATGCTGATGTCTACTTAGTATGATGTGTGTCTGTGGCACCTCAGAATAAAGGTGATGCACATTGGACTGGATTCAGTCAGCACTTCTCTTAAACTGTGACTCACACAACTGTCCATGCAATACAACTGTCCCAGTTATTTATTTATTTGTTTGTTTGTTCATTTTTCATTTGCAGCTTGACATAATTAAGCAATCAACAAAAAAGTTTGTATTAAAAAAGTAATACTTGCATTCATCTGTTTGTCAAAGTTAAGGGTACATGTTCATTGAATGGAGGCCTGCATTTTTGTCGTTAAATGTGTTTCTGCCTGATGCACATTTAGGGAAATTTTGTCTCTGCATCTATTAGTGTTGTTTTTTGTGAGTGCTGTCCTGTGATGTGTACTTAATGTACCGAGGCACGTAAGCCTTGCAGATCGCTCCAGAAAAGAGCGTCTGCCAAATTAGTGAATAATAACAGTTATAATCCCATCGTGAGGAGCTGTTCGGGCCTCGCAGTACGCTGTGACTTTTGGTAGAGGCGGGGCCGTGGGCTCCTTCATCGTCATAGTGATCACCGTGTGCTGTGCTAGGTTACATGGTCCCTTAGAGGCTCCAGCAGCAGGCAATGCAGAGTGAAGCATATTGTGCCTTTTTATGTTGCAGATGAAGATTTTGGGAGGAGAATTTGCAGACAACCCCTAAGGACACCTATATTACATTACATTACATTACATTACGTTAAATTTACTTAGCGGATGCTCTTATCCAGTGTGACTTCCAGCACAAAAGAACAGAAGTGTATCCGTTCAAGTTGAATGAGCGGCATTCAACTTGGGCGGCAATGTAGCATAGTGGGTGGCAGTGTAGCATAGTGGTTAAGGAGGAGGACTCGTAACCAAAAGGTTACCGGTTCGATCCCCGCTAGGGATGCTGCTGCTGTACCCTTGGGCAGGGTACTTAACCCACAATTGCCTCAGTAAATATCCAGCTGTATAAATGGATAACATTGTAAGGAACAGTAACCTATGTAAGTCGCTTTGGATAAAAGCGTCTGCCAAATGAATAAACGTAAAATGTAAATCATGTGTCACATATCAGTCTTCTGTGACCTGTACACATCTTGCTCTTGTGCCTGTTGTTTGCTCACTATTTGCACTTTTGTACGTCGCTTTGGATAAAAGCGTCTGCCAAATGAATAAATGTAAATGTAAATAAATGTAAATGAGCAACAGTGGCAGACCAGGCTAACAACACTCCCAAACCAATGGGTGTGAGACAAACCTGGATAAACTGGTTCCATCTACCAGTTCAAAAATCCAACCTGTCACTTACAATCTGCGTCAGCTGTTCAGACCCTCCATGCCTTCTGCCATCATTTTTTCTCTTTATGATGTCAAAAAAGGAGGGGGGTCAACAACCTCAACCACATGCACTTAGACTTCCAACAAAAAATAAATACCCCTAAAACTAATACCCACATCAAACAGCAAACCTTCAAGTTCTCCAACAGATGCATTCACATTGTTTGGAAATCCATATCTGCTGAATTTTCACTTTTGAGAAGAAATTGTCATTGTTAATCACAGGAAGAATATATATTTTAAACTTTTATAGTTGCAGTTTACATAACTGTCTGTACACATGGTTGTAGTATATAAAGGAATCACATTGGTTACAAGTGTTCCTCTTATGAATAATTCCAGGAATAATTATGACATCACAGTCACAAAGCTTAAATGAGTTTTTGCCTTTTTTTTTGCTGTGACTGACAGGTGTCAGTTCTGGCTGCTCTCTCCCACGATTCTGTGTGGCTGTACGCTCGGGCCTTGAATGAAACGCTGTCCGAAAACGGCGACCCCTACAACGGTTCCGCCCTTACCCGTAAGATGTGGAATGGGACGATCACAGGTGAGGCGCTAGAGGCTAATTATGTGGCCAATCTGAGGCATGAAGCTCACCTCAGCTTTAGCAAAGGATGTTGGGAAGGGTTCGCGTCCCTGATCTGTGGCGAGTTTGTCCTGAAGTGAAGCGGATGATCATGGCGTTACCTCCCTCTGTTACCTGGATGCAGGCATTCAGGGAGAAGTGACCATCGATAAAAACGGGGACAGAGAGTCAGCCTACATGATGCACCACATCCAGAGCAGCAATGGGGACTTTGAGGTGACATATTTCAGCTGTAACGGTGACTATAAGCCTTAACACCATAGGATGTCAAAATATATCTCCCAGATGCAAAAAGTTATATGTGCCAAAAGTTCTGTTATGAAACTTAAGAAGTACTTTTAGCTTTGATGTCCATTTATATTTAAACATTTATATTTATATTCTTAATTTCTTAATTAAATTCAATTCATTTCATAGATTCATCTGAATTACTTCATTATATTATGTAACCATCAATTTTTTTCTCTAAGTTCATCAGCACAGTGTAGGAGGATATGCCTTACTTTCATGCTGTGTGTGTGTGAATCTTCACGCAGGTGATCGCCAACTACTTTGAAACCAATAAGACCTTTGAGAAAGTGAGTGGGGTGGAAATCAGATGGCCAGGAGGCAGGAAGACGGCCCCTTTGGACACCCCCGAGTGCGGCTTCAGAGGGGAGAACTGCCCCTATACCGGTACTCTGCCTCTGGCAATTCTCACACGTTCCTTTCCTGTCAGGATAGTTTGGTTTTAACCTCAGACACCAAAGGAAAAGCAAATATCTGTGAGCACGGTGGTTTCAAATTTGAATCCATATTCCCTAATTAATTTAAACCCTTGAGCCCCTTTTGATATTATAATACGTCCCATTGTACTCCAGCTACGCTTGTGGAGGATGTTAGAGTGGCTGCAGTGTGGCACAGTACCAGCAGGGGTCACTATAGCTCTTTGTCAGTGTCCCCACTGTGGCACTGCAGGGAGGCTCAGTCTTTGGGGATCACGCATGAGGTCGACAAACTCATTTCATCTCTGGCCTTGGACGGTGGGCGCCTTAGGTGACCCTGAATTATTCACAGGTGCCTCACGGGTCTAAGCTGCCAATCCTTTGTATGTTGAAATATGTATTTTCTATAACAATATTGGATTATTAATGTTCCCTCGGCTCTACAGGTATACTTATTTCAAATAAAAGAAGCTTAGGTAAGCTTACGCCACAGTTCTCATTTTTGATATATTCTTTTTTTTAATGTCACTGGATGGACTTCATAAGCATCAAGAAAACTGATATACCTTGTATGGTTAGGTCAGCCACAGATTGTTAAGAACTCATGTTACTTAGTGTAAAATTAGCTGGATGCAAATTATGCCATCACTTTGTGTTTACTTTGATCTTATTGCACATTACTCATTCTTGCTTTCTTCCTCCGGGGGTAAGGATATCACCTATTAGCTGAATGGCTGAGAGGGTTCAAAGCCAGATCCGAATTATGGGTAGTAATTTGGTAATGCAGGCCTCAGAAAGGTCTGTAATTTGACATGGTTAAATGCAATTTTGTGCGTTTTTCAGAGAGGAGCATCAGGATTGCCATGGGACTCATCGTCAGCGTGTTTGCCTGTGGGGCGCTTGGCATAGGTCTCCTGTACAGGTAACTGGCAGGCCCTTTCTGAATTCCTTCGATCAGTGAGAAAAGGGTGTGAATTAACCTTGATCCGACAGTAAAGCAATCCCAGGTTTATTCAGAAACTGATGCGATATGCAGTTTCTCTACTTTGCAGGCTCTGTTGGTCTATGCTTTTTTGTGGCAGTTTCTGTTTGAGTAAAAACTGGCTTTTGGAGAACCACTTAAATATTGTCACTGTGCACTGGCATTAAAAGCCTTTAAAGATCAGATGAAGCCAGGCAAAGAGATGCCTGGCTGAACAAGACAACCTGGCTACCTTAGGTTTGACAAGCTCTAAATGGAGAGCAAAACTAGTGTTTTAATGAGCACTTAACAGGTGGCTATTTCTGATGAATGGTCCCTCGTTTACCTGAAAAGCATCATTTAGCATGTACATTTAAATGGTACTCAGGAATGAATGATTGCAGTAATTTTGGTAAAATAATTGTAAGGAAACGGATGTGAGGACAACTGTTTATTAGGACTTGCAGTACCAAGTGTTTGCCATAAAAACCCAGATTTATAAATGTTCTGTGCATCTTTAAACATTCTTTTCCTGAGTTTAATAACCTCATATATCGTGGGCTTGAGGTAGAATGTTAGAGTGTTATCTTCACATAAGTCTATGCCAAGGCTGTGGTAATTCTCTTGCTCTTGCACCAATTCCTGAGACTCTGAAATCCATTGTAGTTTTAAAAAAAACTTGCACGGCTATACAGCTCTTATCAAGTATTAATGTTTATGGATTATGAATATGATTGAAGATGAGCTGTGCTCTAATCAGATCGTAACTTTTCTTAACTTTGCCTGGCAAAGCAGGGATATCAGATGGTGACACAGTTTAATGTCTCCAGAACTTGTTCACGTAACCCAGGAGAACAATGTAGAGTCTCGGTTCAAAGAATTACTGTTATTAACATGGTCTTTGAAGTAGCGTTGTTTCACAATAGTACTGATGACCTATCCACAGAATCAGAACAAGAGATTTTCAGAAGTGGAAGCATGACGAAATGGAATTTTCTTCTTTTCCCTTTGAGAATAGGATTGTTCAGAAGTGGAAATATGAAATGGAAGTTTTTGAGTTTTTAGAATAGGACTGCTTCAGACACATTGAACGTACAGTTGTGGGAAAAAATTTTGTGAGCCCTTTGGAGTCACCTGCATTCCTACATTAATTGCCCCCTAAAATGTGGTCTGATCTTCATCTAAGTCTTGATAGTAGATAAACACAATCTGATGAAACAAATAACACACAAACACGAAACTTTTTCTCACAGTTCAGAATGCAGTTTGAACACAGGGGGAGACACACATTACTCGATTTGTTTCAGGCAGTACAAGCTCCAGGAGAAGGCCTCGATGATGTCATGGAAGATCAGCCACAGTGAGGTCACAATGGTGTCAGAGCTCCGCCCCTCATCCTCAACGTGCAAGGTAGGGGGGCTGGCTGTTCCAAAAAAGGGCTGCTGATCCCTCACATGCTGTTCCCCTGACTAACCTGACCTGAGGCACCCAGCATGTCCTCTTGACCGTAAAATGACAGCTTCTGTCAGCTTCAGTTTTATATATAAAATGTGTTGGGGGCTATATCGCCTGTGGTTTTATAACAATAACACTTCATTTGGATTTGTTATTGCACTTTGAATTTGGCACCTTATATTTTGCTATCCTTATTTTGCTTTGTATTTGTGTTCATCAAATACACCTAACACACAGTCCCACAGATTCATTGGGACAGGATTAGAGTTAAATAAAAAATTGAAGTAAATAAATTACAAATCCGGTACACTGATCCCATTAATATACTAGAATAATAGCACCATATGGTAACCATTATTCATGTTTCAGGTTTACAAATCCAATAGTTGTAGACCACTGTGATAACATGTCAGGCATAATTTGTAACTCCCTTCTTTTTTAACAAGGTGTCTTACTTCAATGAGAAATCCATAAACGCCTCTTGGGAAGCAATCGGTCGCGGCGCAGAAGGCGAGCTCTCCTACCACAGAACCGCAGTGTATAAGGTACACCTCTCACCACCGATTTTCAAGTGCTAGGACTGAGCTTAATGTGTATGTGGCTGAATACTGTGGAGCTTATCCGTGTTTAGGTCTTAAGTCTCATAGATCAGGCACTCGGGTCGTATTGGTTGCCTCAGTACATTTCCACTGCTCTGAAGACAGGACTGTCTCAGTAAATTTCCTCCACTGCTCAGAAGACAGGACTGTCTCAGTACATTTGCACTGCTCAGAAGACAGGACTGTCTCAATACATTCCCTCCACTGCTCAGATGACAGGCATGCATTTTGTCAGTGTATTATCTGCTTTAATGAGGCAAACATTAACGAGGCAGCTCGCACATGATAGAGAAAGCATGGCAGCAGGTATTACTCAAGCAGGAGATGTCTGCTCCATTCTAGGGTCTGCATTCTCTTTTCAGACACCCTTCAGCGCAAGCTTTGGGAAGGTGCACACTTGTGTTTGTATATATTTGGACAGACTTGCTCTGAGGCACATCAAATCCAATATTTGAACTTGTTATGCATTAGCCAGTGCAGTCTTCATTTCTTGTTGCCTCAGGGCAGAATAATAAACAGATAACAATGGATTCATCGCCCATTTTCACTGAGTTCTCTGACTGTTTTTTTGTGGCTGTTGTTGTTGTTGTCCTTCAAGGAGAACATCTGTTCGATCCGTTTCCTGCACGTGAAGAGTGTGAGTCTGAGCAACGAGCTGATCACGGAGTTGAAACAGGTACGTCTTGCTGATGGTGTTCAATGTTAATGAACGTTCTGGAATATTCCTAACCCGTTCTCTCACCTGTGCGGCTCGCGTTGCTGTGTCCGGGGCAGTGCAGAGACTTAATCCACCCAAACATCTGCTGCTTCCTCGGGGCGTCTCTGGAGCCCCCGCAGCCCTTCCTGCTGACGGAGTACTGTCCCAAAGGAAGTCTGCAGGTACCCCTCGCCCCTCATTCCTCTTTTAAACACCACACTCAGGGTGCTGCGGTGGCTCAGGCCTCTTGGGGAGGGGGGTTTGGCTGATTTAGTATGCGCTGCGCGTGTCCCGTTAAACACGCTGACTGCATTTCCAAATACTCAGTGGCTTTTTCCACAAATCCTCAGTGGGTTTCAAACTCTAGGAGAATTTACCAGTGAAATGATATTCGGGGTAAGGGCTGATGATTTTTACAGGACATCGTTAAGTGCCTTCTACACCGTTGTTAACGTCAGTCAGCCAGTTTAAATGATGAAAGTGATGCCTTGATACCATGGTGTGATTCTCTTTACAGGACATTTTGAGGAACGACTCCATCAAACTCGACTGGATCTTTAAGTATTCCCTGATGCTGGACATTGTAAAGGTAGGGAAATGCAGGTGTGAACGTGTCTGGACCTCGCTGGATGTTTGCTGGACATTGTAAAGGTAGATTAGGTGTGAAAGGTGACCGGGCTTTGCTGGATACCAGGTGCTGTCTCTCACCTGCAGGGGATGGATTACCTGCACCGGAGCCCTGTGCGCTTCCACGGCCACCTGTCCTCCTCTAACTGCGTGGTGGACAGCAGGTTTGTGCTGAAGGTCACCGACTTTGGTCTGGGACAGCTGCGACGGAAGGTCAAAGGGGAGACCTGGGGCTGCTGTGACGACTGGCATCGTGAGTGGCTCAGAGGGACAATCTCCCCCAGCTGCACAGTACAGCATGGGAGCTGGCAGAGTAATACTAATACAAATTCTAATTCTAACGCTAATGCTAACACTAATATGAATGCAAATGCTAAGGCTAATGGTAATACTAATACTAATGCTAACGCAAATGTTAATAGTAGTATTACCGCTAATGCTAATACTAATTCTAATATCAATGCTAATGCTAACGCCAACGCTAATGCTAAGAATAATACTAATCCTAATAATAACCTTGACATGGAGTCTGAGGAAGAGGTCACACCTTTCTGGGGGCCAAGCTGCGTTAGACACCATGGGAGATGGCAGATAATTCAGTAGGTATGAATTTTAATACAATAAGGGGCATCGCTGATGGTGAGATTATAGGGGTACAGATCTTTGGCTTGGAGTCTGAGGAAGAGGTCACATCTCACCAGGGGCTGAGGTTGTTACCCCCCCGATTTTTGGATATCAAACATGGGAATAGATGTAAGAAGGAGATGGGGGGGGTGCACCATGAACAGCTAACACGAGAAGGAAGTGGCGAGTGGGTTTTTCACACTTGAGGATGGGACAGGTTTGATGATCGCGTGGGGGTTGTCGAAAAATCCTCCTCTCAGATCTTCGCTTGGAACTTGAATTATAATAATGATAATCATGATCTTCTTCCTGAGGCGTGTGTGTGCGGGACACTCGTCCTTTCGCTTGCGGTAGTCTCTCCTCCCGTGTTATGCTCCTCCCCTCTGCCCGCAGGCATGCTGTGGACAGCCCCTGAGCTGCTGAGGAAGGGCGTGTCCCCAAAAGGGACCCAGAAGGGGATGTGTACAGTTTCGGGATCATCGTCCAGGAGATCGTGTACCGCCGAGGACCTTTCTTTATCCCCAAATGCACACTGAAGCCCAAAGGTACGGCTCTGCCTGTCAGAGCATGTATATACACACAGATATATATAAATATATATATATATGCATATTTGCAGGTATGTATATGTATGCATTTTTATATATATATCACACCCCTACTACACACTTAAGCCCAGAGGTACGGCAATAGCTGACAGAGCATGTATATACACATAGATATATGTTGCTCTTTTAACTGAATGGATACACTTATGTTCTATTGTGCTGGAAGTCGCTCTGGATAAGAGTGTCTGCTAAGTGCATGTAATGTATGTAATGAAATGCAAGATATATATATAAATTATATCTACAGGTATATATATATGATGTATTTATATATGTATGCATCACGCTTCTACTACTGACTGAAGCCAAGAGCTACAGAAGTGCCTGTCAAAACATGTATACACACACACGTAGATATACGTATGTATGCTTGTATATAATACACCCACGCTGCGCTCTTAATGTCAGAGGTATGCAGACTGTTAAAGCTGCTCATCCATCCCAGCAGCCTGACAGGCTGACATGCTTTGCTGCCGTTTGTCATGTTGTCTGCATTGTGTGCTGGATGTTTATGGGCCCGTCGTTATAGCTAAGAGGGGGCGGTGAACAGCGGGAGGGAGCTCGGGAATGCAGGACTGCAGCCCAGCTCATCCCTGTCAGTCGCTGGGTCGTTTCAGCTGAAGAGGCTCGGGTTGGCATGAGCATGGTGTCGGGTCAAGTCGAGCGTGAAACGGATGAGGAGGACGCTAAAATGCAGCCTTAACATGGTTTAAAGGCTTGGGCTGGTAGCTCTGTGACAAGGAGCAGGGAGAATTCAAGTGCAAAGGTTACTCAGGACACAAGAGGTTTGATTTAAAGAAAGTAAAGTTTTCTTTACTGGAGACCTGAAAGTTCTTGAGACTCGGGCTCTCATACAACACTGACAAATACATGAACAAAGAGCAGGGCTTAAATGACAGAAAACACAGACAAAACCAATAGCTAATTAACACTGGTGAAAGACATTACCTAAATAGAACACAGGGAGTAATGAGGCCACCTGGTGGCCATTCCGGGAGATGGCAGCCACATCCCTGACAACCTCAGCTTGCGGCGTAGTCTGACAGTAGCAGCGGCGTCAGCCAATGGGAGCCGTCCTTGCTGGCCGCTCCACGCTGTCTCTGTGACGGTGTCTTGCAGAGGTGGTGGAGCGTGTGAAGGCGGGGGGGTGCAGTCCCCTCAGGCCCCACACTGACCCGGCCAAGTGCCCCGAGAGCGTGGAGACGCTGATGAGCAGCTGCTGGAGGGAGAGCCCAGCGGAGCGCCCCGAATTCTCCGCCCTGAAGGTGGTGGTGAAGAGGCTCTGCCCCAGCGGGTGAGAGATCAACCTGCGCCACCGTGTGCGCTTTCTGTCTGCGGGGAACTGATCCAGGGTCAGCTCAGTCACGCTGCATCCTAAACCCAGCTGTTGTGTGGGGTGAGCCTAAACTGATCCAGGTCCAGATCAGCCACGCTGCATCCTAAACCCAGCTGTTATGTGGAATGAGACTAAACTGATCCAGGGTTAGCTCAGTCTCTCTACATGCTAAACAGAGTTGTTATGTGGAATGAGAAACTGATCTTGGGTCAGCTCAACCACTCTAAATCTTAGACCTAGCTGTTATTCGGAATGAGATTAAACTGATCCACGGATAGAATAGATAATGATAAATCCAAAGCTCATCATTATCATTATGTGGAGTGAGAATAAACTGATCCAGGATCAGATCAGCCACACACAACTGAAACACATGCCAGAACAGGACATCATAAGTGGACGAAAAATACTTACACTGCATTCTTCCTATTTCACCTTTAACATTAAATATGCTGTCTGCTAATCAGTAATTACATACCAGCCGTACATTGAAGAACTGGAAAACAGATGAAAATCTGTGATAAGACCGTGCAGAAGAGAGTGTTTAATATGCAGAGCAGACTAGTGCTTTGACTTGTGCTCTTTCTTCGGCATTAACTTTCTATAACTGTTTTCAGGCGCCAATAGTTCTCTGGAAGGCTCAGGGGGGTGGGAGGGAGGGAGGGTACGAGGTAAGTTGCTAGGGCTCGTTAACAGCAGTCAGGGCTGACAGCTTTAATCGGGCTGCGCAAACGCTGTGCGTGACTGCTGTCCTCCGGGGTGCGGTGCCACCAGCTCGGCGCTGGTGTGTCTCCCGGGACACCGGCGCTGTCAGACGGCGTTACGGCGACACGGTGATCCCGCGAGGACGCGGCGCTCACGACGCGGCATGCTCCGGCGTTCTCTCGGCGAATCGCTCCGACGCCCGGTCCAGCCACATTAACGACGTCTGAAAAACAGAGGCAGCGTGAACCCAGAAAAGTCTGAGAAGTTTAAAGTGGGAACGTGCTTGCAATATGAGATCAGTGCCTGGGAGGGAACCTGAATCCCGTTTCTGCGGACTAACAAGGCCCCCTTCTCTGCATGCTAGGTGCAAAGAGAGGTGTTGAAACGCCGGTGATGTGGTGCGAGATTAGAACGCCAACGTAATTTTATTTTTTCATTATTTATTTGAGTTATTCAGTTCTGTCCTTAATGCCTATTATTTCTCTGGTAAAAACTCCTAGAAGACTGGTGCTGTGTGCTTGTAGCGCTACTGTTCTGTCCTTTTGGTGTTTCTGTTCTCCTCATTCACTGAAGCCATGTACTCATGTAGTCTATTTCTGTCATAAAACATCTTCAACCCCCCCCTCCCTGTTCCCCACCCCCCAAAACAGAGGGAGCGGTAACATTCTGGATGACCTGCTGTCGCGCATGGAGCAGTACGCCACCAACCTGGAGGAGATCGTGAGCGAGCGCACGGCCCAGCTGGTGGAGGAGAAGCGCAAGGCCGAGAGCCTCCTCACGCAGATGTTGCCTAGGTAACGCGGGGGGCGCCCATAACGGTGGACCGCCCCCTCGAATTTTCACACTTTAATCCCACCTTTTCTCCTCCGTCGGCCCTCTCGGCTCCTCGTCCCGGCGAGACCGAGTCGTTTGGGCCCCGTTCGAGGAGTTAGTCATTTCACAGACGCCTCCGAGATCGTTTACCGCGATGCCGTGACAGGTGCCGTTACAAACCCTAGTGCATCAGAGGAGCCGCTCTTTCGTAAACAAAGAGCTCCTCAAATCGTCTCCCCATATTTCAGAGGCATCCCTCTCTCCCCCTCTGCTAACTTCAGGCCCGTCGCCGCCCAGCTGATCACCGGGAAGACGGCGCGGGCCGAGACCTACGACTGCGTCACCATCTACTTCAGCGACATTGAGGGATTCACCGCCATGTCCGCGAGCATCACGCCGATGCAGGTGAGCCGCAACGCGCGTCAGCCTGTCTCCAAACGCGAGGAGAAGCGTGGCGGGGAGGCCTGGACGAGGTTCAGAGGAGCAGACCGGGCCTCGCTTTTCATCACGGTGCACGCAGCGCTCCTGATTATTGTGACCACACTCCGTCAGCAGCTCACAATTTCTCAGAGGCAGTTTTCGCTGTTTTGCCAAATTTGTTCCCGGCAAACATTTGCCTTGGCGCGGAGCGCCAAAAGTAGCAGACGTCACAGAGGGGAAGCTGTGCTTTTCCAGGGGTTTAGGTAAGACATCAAAGAAAACAAGAACTCACGAGAACAACAGCTGCGATAGGTTACAGTCACCAGACTCCCAGGCCTGGAGACAGCAGTTTCAGCTGCCACATTCAGGCTCCCAGGTTGGGGCCTGGGGCTATGGAATGCTCCAGCTCCAGGTTTTCAGTGACCTCTCTCTCTGGGGGTCATCCTGGTATTGTTGAGCTGGGCCAAAAGTTCGTACCCCGGGGTTATCCTTTGCAGGTGTGCAGTTGATCGTGATATTCTCCCCCCAGCAATGATCCACCTGCATGAGCATGCCAGATGCAGTTCTGATTGCAAGCACTCAGAGATGGCCCTGGACCAGAGTTCCTCCAAAGCAAAGGAGGACTACAGACAGCGATAATTATTCAAATAGAGCAGGAGCATCCATCCCTGACAGCACATTTCTGCCGGAGTGTCAGAGCTGTGAAATGAAGCACCGGTCTATTTTAGGCTGATGGAGGGATATGAGGCCCCTGGGGCGTGGGAGGGTTTTGGGGGGCAGTTGGCGCCTCAAAATCGACTGAAACTGAAATAAGAACAGGAGATTCAATACTGTTGATTTAAGACTTGGAAACAGTAAGCGTATCTCTCTCACACAGGTCGTTAATGTGCTGAATGACCTGTACACGTTCTTCGACAACATCATCGACAGCCATGATGTATATAAGGTAAAGCGGCAGAACACACACCTGTCAAAGTAATGAGATTAGATCACTGGCTGTTGTACCTTTACCAGTATCTGCAATGATAGTAATAATAATAATGTTCTTTGTAGTGTTCTGTACAATATATCATTCATGGTCCTTTGTTTTCCCATCACCCCCTTCAGGTAGAGACCATTGGTGATGCCTACATGGTGGTGTCGGGCCTGCCCATCAGAAATGGGGACAACCATGCCAAAGAAATAGCCAGGATGTCGTTGGCGATAGTGGACGCCATGACAGAGTTCAAGAGCGAACACCTGCCGAACCAGCAGCTCAAAGCAGGACTCAAAGGTGACTGCCAAGGTGGAGGACTCCACTCAGAGACGACTGCCCACTGTGAAGCTTATAGCAAATATAAACAATGATTGCAGGCCTGTGTGTTTCTTAATGTAAGTTTGAAAGAGAGGGAGACAGAGAGAGAGCAAGAGCAAGAGAGAGGAGGAAGAGCAAGAGAGAGAAAGCGAGAAAGACAGAGAGAGAGAGAGAGAGAGAGAGAGAGAGAGAGAGAGAGAGAGGAGGAGAGAGAGAGAGAGAGAGAGAGAGAGAGGAGAGAGGGAGAGAGAGAGAGAGAGGGAGAGAGAGAGAGAAGAGAGAGAAAGAGAGAAAGAGAGAGCAAGAGCAGAGAGAGAGAGAGAGAGAGCAAGACAGAGAGAGAGAGAGAAGAGCAAGAGAAAGAGAGAGAGAGAGAGAGAGAGAGAGAGAGAGAGAGAGAGAGAGAGAGAGACAGACAGAGAGACAGAGAGAGCGAGATGATGGTGGTATAGTCCGCTAAAATCTGAAACTGATTAATGCTGTTTGTGCACGTGTGAGGTCCATGTGTGGCAGGAGTAGTCGGTCTGAAAATGCCGCGTTACTGTTTGTTTGGAGACACCGTGAACACCGCCTCCCGCATGGAGTCCTACGGCTCACGTAAGACCACACTGCATGTCTGCCGGCCCTCGCATAAAGACTTGATTCAACCAGCTAACTAAGGACCATGCTGTAGCGCTACCCTTTGCATAAATGTGAACACCAGCTAACTAGGGACCATGCTGTGGATGACCCTTCCGTAAATATGAATACCAGCTAACTAAAGACTAACTAAGGCTAACTGAGGAGTCTGTTGTAGCCTTTGTGATGAAAGCATAACTGTGGGCCTGCGTTCGGTCTGTTTTGGGTCATGTGCTCTGGTCTCGGTTTCCTAGCTCTCAGGATCCACGTCAGCAGCTCGACCGAGGCGCTCCTCGGTACGTTTGGGACGTTCCGCTTGGAGCTGAGGGGAGACATTCACATGAAGGTAGGGTGGTTTAGCCCTCTCCCTCACACTTTCAGTGCCTTATTGCTGGTTTACTTCCACCGACTGGGCTGCCCAGTTAGTCCCATATCAACAGATCTGTAAGCGAAAGATGTAAACACCTTTAAATATTAATTCAAATAATAATTTTATTCAAATAACTGAAGGGTACCTTTCTATCATTCTATCAAATTGTATCAAATATATGCATGTAATATATATTATACGTAATTCAATGTAATATATTAAATATGTGACCTGAATCTGAGTTCCTTGAAAAGTCAGAGGAATGAGACTGGTTTCTATTTCAAGCATTGAATGGGATTAAAATAGCAGGAACTGCTTAATGGCTAGAACCTAATCTTACCTGAATGGAGCAGCATGTATATAGCAGCAATAGAGAATACTCTGCAGAAATAGTGGGAATGGGCAGAAAATGTCCCTTTGATGATTTGTCATTATTCAGCAGTGCTGTAAGAGTTTCCACATTCATTTTCTTCTCATTTTTATTCATTTACAGGGAAAGGGTCTAGTGAGGACTTTCTGGCTTCTGGGAGAGGAACCGTGAAAATTAATTATATGCAGTCCTCACATATATGAACAAAGTCTTAACTGGTGCATGTATGTGTGATTGTGTTAAAGGCAGCCCTGTATTACATCGTTTTACTAATGTTTCCTTAATTAAGCTTTTTGTCATTGGTTTCACCTTTGTCAGACTGCCTGCATGAGAATGCCAGTGTGCCTGAGAATGTCTGCTTAGGCATTGGATAACAGGTTAGTTGCTTCATTGGCCACACCTATTATCAGGTGATTTAAATGAGAGGAAGAGGAAGATTGCAGGGAAAAAAGAAGATAGCACAGACAGGGCTAGGGAGGGTTTTTTGGGGGATGTATGCCTTGGTTTAAGTTTTTTTTTTTTTTTTATTTTATTTTAAATTCTTATTCCTTTTATATATGCTTGTTTTAACCTGGCTTTTTTATTTACAATGTAGCAAGGATTTTTTCATCCTGTGATTTTTAAAAGGCCCTTTATGTGAGAAGTATTTGGCCTGCCTCACCAACATAGAAGTAATAGATGATTTATTTCATATTACAAAGAAAAGCATTTTAGTTTAACTTATTTCGTTTATTTATAATGTATTTATATCATTACTTCAGTTGCACTGTAATTATAAGAGCAATGCATAGGTCCACTGAAAAAATTCTTTTGAAAATAATTGCACCACTTTCAGTTCATAAAGATTATGATTATGTACTTTTATTTCCATCTTGCATTTTTGATATCCTTGTGAATTTTATGGTTTGAGTAATACTTAATCAAAAATGCTCATTTGTAAAGCTAAAGACACACTTCCCTGTGCTATGTTCATCAAATGATAAATGTGGATATATGTTTTCACAGTTCAACTAACTTGGCAATATAGATCAGGGATGAGATTGTATTTAAATGGCAATGTAAATGTAATTGGCCAAAGAAGAAAATGGCCTTTAAGGCATTTTCTGTCATGATAGTGTGTTGCTATATTTGACTGACAAAACAAACTTATGTATAATTAAGGTTCATACCCTTTAACATTAATATTGTAACTATGTATTTGACTGTTTTGGGAAGTGTTCTCTATATATAGTAACAAATGCCATTTTCCGTTTGGTTCAACATCAAAGGAAGGTTAGCTCATTTAATAGCTTCTCTGAGTCAAAATTCTGCACTCTCTTGATAAGAGACTTCAAGGCTGACTATTTAAAAAAAAAAAAAAAACTTTTTCTAATTTCATTCTGTACCAGAATATTTTTGGTGCAAAGTCTTATCCAAGCTGACAATTGGGGAAAAAAAAACAGGAAATTTTAGCCATTTGGTCAAAAAGCCCACATGTTGTAAACAAGAATATTAATCATTCAGCCAGAATGTTCTGAAGCTGAGGAACTGGACAACTGCTCCACCCAACTGCACCACACTCAAGTGTCTCCTTGGCCTCGGCCAACCTGTTTGATTTCCGTCCACGAACCAATGGGAGCTGTTTTAATGGCACTGGGACAAAACGTTTGAAGCTGTCATGGCTCCGCCCTCTTAATTGCACAAATCAGAGACCTGCTCTGTAGATAGCATCTTAATGTTGCTAAATTGCAGTTGCTAAAGTGATCCCTCCCTGCTTTCTTTCATATCGCCCCCCTGCACTACTTGTCCTCAGCTGAAAATGATCTCCAGCTGTCTTTGCAGTTTGCATAGTGTTTAAGCTGACCAGCCTCCATCATTTTGTACCTGAAGTGGTTTTGATGGATCAATTGCAAAATACATGGCTT
The DNA here is from genome assembly GCA_019176425.1 of Megalops atlanticus. Lineage (NCBI taxonomy): Eukaryota > Metazoa > Chordata > Actinopteri > Elopiformes > Megalopidae > Megalops > Megalops atlanticus. The sequence goes on from CM032894.1 coordinate 3,952,772, forward strand.
TTTTATCTTCTAAAATGCTTTCTAATAACTTTGTGCAAACAAACAACCTACAGAAGAGCAAATGCATGAAGCCAGGAGACTCACCATAATAAAGGAGGAAGAAAGAGGCCTGTTAAAGAAAAGGAATGAACAGAGTAACAAAATGAGGGAGTAGAGAGATGCAGGCAAAGATAATGAGGAAAGTTTTTTATGTTTTTATTTGGTTTTTAATCTCCTAATTTAAGTGGGTAGTCTTCCGGATGCAGCATGCTGTCTTGGATCCATCATTGTATCTTTGACCCATCACAAGTGGGAGGGTGGGATTTCAGACTTCAAAGCTTCTCAAACCGCTTTGAACCTCAAAACAACAACAACAAAAAGAATGTGAAGAGCTAGTCTTTTCTCTTCTTTTGTTGTTTTTCTGTTTTTTTGTTTTTTGTATGAAACTCAGAGGATATCTATACCAAAAGACTCAGTTAAACAGTGTCCCAGATTCTAATTATCTCCAATTTTTTGTACCAAAATGTATGTATGATTTATAATGATACTTTATTGGAACATACAGTGAGTAATCCATACTGCAATTCATCAGACCATAATTATGTGACTTATACAGATATCTCAAAATGATGCTCCAGCTGGTTCACATCTGTAAAATTGATTGGGCTCCTACATGATTTATATCAGTAGAATCAACTGGACCATACTCTAGGTGATTCATATCAGTAGAAGTGATTGGACAATGCTTTGGCTTATTTTTGTTAGTAGAATTGATTGCATCATACTTCAGGGGATTTGCATCAGCTGAATCAATTTCACCATAACCCGGGTGATTTTTATCAGTGGAGTCAACTGGACCATACTTCATGTTATTCATATGAGTAGAAATGACAGGACCCAGTCAGTCAATCAGTGAAATCTATCAGACCCATACTCAATATGATTCCTATCAGTGAAATCTATCGGACCCATACTCAATGTGATTCCTATCAGTGAAATCTATCAGACCCATACTCAATGTGATTCATATCAGTGAAATCTATTGGACCACACTCCAGGTGCTCCAAGAGATCTATACTCCAGGGGACATAACTGATGTCACCCACACAGCAAGCAGAATGGATGATGTCAGGACGGAGACTGATGGTTCAGATTTCAGTCAGATGTTCCACATTGCAAAAGCCCTGTATGTAGTGTACTGTTAGGGAGGGCACATACTCATATATATATATATATATATATATATATATATATATACACACACACCAAAACTAGTCCAAAATATTTTGATAATAACCGAAAACCTTTAAAAAGCTTGCTTGTTTTAGGAATAATGCACTTTTGGTTTGAGTAAGAAATGAACAGGGAGTGAATGAATACAAAAAAGAAGGCTTAAGTTGCTAATGGATGTGTTTTACATTACCACTAAAATATTTAAACTAAGTTTTGAATAAAAGTAATATTGAATTTTGTCAAAGCTACAAATTAGAGTTTTAAAAGCATTTTGAGTATTTAAATGAAAAAAGGTTTAATTAAATCCTAATAATTCATGAATATTTCATCAGTCTCACTCACGAGCAATGGAAGCCATTAAGCTGTGTTGTGCTGTATTGAATGTTGAAATGGGCCTGTTAAACATTTCCTGGCAGCTGTACCTCAGTTCATTATAAAATAACTTTTGTCAGGACTGTTACCCTGAAATCATTACATAGATATAAAATGCAGACATTCAAATATTATCACTAATTTCATGCTGATATTAACATACATTTCAAAAATGTAAGTTGTGAAATATTTTCACATATCAATATGTATGCATTTACTGGGAGAAGCAGGAAGGAAATCTTCCTTGGTATAATCTTGTGTTCTTGAACAACAGTAGTCAAATTATAAGGGTTTAACTCCCACAAAATTTCCACTCTCAAGCTCCAGTGGTTTACACAGGAAGTGGTGTCCACCACTGCAGTGAAAACACACCAAAGCCCTGCAGAAAACGCGCCAAAGCAATCTGATTATCCAGAACTTTATTTTCCCAGAATGCTTAGCACCACTGAGCACAAAGTTGAACTTAGCATGGTGTGATCACAATCTGGAACATTCTCTCTCATGCTTATGGGCTTCATAATGGAACAAGCCCTGGGAAAGGTGTAGTTTCAGTGATAAGACCGACCCCCTCTCCTAACAGATAGTGCAGCTTTGCTGGCTGGTCCCAGTTGTCCAACTGATGCATCTGCACAGACAGCATTACCTGGGGGAAATACAATGGAAAGTATCTCACACCCAAAACAGCCGTCAGCACCTCACCACCTACAGTGCACTGCCGCAACATGCAGACATTTTCAGATCAGACTTTCAGCTGTCAATATGTCTTTCAACATGCAGCTTATTTTGACATGCAGTGTGTTAAAAAAAAACATCCTCCCCAAATGTTGCGGCTCTCCATTGATAACGGTGACCAGGAAGCCCTTACGATCCCTTTTTCCAGAAGGGTTTCCTGGCTGCAGTGTAACCTGTTGAGATGCCCTGATGGATGCTTTGTTTTCGGATAAAAGACACTAATGAGGGCACTCGTGCGCTCTCGGCCCCTTTCATCTTTGTCATTTTAATGGTCAATCGAGCCGATTCTGAATCCCCGGGCACGGATTCATTTACTCTGCAAAGGTCAATTTTACAGACCCAGCTGTCCACGGCCCTCGGCCCCCGTGGAAATCTCTGTTAGCTGTCATTTAAAGCGCGGGTTATGATGACAGGATCAAAATGCCAGCAACTTCCTTCCAGCCTGCTTCCTGTGGTACTCCCTCCCCAACCCCGGCCCCCCGAGGCTGCATTCACCATAATGCGTTTAGGGCTTCTAAGACAGACAGGCAAGTCCTGACGATATTCTACCGCCCGTCCAGTGGTCATCGCTAACCTGTCAGTGTCAGACGGACAGTCTTGTCCGGACAGGCGTTTAGCATTCTGCTGCATCTCCTGGCTCCGTCCCAGGTGACTGATGGCCGCCTCACAATGAGGGTCAATTTGGTAATGGGGAAGGGCGGAGATTTTATGATAAGTCGTAAATACTTTCACTGTCCCTCCCAGTCAGTCGACCGCAAGTTTATTGTCTCTTTGAAGGGGAAAGTGTGAATTTGTCTGCACGAGGTACACCCATCCGAGCAGCTGATTTGTGGTTGCTTTAAAAGCAGTCAAATTCCAGGCCTTTTTTGCCTCAGGGGTCTCTGTGCCACGTAGCTTCAAGCTCAGCCTGTAAGAGCTGTGGGATGCACACTTTTTAATAAGTCATGCAGATTTTTAGGGGCATAGTTTTAAATGATGCTTAAAATATCTGGTAGCCTTGAACATTTAGCAAAATGTCCCCCGTGTGTGTAATAGTGTAATGACATAGTTAAAGCACCACAGCAAGAATTTCACAGGAAATCGCAATTTGATAGATTTTTTAGTCAAGAGTATGCCTGGATTTCCTGGAGCATTACATTACATTACATATTTTATTGGGACACACCATTAACCAGAGTGACTTGCATAGCTTAGATTTTTTGCTTGTATTCTGTTTATACAGCTGGGTATTTACCACTCCTAATATATCCAGGTTAAGCCTCTTTACCTCAAGGGCACAACAGCACTGCCCAATGTGGGAAAAGAACCTGCAAGCCACTGGGTTGTGTAACCTCTTACCCATGCTTGGCTGCATCAGTTCATAGGCTCAGTCATGCTTCTAAAACTCTCCTGTAAGATTCCTTCATACAATCAATCAATGAGGCAATCAATCAATCAATCACACAATCAGTCAAAACCAACAAAATTGTCAATTTTTAAAATTGTTTTAGTACTTTTTTATATAAAGCTGAGGATCTTGCAAATACTTATTCATAGACTCCTGTTAAATATAGACTCTACTTTATACACTGGGTTGAGTTAAGCACAAACTTAAGTTCAGTTGCTGTTTTGTTGTTCCAGTGCAGTGGACTCACCGCCTAATAAAATGTTCTCACACCACGAATGCCTCTCTCTCTGCTGCATGTAACGGTTGGTCTGATGTCCACTGAAGAGGCACTTATGGTGTTTGGACCTGTGGGTGAAATAGTTTACGAGTAGATATAATTTGGTCTGGGTTTGGCGGGGAGGAAGGTGGAACAGCCACAGTACAGAACTATACAGAGACCATGCAGACCTAATGAGTGTTGCCCAGGAAAGGAAGGACTCACTCATACTCAGACTCTCGGTTTACTAATGTATGATCAGCTAATCCTAATTACATTGAAATTATGACTAACTTGTGCACTCAACTCACTAACTCGAATAAGTATTCCAAGTTTGTAATTTGAGGGTATGAATTTTGAAATTGAATGGCCAAATTATGTAGATTTAGTTCTTAAAATGAGAATGCGAAACACTAATTTGAGAGTGAGAATAAATTATTTGAGAGTTTGAATCAGTAATCTAATGATACCAATTAGCACACTGAAGGTTGGAGTGCTTCAACTTAGGCTTTGAAATAGTAACTTTTAGGGTGCATCTGAGAGGGAGATTTTTATTATCTGGGAAAGGTTTGCTGTTACCCTGTCCTCTCTAGGGCTCGGCAGGGTTTGGGTGCAAGGGTTCACGTCCTGGCCTTTTCCCGGCGTAGCGTTTCGGCTGAACACCGGCTCTGGGCTGGGTAATGATATGTTTGATCGTATTCTCGATTAAGCAGGGCCTTTATTACCTTGAGTAAATTGAATAAATCAGCGCCGCGTTCGGCTCGGCTCGCCCGCCCACGTTTCAATGGCGCAGATGCGCCCGCTCTCTCTCTCTCCATCTACCCCCAAGTGCAGACACTCGCATTACACATATGAATGACTGGTGGAGAAAAGCACTAGCCGTGGAGAGAATGCGCCTTTTATCCGTCCCTAATTAAATTCCCCCCGCGCTTAATTAAAACGCTTCACTCCAGTGCCGGCCCTCGGCCCCAGTGCCAGGTATTCCGTTCGCGGGGCGCCGCGTCGCTTCGCCATGATTGGCTTAGAGGGATAACACAGGGTGACGGCTTAAAGCAGGGCTGGTTTTAGGGTGATGCAGGGCGACGTTTGGAGTGACCCTGTTCCTATAAAATGCACGCCCGGCTTCCAGTTTCCGGCACCCCCAGAATCACACGACCAGGCTGTATTTGCCTCTGTTGGAAAATGACTCACAGCAAGACAGTCAGGGCAATAGAAGGTCAGAGACTGAGCATCTGTAGTTAGGAATGGCTCAGATTAAAGGTGTCAGGAAAATATTGAATACAGAAATTGCTGTGTTGAATTAGATGGGAAGAATTAGTGCCTTGGACATTATCTAAGAAATGGATTCATAAGTGCAGTGTGAATGATCACAGGGTCGAGTCTCGCTTTAACTCTTACCGTCTGCCTGCGGTGATGACAGTGACCTGCAGGTGAGTTCTGATGATCTCATCTCCTGGGATGGGATTTATCCATGTCAAACAACAGCATGGTGTATATCACATCCCATAACCCAGTGCAGTAGCAGCAGCCGGGGAAAAAAAGGGGAGTTTTTAATTGGTTAAATGATAAATCTCCACCCCACTTCAAGCTGCCAGGTGCAGCAGCAGACTTTGATGATCAAATTAGCGTCGCAGCCCGAACGATACAGCCAAGGCAACGTGAGGGTGGCTGGATTAGCATCACAATGGTGGCCCCCCCCTCCCTCTCCGTGCCATGAAGACGGGAGCGTTCGCTGTTATTAACGTGGTGTTTCGGCCGTCCTCCCCCATCGATCGCCCTCCGTACCTGCTCAGAGGGAGCCATACCTGGTCCCGGGACGCAGACATGGGGGGGTGAGGGTGAGGGGCATTCCACGCAGACAGGTGAGTGCCTCTCTTCGTTCCTTATGCTGTTAAGCCAACGGGCACTGAAAGATCTAAATGCAACTGTGCATTAGCATAAATGGGGGAAAATGCACACAGGGGAATAATAACTGCATTTCATAAATGCTTTCAGTTTAACTGCTATTATCCGCTTGTGTTGTTCCAGGGTCCGAAATGTTGCTGGGGTTTCTACCTGTAGGCATAAAAGTCAAGTCTACTTGTAGAGTGAGAGCAGGGAGTTAAGTCCTTTTGATGGTGTAAAAACTTAAGTCAATGTGCAATGCCTATCAGGCTGCTTTGGTCCATTGCTGTACCAGGCTACCTCCCACAGAAGTGAGGGGACATTCAGAAAGTAGTATCTGTCAAACAAACAGAGAAATCTGAGTTTCATTTAGAGTTTCATTCATACTGCCTGAGGGGGAAAAACCTGATTCTTGCACGGTCTGAACCATGCTATTTATGACTGGATACAGATCCCTTTTAGTGTCTTTTATTCCACAGTAAATGTATGCATGGGGTTGTGGTTCTGTGTCTATACCTTCTTAGCACATGTATGCCTGACTTCAGTATGTATCTGTATGGAACTGAGGGTGTACTGCGTGTGTGTGTGTGGATGAGATGTGTGCGTGTCTGAATGTATGCCTAAATTAAATGAAAGATCCTGTGTGTGTGTGTGTCTAGCACACATGTGAAGTGCGTATGTTTAAAAAAAAAAATCATTGTAAAAATGTCTCCCGTTCACTGTCACCGCCACCGGCCGGTCCCTCTGAATCCGCCGAGTCCGGGCACCATGGCTACAGCCTCCTCTTATGTCCGACCTATGCAAATCACGCTGCCCTCCTCATCCGTGCATTACCTGCGTGCGGAGTCATGGGAGAGCGATCAGCTCAGATTCACTGAAACCAGCTCACTATCGATAGGCACTGGCCAGAGATTGAATTACCCCTCCCTGGAGGTCTTGCACACACACGCACCCTCTGCGAAGGTGAGATAATTATCAGGACATTTCTCAGCCCTACAGGGAAAGAAATGATATTTATTTTACACAGAGCAGCATTCCTTTCTGTGGGGAAAAAATATTTGTTCTTAGTTGGGAAAAAGAGGGAGAGAGGTATTCATGATTCACTCTTAGTACCATATTTTTGACTCGGGAAAGATTCAAAGCACTAGCTATACAAGGAATTTTTATTCCAGATCTTCATTCTTGATGAAAAAAAGTCAAATGACATTCCAGCTAGCTGAATAAGATGACATATTTAAATGTTGCTCTGTACTTTTGTAGTGTGAATTTTTTTGCTCAAAAGCCAGCATGTTAGCTGCATGATGATGTTAGTATTAGCAAGCTTCTGTATGCACATGCTTCAGGTAATTCAGCAATAAGCTTGGCTTTAACATTGTTTTGCAATGGTAAAAATCTCTGGCTCATACCTATTCACAGAGAGAAGTCAGAGCAGCTGGCAGAATGCCTGGAGACAGAGTAAAATAATTTGCTTGCACTGGAAAATTGCATAAGAGAGTCTGTACAAAAATAACAAGCATTAAGACAGAGATACAAGAAATGCAATCCTTTAATTTAAAACGAAATCATTAAAAGGATAAAATGTAACCAGGCAGTATTACCTTAAGGAAAAAAAGTTAAATTGGAGATGAAACCAAAACTACAAGATGGAAAGCCTTGAAATCCCTTTAAATAAATCCATCTGTAAAGGGAGAAAAATTGGCTTTTTGTCCTTAAAAAACAGAGCAGTGTTGACCTCCTACATATGTCCAAATTAAATGATCTCAGATGGATAAAGATGAAAATTAAATAGCATAAACACACACACAAACATTCAAATTTGTTTTACAGGACTGGAGAGCTGAAAACAAAAGTATCGTCCATAATATTGGACTTACAGTCATTACTTGTAAAAGCTGGTTCTTGACAAAAATGTTTTGATTAGGCATATTTCTGCTCGAGGAAAGGAGAAATAATGTGGTAGCATGTGTTACATTATCCAGGGATAAACATTAGATATAATGATAAAGATGGCGTTTTTAAATCTGTCACTCAAAGGATTTGGATACAATCACACGCGGTGTAGAAAGTTATCTGACCCTTTGATTGGAACAGGATTTTGTCTGTGCGTGTCTGTTTGGGGTCTGGGTGGCTGACCGGAGCTGAAGAATTTACCCATTCACCCAGCGTGTTGGAACACCGCAGATCCAACCCCTTTGATCCTGTGTCCTCAGGGTCTGAAGATGACCTGAAACTCTCTGTGATTGTGGGAGCGATTTGGAAGGGGGAGGGGTTAGACTAAACAGACTTTAGCTGAAGGAAGACAGTGTGTGTGCCTTATTTTAACTGTGACTTTGAATACTAACATTCTGTACAGTAGGGGACAATTAATGGCAGTATTTAATCAGTTCATTTCACAATTTCAAGAGTCAGGTCTGACACTTCTGAGACCGTAAACACTCTCGGCTGGATGAATTACACCCTTGACTTGTTAACAGTCTTAAAGTGTTAACAGAGGACATTTCTGAGTCAAAATCTCGAGCTATGTTTACTCTCAATCTTGTGGCTAAAATAACATACTGCTGCTATGTTAAGTTGTGTCGAAAACATTGCTGCACTCTGAATAATGAGAAATGTATAGTGCTTAAGAAATTCAGGTCAGCTGTCATTTGATTAAAAACAAAAGATATTTTTAAATGTAAAATATAAATGTAAATATTTTTGGAGTACTTACTTTAATAACTACAAATTCTGGTGTGGTAAGGATGTTTGGGTTATAATTTAGTTTGGCAACCTGTAGTGAAAACAAATGTACGTTCCTGCACAGTTCAAAGCTGGGAATAATGGAGCCATGAGGACAGTGTTTGATAGTTATAACATTTATATTGCTTATTTCAATAACATTTTTAATTAGCTCTTTTTGACAACTTGCCACAAGATGCCATTATACTACACGGGCATGTACAGTCATGGAATAACTTTTCTATAATCCAGTATTGAATAGTTGACAGTGATGAATAAAATGCGCTTGTGACTGGCAGTATATACGTAATCGGCACTGACTCCTTCAGGCAACTGCTATTCAACCCTGGAGGCCTGTAATGAGGTATTTGCAGCCTCTTGATCTAACCAGACAGCTGAGCATCCCATTCAACGGATCAATGTCTCGGAGAAACCTGCATCTCCTCCCTCCCTGGTTCTCCGAATGTAAGTGGCTCAGGCAGAGCTGAAAATCCAGCTGGAGGACAGGCCTCTTTCGCCGGCCTAGGCTGAGGTTAGGGACCTCGGCGTGGGAAGGCGGAGAGAGAGGTCGCGGCTGTAGCCGGGACACGGTGGCTGAAATCGGAAAGCCCCGTGGGGAGCGGGGTGTTTCCGCGTGGGTGACCCAGTTGACCGTCCCCCTTGTTTTCCTGCGTTCGGAGCTGTCAAAATCAGAGGCCGTCGGGGGACCCCACGGCTTTCGCTGTCACCAGCCCCCCCATCTAACGGCTGCCGGAGAGTGATGAGGGCGGGGGAAATCCTTCACCGAAAACCAGCGGCGGCAGCGGCGGCAGTGGCATCCCCCACGGTGTTCATTAAAACGCTATTTTTACTGGACTGAAAACCCGTCCTCTCGCCTCGATTCCTCTCGCAGGCTCCTCCAGCTGTCGGCTTCACGCCGTCGCCGCGGTAGCGCTGATGTCACTCAGCCGCGTCGACACCGCCGCGCGGGGACGCCTCCCGGCTCCCGCTGTCACTCCGCCGCCATTAATTGGCGGCCATCCTTCGAGACGCCATATGCTCTCCATGCATAGTAACGTACAGGGGACAGGCAGAGACGTGATTGTGTGGAGACACTGATAGTAGTTTTTCATTCTGTGTCAGCCAGTGGACTCTACCCTCTGTCTACTGTGATCCAGGGCACGCCTAGGAGGTTATCAGTGTTATGCTCCTGAAAAGTCCCCCCCCACCCCACACTATTTGAAGTGGTCGTTTAACCGAGTAAAACCGAGAAGTTCCAGCAACAGCCTCTGAAGCATAGTGACAGCTCCTCAGCAAATGACAGCTGGCCCACAGGAGTCTTCCTGGAGGGCCCGGCGGAGCCAGCTTGTGGAAAAACGCATCTGAACTTAGAGAGAGGTCAGAGTAGTGCGATTACGTCATGCTTGATGGCTTTCCAGAGGACTGCCATCAATCCGCTGCCCCAGAAAGGATATGATGTCATGATGCAATGCCTGTCTGTTCCTGTAATATCAGCGTAGAGGTAATCTGTCATTTTTTTTGAATGATTTGTGTGTCCAACAGATAAACTGAGGAAAACGCCTGGTTTTGCTCACTCATCCAGCCAGATTGATGCCCGGATTGTGGCTCACAGCGGCAGTGTGTTCCTCTGTGACCTCATAATAGAGTCATTTCCCGCCTTTCCTCTTAAGGGGCACCTTGGGCTGTTCTCTGAAGAAGTGATCAATGCGGCCACCAAGCACTGTATCTGAGCTTTATGTTCATGTAAAACAATCAAATCAATATGCATGCATCATAATCAATGAGTGTATGGAAGATATAGAGAAAGTTGATTAAAGAGGGTAAGGAGAAATAGGCATCCTTCCTTTAAACAAGCATACGTGTGTTTTCCTATGAGAGGGAATTACCTGTTGATACCTGGTAATACAGGTGATGCCCCAGCTTGAAGAGTACATTGTAATGCCCCTTAAAAATAAACATGATCCAACTCTAAATATCTAAATTAAAAAATACGTAATTTTACTATATAAATGTAAGTAATTTTTTTTAATTCTGCAGAAGCTCTTTCAGTGTGCATTCTGTCAGTCTGACGCCGTGTCTGCGCTTTGCTTCCGGCAGATTCCAGGTCGCCATGGCGAACTCCTCCGGTTGGCCAGAAGCCGCCAACGTCTCGCTCCACGCCGACCCAGAGCCGTGCGTCCCCTGGCGGAGCCGGGGCTGGCGGGTGGCCCTGTACACGCTTATCGCCGCCGGCATCATCTGCACCGTGGTGGGCAACTTCCTGGTGGTGCTGGCCATCGCCTACTTCAAGCAGCTGCAGTCGCCCACCAACTCCTTCGTGATGTCGCTGGCGGTGGCCGACTTCCTGGTGGGCCTGATCGTCATGCCCTACAGCATGGTGCGCACCGTGGAGGGCTGCTGGTTCTTCGGCGCCACCTTCTGCGAGGTCCACTCCAGCCTGGACGTCATGCTCTGCACCGCCTCCATCTTCCACCTCAGCTGCATCGCCTTCGACCGCTACTACGCCGTCTGCAACCCCCTGGTGTACGCCTTCAAGATGTCCAAGGGCAGGGTGACCCTGCTGATCATCGTCTGCTGGGTGGTTCCCCTGCTGATCTCCTTCGGACCCATAATGCTCGGGCTCCACAAGGCCGGCGTCAACGTGCCGCTGCCTGACGACGCCTGCTTCTTCCTGGTCAACCAGGTGTACGCCGTCATGGCCTCCCTGGTGGCCTTCTACCTGCCCATGGGCATCATGCTGGTGGCCTACTGGAAGATCTACAAGGCGGCCAAGCGGCAGGCCATGCAGATTAACGCCATGGAGAGCCAGATGACGGCACAGGGTGCCGACGCCAGCAAGAGGCAGCGGCAGAGCACCATGAGGCGGGAGAGGAAGGCGGCCAAAACCCTGGGCATCATCATGGGCGTCTTCCTGCTCTTCTGGCTGCCCTTTTTCACCACCAACATCATCGACCCCTTCATCCAGTACCGGACAGCCGCCGCGGTGTGGGACGTTTTCCTCTGGCTGGGCTACGTCAACTCCTCCCTCAACCCTTTCCTCTACGGCTTCTTCAACCGCTCCTTCCGCAGGGCCTTTCTCATGATTATGGGGTGCAGGCTGTGCCTGCCGGGTTCCCCCCCAAGTGTCGACCTGTCCCTCACCAAGAGGGATGCCCATGACCGAACAGAAAAGCAATAGGTGGCCGCCTGACCAACTTTTTTTTTAATTAGCATTCTTTTATTAACAGACCCTAAAGGTCTTAAGAGTTCATGAGTGCCAGACCTGTTCATAAACTGAACATTACACACCAGTTGATTATAATTCCCAATGCCAAGACCTGCCTGTTGGCCTGATTGACTAATCTCTTCCTTAACGTTATTATATGCACTGAATCAACCCTGTTTTCTCTCAAATAAATTCAAGGGATTTCTTTTGTTTATTTTTAAAATGCTGATACGCTGTCCTGTTTTAATCCGAACACGAATGAGTTTCACCGAAACAGTTAAAAAATGAATGTTGTTTTAACTTTGGGAATCCAGCCCCTATCTTTTCTTGTGGCCAGAATGATATGGCTAATTCTTCATCATTTCCTTCAAATGATCACTCACTTAAATAGCATATTTATATGGATGTAAATAATATATATTGATACATTTCTGTTCAAGAGTAAATGTTTTCTTGCTTCCTTTGAAGATGTGGAACCATGGAGTCAAATTGTGATGAATTAGAATGTTGAATGTTGTAGTTGTTATTTTCATCCAGACAAATTTTTTCTTATTTTTTATGTGAAAACAGATGCCACGTTCTCTCTTGATGTATGATGTAACAACAATTAAGTGTGCATTTATTACAAAAACTGGACTGGCAATGAAATGACCCTTTGGGGCCCCTGGCTTTGTGTGAAAAACCCTTGGAGCGGGGAGGACATGGCTGACTGGGTGTAAGACATGGAGCGCTGTTGTGTTTTGATTAAAGATTTATTGTGAAATGATTGGAGTCTCTGGTGGGCCAGATGGGCCGGGCATTGGCACCAGCCAGTTTGGGTAACGAGACAGCGAGTTGATGTGGGACCTCAGCCAGCGAAAGAAGATGAATGACTGCCCAGTTTTTGAAAAAAGTTAAAAGTTAAAAGGAAACAAAAGAACAGACAACTATTTTGAAGAAAAAAAAAAAACATATGCAAATGGATCATATCTGATATGTAGCATTTAATGAGCTTGGGGTGACCCAAACCAAGGTGTGACTTAATGTCCTTGGCAGGATTGGAGAGGTTTTTCTGGGTGAAATACGATCTGGGTGAAATGCGCTTCCAAAATGTCATTTCGTTTCTTTCATTTTCTCCCCTCTTTGGGTTGCTGACAACCACGGGGAGTGAAAAAAGTACTGTTTTCTGCAAGAAAAAGTTGTCAAGGAGAATAAGTATTAGGAAGACTAGCCATGTAATTCTACGAAGCTATCAGACACAAATACAAGCAACAAGAAAGAGTCTCCAGCAGAATAAAGATCATTCTGGGGAGTGTTTCATCCCCTTATATTCATTCTCCAGAGTGTATTATCTCAAGCTGAGAAACTGGATGAGGACAGTGAATGAGGTCTGATTTTATTATAAATCTGACACACATATAGTTCTGAATTTGCAGACAGTATGATATAGAACTACCACAGACTGCAGAGTGGGGTCGTGACCTCAGGAACAATACGAAGCCCTGCAGACGTGATCTTTGCAGGGATTTTTAAAGGGTTTTTGGTTTGTTTTTCTGACTCCCAGCCAGAAAATTGTTTCATGTTATGAAGTAGGAAACGTTTAATCCTCATTCCATACTTTCATCAAGTCCCATTGTGTGTTTATATTTCTGTTTTTTTTCTTTGCTACGTTTGCCAATTTAAACATCTACGAGGAGCAAAATCAGTTTACTGTAATTTCATTGAAGTGACGTGTACTATCTCCACAATATTGTTGTGATAATATCCTCTCCTCCTTACATAATCTATCTTAGAAAGTGGTTAAAATAGGAGTGGTTAGAGTGGTTAAAATAGGACATAAAAACTATATCAAGTGTCTGTTTGGATATTGCAAACCATTATAAATCTGCCTCGTTGCTTGGTACAGTACCAGTCAAAAGTCTGAACACACTTTGCTTGCTTTGCCATAAATGTTATAAATAAATCAAAACTCCTATATTTTAGATTATTCAAAATAGCCAAAAATATTTTTTAAAGTTGATGCCTAAGAAACAAATTTTAAGCATAAGTCTTTAGATGAAAATGTCTTTGAATGCATGTTTCCCATTATCTTAATCAGGTGTGTCCAAACTTTTGACGGGTACCGTATGTCCAACTATACACTTTCCCTGAGGTTAATTTTCACGTTTTCAAACACTAAAGCAGTGTCAAACTCCAATAAGTGTGGTGATAATTGTAAGGTGTGGCAAGCCACAGTTGCCCTTTAAAGATTTCAGTTCTGCTGTAGCACTGCTGCGTGCGGAAAGGAGAAAGGCAGGAGACTCATGGGAAGGGCTAAGCTTTTGTACTTTTGGGCTTTTCGGCCCTGTTATTGTAAGGCACTCTCCCCCTGCATCTGGAGCAGTTTAACAGGAAGGAAGACAGCAGAATGTCAAGGACCGCGGGAGGTGATGGAAAACTGAGTCTGACCGGGTAAACGTGTTTGTACAGCTTGTGGCGGAGAACGCTGGCGGGTTTTAGTGAGCGTATTTCATCCTGTAATGAGTATTGCATCAACGCTCTCACACTGCTGAACAGACAGAGACAGAGACATGACAGGTCCAACTGTGACATTTTCCATTTTTATTAATTTTCTTTCTGGAAACTGGATACATCGTCTTTACAAATGAGTTGTGCGCGCAGTACCCCGCCGCTGCTGGTTTTGTTTGTAAGCGTAAAAAAGAACAAAAAACAAAACAAAAAAAAAAACAACACTTGATCCTTTGCAAAAGAAAACGACATGGTACAACACCAATTATATATGTTACATATAGTTCAGTCACTGTCCACAAGGTCATGGGTCAATAGTTAATTAAGAAAATCTTAAATATCTATGTACAAAGACATTCTGTAAACATAAAGCAGTCGGGAAACCAATTCAAAGCAAAGCGCACGTACAATGGGTGAATATGACTGACACCAGTCCATTCTGCACACCAGGGGGAAAGGGAGCTCGCAAAAATTTGGAGGAGTCATAAAAATATAATTGTATTTATTTGAATTTGTTCTGCTGATGCTGGTCATAGTCGACGGAGTTTCCGCTCCACTGTGTTACCTGATAACGGAGGTGGCCGCTGTTCCACACAGGTGACAACTCTGGAATGTCCACCTGTGTTGCGTCTCGCGTGGCGGTACCTTCTGTTCCCCAGAGACCCGGGCGACCCGGACGGGTCTGAGCAGCGCTGAAAGCAGGCCCGAGGCTCCGTCCCGTCGCAAAACCCCCGAAAAGGTGGTTACTTAAGCCTTATACCCGCGACAGGCTTCTCTCTGAACGGCCGAGCGCACCGTGCCCTGGGGCGTCCGGTGAAGCCTGGCTGCCCGGCGGAGTCCCTCCCCAGATTCCCGGGGAGTTTGCGAACTGAAGCAAAGACTTGGCAGGCGGTCAGCATTTTTTTTTTTTTTTCTTTTCTTTTCAGAACACCTCACGGGCCAGCCTGATACCGTGCGACCTCGCTGGCCCCGTTCCCTACGCAGTCCCCTAAAGAGCAAAAACAAAGATAAGTGGGTGCGTGATCAGAGGAGTTTGTGGCTGAGCTAAGGAACATTTCTCTCTCTCTCTCTCTCTGCCCCAGGGGGAGAGGGCCTCAGAGCTAATGTGTTAGCTGTCTTTTCAGTGTCCGTTCCAGGGGTTTTCTTGGCTTCCACTCACTCCTCCAGTGCTGTACCGACAGGGCCTTATATTTACTGTCTTTACCAAACATTTTGCTTCTCAACGTTTTAATGTTCATGAAAAGATAATTGGAGAAACGAACAGCACCCTGTAAGGCTTTCATTTTGGGTACACAGGAATATTTTCAAGAGAAAATGGACAGATTTTGGCAAGCTCGTGAAATATCTTCCAGTGAAACGTGAAACTTTGATATTTATTTTTAGATAACATAGAATGGTAAAATTAAAACAAACACCGCAGTGACATCTGCTGGAGAGGCCAGGTATTTGATAAACAATAAACAATGCTGAGTTTATTTTGGACTCTTTGATCACAGTTCAGTCGCAGAGCAATTAAGGAGTCAGGGCTGGTGGGATGACTGGGAGATTTTCTCATGATAACGTGTTTTCATTAATTATACTCTTCCTGACTTTTCTACAGAAGGAAGGATTTTACAAATTCACTGAAGCACTGTCAGCAATAAAGACGAACTCAGGGATGCTTTTGATGAAAAAAAGTACCAGGAAAAATGAGTTGATGACATTCATTTTTTGGTGTATGACTAATGCATATCTTCACAACAATGAAAGGAAACATGATCAAAGCTTGTCTTAGCAATGCACATAACTGACCATTGATGCCATAGCTGTGACTGAACCTTTCATAAAGCATACAGTTTTAGCCTGTGTCTTTTCCAGCAATCAATGATACGTTATTGAATGGTATCTAATAAATGTGTATCATTTAACTGGTCCATTATAACCCATAAGCCATGTCTGTCATGGTCTTCCATAATCATTTATTCCAAAAAGTTTTACTAGTTTTAAAACTAGTTTTGTTTTGTCATTTTACAGGTTCACATCTCAAGTCCCACCTCCAAGACTCTCACAGAACAACTATTCTTTTACCATTACTCATAATGTAATTCATGGCTCTGAAACCACACTAGATTATCAGTGTTGGTGTGTCTTTTTGTCAGTTACTAACACATTCGAAAAGACGAATTCAAGCTTTATGTTCTTAGCCCACAATGTTGTTAGTGATTGTGGAAAAATCGCTCTTGAGCCTGAAGGCAACATTACCTGAAAAAACAGACATCAATGCAAAGACAAATGCCACTCTTTCACCGGGTGAAACAGCTCTAGTTCGGCTGGTCTTTTACGTGAACATCGTACTGGCATTTGGTGTTTCCTTTCTGTTCTGTGCAAACCATAAACCTGACATACTAGCAAGAGATTCATTCCTTTCTCAATAAAAATACACTCATTACTCACAAAAAGTGACATACATTGTGGTGATCGATCAGTCCACCTGACTCTCGGGCCTGAACCGTGCTTCAGGTCCTACACACGGCTGAAAAGCTCCTTACCACAAAACATTCCTATAATGTGAAGCACTCTTTCCACTTCTGTGCATTCACTCTTTACAACAGCACAGATTCCTCAGACCAAAGCGGTCCTTCTTATCTGTCGAAAGATCTGAGCAGAAAGCGATGCAGAGAGCAGCCTCAGTCGGTTTAAATATCAGTCTCCTTCAGGCCATAGCAGTCAGGGAGATCGTACACCTGATAACCGCCGTGGTCCACGCAGTCGTTGTAGATCCCCATGGAGATGGTGTCGATCTCCACTTTGGCCAGCGGGGGCGTGGCGCTCTTCCCCGGCCCGTTTTTGATCCGGTTGGACAGGCTGTTCATCTTCTCCTTCAGCTGGAAGGAGGACTTGTGCAGAGGGCGGAACAGGCTCCACCTCTTCAGCCCCAGGCTCCGCCCCTTTCCCTTGTAGAGGTAGGAGCTGCCGCGGGATTCGTGGAGGGAGAACCCGGGCCTGTAGGCACCGTATGCCTCCCGCGCCGGGCCCTTGACCGCCGCCCGCCAGCGTTGGTCGTAGAACCGCCGCAGGGTCCTCTTCCGCCGGTGGCACTGGCACTTGAGGAGGCGGATGAAGGCCCGCTGGAACTCCTGGCTGGAGCAGGGGTAGATGACCGGGTTGATGCAGCTGTTGAAGTATCCCAGCCAGAAGATCACTTTGAAGACCATCTCGGACGGCTTCAGCGCCGGGAAGAAGGACCCTGCGGAGGAAGAGGAGCAGCTCAGAATTATAACCACGTCCCCAGAGCAAAGGTGCCAGACACACTGCTTTTACTCGGCGGGAACTCTTTGGAGTCTGTCTTTCCCAAGGGGCATTGAAGTTGTGAGTGGGTGCAAGGGTTTGATCTGTGCATCTGTGGTGAAGCACTCCTTACACAGGCTGTGTAGCTTCTAATAGGCTCTGTCAGAGCAGACACCGCTGGAGCGATGGTCTTTTAAAGTCTCAAATACACACTTATCACCAGAGTGGACAGCATAAGCGTTGCTTCCTAGTCACGTCCCACTGAGTCATCACACGGCCAGTTGTGACATTGTCTTTCATGATATTGTGAGACACGTCATTGAAAAATTTGGAGAAGACTTGAATTTTTTTCCATAGAAAAAAAGACTAGCTGCGTCCCTGTAGCGCATGCAGGCTAAAATCAACGCCTAGTTATCTGGGGACTGCTAGGGGGAAAAAAAGGAGAGAAAAATCCCAAGAGCAGAAACAGTGATAACACACTGCCAGAGTGTGGCTGCCTCAGCACAGAGGAACGCAGAGCTCAGACTGGACCTGCCTCTGCTGATTCAGTGAGAGGATGTGTGGTCCCCACCGGAGCTTTCTGCCTCCCCTGTATCTCTGTGTGCTCTCTCAGCACCACCCCCCACCCCCGGGGCCGAGCGCCCCGCTATCTCACACACGGAGCACCCCCAACCCCCGTCTCCCCCCCAGGCAATGGCGCCCCCATCAGCGTAGCACCTATAAATAGACCGGGAGAGGCTTTCGGAGGAGATGCAGAAGGAGGGGGGCGCCCGTCTCCCCGGTGACCGCACGCGGGGGCCGCGGCAGGGAGACGCACCCCGCTTTTTTGTTGTCGGGACAGGACGGGGTGGGGGGGCGGTGGCGTAATTTGGGGCGGAACTGGGCCCTGCGATGAAAGCCAGCCGGGGGGATGCGGGAGTCTAATTGGCTTGTTTACGTGCGCGGCGGCGCCCTGGCCAGGATGTTCAGCCGTGCAGATTTCTCCCCCGCCGGGCGATAACGCCGTCGCCCAGATCACATCGCGCTCAGCGGGGAGTTAACGGGAGAGCCGCTCGGAGCCCGGGCCGCCCGGTGAGATCGCCTGCACCGGGGAGTAAACAGGAGAGGCTACAGAGTCTGCATCGCCTGGCGTGCTTGTGCAGTATTTTACAGAAATGCCATAAAATTAACAGGGAAACTCTAGTAGCTGTGGTTCTGCATGGACAGCTACTGCCTGCATGAACTCAGTGATAATTCAAAATTTACAGTATGTCAGTGCCATGCAAAAGGAATACAGAGCGTTTCAGTGTATTGATGTAATAAATGTTGCAGCACTGCTCCTTGGAGGAACGTCATTCTTGTTACCCCCAACTGACCCCCAACATCCCCAAACTCGCCCATTCAATATGCCTACATTAAAGTAAAAGGCGTAAGTATAGGTTGCTCTGCCTGGTGAATAACTGCCATAGCAGTAATGGTAGACAGTTGAGGGCTGTGAGGCAGTTATGAACAGTATAAAAGAGTAACAGTATACACTCTCTCACACTCACTTGCATACACACACACACACACACACAAACAAACACACACTGCATTACAGTTGCTTAGCAGATACAATTATCCAGACTGACCTACACAGCCTACAGTTTCTACATTATCTATTTATACAGCTGGATATTTCAGAAGCAGCTCAAGTTAAGTGCCCCACCAGGGAATCAAAGTGGCAACGTTTTGATCGCAAGCCGTGTGTACCTCTGTTCCACACCGCTGCCCCCGGTCTTTCACACACACACACACACACACGCAGGCACACACTCACAGAATGTGTCAGGAAAAGTCTCTGCAGGCTGTCTGCAGGGTGTGCGCTGTATCTCAGGTCCATTGTCCCATACCCCCCCCGCCTGTGTTTGCTTTTATCTGTCCCGCTGCTGGAGCACTGCTTCATGCCTGGCTCACACCAACACTCTGCCGCCCGACAGCAAGGAATTCTCCGAAGACATGGGGCAAGGAGCAGCACCTAACGATTCAAAAACAACTCCAGAATCACTCCATAAAATTAACTGGGAAACTCAGCACTGATTGGTGGGGGTAAAAAAAAAAACTAGTCTTGGTGACTGTGATTCTCTATTGACAGTTACTGCCTGCATGACGTCAGTGATGATTCAAAATTTACTGTATGTTAGTGGCACGCAAGAGGAATACAGAGTGTTTCAGTATGCTGATGTAATAAATGTTGCCATAACAACTGTAGCAGAAAGACAGGAAAGTCACTCCTTCCTGCTTTTAGAAGTTTTAACATTTGTACTGTATGCCGAATTTAAGTGGGGAAAATTGTATTACTCAAGTTAATGGTGTGGAAATGTAACTTTTGAAAGATCAATTCCATTACATTTTTTGTGTCTAAAATGTATTATTTTTGAATTACACCACACACCTGTTTCATTTCACTCCATGGAGTCCTGAATAGACAATAACAATCAGTGATGAAAATACCATTCAGTTTTCTTTGAAACAGCTGAACAACTAGCTACATAGATGCTATGGCCCATTGCTACACCAGCTTGCAACATTTCCACTCTCCCGTCCAAGAACGGGCAAGTCCACACTTCCTGTTCAAATACTCTCTTAATTCCCTCCACCTGGGAAAAGCATCTCCAAGACGCACACACGCACACACGCATACACACACACACCACACACACACACACACACACACACACACACACACACACACACACACACACACAGACTACTCGCCCCTCCATCTGTCATACTCCTCTCTCACCTTCTCCCGTTCCTTTAAGTCTGAGGCATCTGTTTCTCATTGGCCACCAATCTCCGTGGTTACTCGTATCTAAGTAACAGCCTGGACACCATGGCGATGCATACGCTTCCCGCATAGCAGAACCCCTAGCTAGAGTAAGGTAGCTAATGGGACCCTCTGGAATGAATGACTGGATAAGATCTGAATCATTTTTTTTCCCCCTCAACCAAAACAGTGAGAAATGAGAGAAGGGTCAGAATGATCTATTCTCTGCTGATGCAAAGGGAAATGGTATTTCATTCCCTGTGATACAACCAGTAACTATTAATCAGGGGGGAATGTGCACATTGTGTCCTGCTTCATGTCAGGAGCTCAAGCTGCTATACAGAGTGGTAAATAAGGAATTTCTGAAGCTGAAACCACAGATACTCTACATCATGGACAAATATTCGACTCCTGCATTTCTCCTGTCCTTCATACCTCCCTCTCTAGGAGGTTCCAGTTGCAGAGGTTCTGGTACTGCCTGATTATGGATGTTATGATTTAAACCACACCGTCTCTGGGGTGTTCCCAACGAGGCAACTAATCAGATCAGAACAGAATTTTCTATGTGATAGACAGAGCTGAATATCTGGTCTGGGCGAATCATGATAATGTCTGTGACTAGCTCAGCAACGCAATTTTTCATGCACTGTAGGGAGAATCTGACATCTGGGTTACCAAAAGGCGTCCTTAATGCAGTGCTACTGGAGGAATACAGAGGAAACATCAAAGCACAACATGCAGTGCGAGTTTCAAACGTCACCACTCATTCGCATTACCTGAGGATCTGAGATTGAGAGCTAGTTGTATGGGTATTCACAGCCTATTTGGTCTGTGATGCTGATGAACCCTGAGTGATTATCCCTGACACTGGGGATCGTCTCTCACCCTGCACACAGCCCATCTCTAAGCCCACTGCAGGGGACCTAGCTTTAGGTGCCCTGTGCTTTTGCCTGATGGGACACAGCAGGGGAGAGCTTGCCTTTATAACAGTAGCTGATGCAGTGGCGTACATGCAAGCACTGACACTCTACAACACACTCGCGCACACACACACACACACACACACACACACACACAGATACACACACACACACACACACACTAGTCTGAGACACACTCACAAGAAGGGAGTCCCAGAGGAGTAGAACAAGAACCTAAAGTATATTCCATTCTAAGAATATTATAGAAGAAAATTTTAAAAAGGTTGAACTATATTCACACCCTAGTCTGAGACAGTCTCACATGTGTCAATCAAAAGCCTGAAAAGAAGGGCATCTAAAGACTCAGAAAAGAGTCACAGAAGGCAGTCCCAAACCCAAAGAGGTCTAAGAGAGTGTTAAAAGAGGATCTAAGAAGAGCCAAAGGTGTATTCTATTCTAAGAACGTTCTAAAAAAAATCAAAAAGGATACTTTTTGCAGAAAAGGAAGTCAATCATAATGTGATGTGATCCTCAATACTCTTACTCTTGTCAAGATGCAATAAAGTGATATGTCACTGTGGAGATGTGAGATGCCTGAAAGAGTGTTAGGTTGTGATTTATTTTGCATAGCTGTATCCATAACTGTCAGATCAGTATATGCTGGCTGATAATCAAATTGCATTATGTAACAGTGTGAGAATGGAATTTTCTTTGTGGCTTATTTTAAAAGTGAGAATGGGATACAGAGGCAGACAGGTGGTTTAAGAAGTGATTAATTGCACCACACCTGTTCTAGTTTAAACACAGGTGTGCTCACAAAGAGGGCACCCTGTGGCAAACGACAAATGTGCAAGGCATTTTTAAAGAGCTCTTTACGCACAGAGCAATGGCTGGTTCACAAGCAGGACGTACAGGTTTGAACCCACCATGTGTTAGCATGGTGCAACATCTGTAACTTAAACTTATCAAGATTTTCCCACAACTGAACAGTCTCTCTGTGTTTCTCCCTTATGACTCCAGTGCTGATTCACCTCACAGCCTGCAGCCTCTTGTTTCATGCAGCTCTGTAATGTTATGCTGCCATTCACTCATTCCAAATAAATCCGTCCCGGACAGAGATAACGTTTACAAATCTCTCTTAAAGTCTCCTGTTCTGTCTGCTCGAAGCGGACAAGATTTATTCTGCTCCTACACGCCAAACTATTTCCAGCATCCACAGAGCTGAAATTTTTGCCATCGCTAAGACCTTAGCATAAAAACTTCAAGATAACATCAAACTTGTTTTGCTGTGTTAATTATTTCCCTTGGCAAAACTTTTGTACTATTCCTGCCACAGAATTGAGGGACATTCTCAGTCACGTGGGAAAAGGAATCAAGACATATCAGTCTTTCTGTTCCAATGAAGTTGAGTAGCACTCACAGTCTGCAGTATCCAAAAACAGTGTGTATAAACCACGCAAGAGTGAGGGCAGATTTAAGCAACTTATAAATGAACGCCACAAAACAAAAAAATAATAAACCACCAGGCTAATTATGAATAACATAAACGTGTCATTGTGCCAAACAGTGATTCGTGCAAAGGCAAGGAGAACATGTTGTGCAATAAATTGAACCCAATGAGTTCAAGCCCAGCCTCCAAAATTGTGTGTTATCCTACTCCCCTTCTGTGGATTATCTTGAACAGTAGTCTTTGCTTGTCCTGATCTGAACTGTGGGGGGAAACACAAAAATGCCAGAAAAAAAAAAAAGAATTTCACCTCTTTTTTCAGAAACCATATCATGGTGCTTATCTAAAACTGAGACTGCATGGTAAAGCATTTAAGCAAGTAACCTCATCTGAAAACAAACTTTGGACAGATATTATGAATGTTTAACTATGAAGTGTTTCATCAAGTGGAACTCTTTAGAAATTAGCGTGTTGAAATAAAAGCTTCTTAGGAATAACAGCTGTGAATGTTGCAACTACTAATGGCTCTACAATATTTTATTCCACTTTTATTTTATTCCAAAAAGCTTGGATCAGTTTCTTTTGGTCATACTGAAAGACAAGAAAAAGTTACTTTGAAATCTTAAGAAATACACAATGTATTAATAAGATGGAAAAAAATTAGACCAAAAAAGCCCCACATAAATCTAATTCCAAGAGAAGATGCCTGCAGTTCATCCATTTTAAAGCGCTAGACAGACTGCATTTTTTAGCTACAAAACAACCAAATTAGTAAGACATGACAAAGTTGATGCAGAACTGTTATTATCCACTACAGCGTTTCTGAGACAAACACGTTTTAATGAGCAAAAACACCTTAATATGAGGCAAGCAATAGCTGGAAATGAATTCTGGGCAAAACCCCCCCTGCTGTTCACCAGGAAGCATATTGCACTGGGGACGCTATAACACCGAATAAAGTCACGGCCCCGGAGCCAGCCGCCGGCACTCTACCGAATGTACTATTGTAAATTAGAGGACAATTAAGCAAAGCAAAACAACAAGCAGAAATCGAGAGCGGCCACCAGTGCCCCCAGCGAGGGGAAACACAAGCTGCAGGACACACGAAGATAAATGAGCAAAATTCTTTACAGATGTCAGACACTTTCGTTGGAACTTTATCAATGCTACAGTTAATTTCATGAGGACGGACCTGGCCGTGAGGTTTATTTCGGTGCACAGGCTGTACTTTCGTCGGTATAAACTGACATAGTACAATTGCTCAGAGCAGTCATGCAACATTGCTATGCCTTCACTTGACTTCAGGGTTTATTTGAATTCATTTATCTGGGGCAATTTTGCAGCATATGCTTTCTGAGTCACTTCATCATTTCCAACAAAAAGAAATAAGCAGTTGTGTTTAAAAAAAACAGTGACTGATATTAAAAAGAATGTTAGCTTTTGATTATTAAAAAAAATGATTAATTATTTAGTGGTGCCACACAAAGAAAGA
Organism: Megalops atlanticus; assembly: GCA_019176425.1. NCBI lineage: Eukaryota > Metazoa > Chordata > Actinopteri > Elopiformes > Megalopidae > Megalops > Megalops atlanticus. The sequence goes on from CM032894.1 coordinate 3,976,939, forward strand.
TTAATTTCAAAAATGAGAAGAATTCATGCAGACACGTAGATCTTTACTTATACATGGCCTTTTAAATGCGGCATTTTAAATGGTCTTTTAAAAGTGTTTTACTTTTCTAAAGTGGTGTTCTGCATATACGGTAGCATCAATATAACGTGAATGTGAGGTTTTGAAGGGGCTTTTAAACAGGCTGGTCCAGAGAACAATATTTAGAGAGAGAGTGAATATACCTACAAGTTACTCCACACAAAGGGACTCTCCAAACATGTGTACATTACAGTGCTTAAAGAATGGAGACAAGTTCCACCACAGAAAGTTGCCGTCCAAAAACGTGCAGTACCTATGTGAAGGAGAGCCTTCACCACCTCCCACTAGAGACTAATTGTTCATTGTTAATCATTTGTTAATTGTGTGCACCTGAATTTGTACTTACAGTACTTAAATTAAGGAGTCAGGGAAAACCCCTACATGTTCCACTACATACAAGGGCCCTCCAAACACACGTGTCTGAGTGAAGACTAAGCACAAATCCCTTAGAGTCTCTGGGGAGCCTCCCCATCCCAAAATGCACAGACCCCCTCCGTGCCTGAGTCCTCCTGAACATTAACACACAGACAGCTCTCACATGGACACAGTTTATACTCAACATAATTCATACTGGAGTTGCAGAATAACCAGCTACACCACTACACATCAACACTATTTCTAACCATTGTGATGACATGAACCATTACCTCCATATACAGTATTTATCAATATACGGTCAGGTATACACTCTGTATTGTATGTAAATGTATTTCAGTTTACCTGTACTTTCAATTTATAACATAGCTACAACATCCTTGTCCAGGAGCAGGTAAATTGTCCGTGTGGTCTGGAGATGGCAGCATTTTAGCCACACCTCAAATCTGCCTGCCTGTCTACCACTACATAATATATATCATATCATTTTCAGTATAACCATTCACAGGGGTCTGCAGCACATGGCCACCCTACACAGATCCCCCTCAGAAACAGGGGCAGCCAAAGTGATACGTGGGGTTGTACGTGTGGAACGAGACCCCCTTCTCTCCATGCAAGAGGCTCGTTAAGCTTCAGAAAAACTCCCACTCAAATGGCCCCCAATTAGGACACTCATTATGGCGGTGGACCATTGTGTTTGGGGGTCAGAGTGCTTCCCTGCCTGCTGGCAGCTCTGGCCCCGGCGTCTCGGGGCATCTCTCCTCTGCCAGAAGATGTTATCTCCCCGGCTCTCTCTCTCCTGCCTGTGTGTGCCGGCGAGGACAGGAGCTGGCAAATGAGCGGGCTCTGGGCTGATTATTCATGTGCTGTAGGTCCAGGAAAGTCCCTTGCTTATTAAGTCATGTAGTGTTGCGTGGTGGTAGAAAAATGCCGAGATTGTGGGAGCTCTCCGTGGCTTTTGGCCGGATGGGGTTTGTCCCACAGAGCGGCAGACAGGCGACCCTGAACCATCGTCTGATGGAGAGGTTTCAAAATAAATAGCCGTCACATCATCTGAGATTATGAGCGGGACCGCTGGCGTTCGGGACGATGGTTTTTTTTTCCCCCCCGATGACTGTGAGAAAGGAAGGACTGACGTCTGTGACGTGCTGGAGCCCTTTTTCGGCTTCGCTCACAAATCCCCAATCGGCTGTCATCCCTCACTTCTAAAGCCTTCACAGGCGTTTCATAAGCCAATGGAAGCTCAGGGCCCTGTCAGGGGCTACATAACTAAATTCACTTCCATCTGGCGAAGTGTATAACATTCATTATAAATGATGAGAGCTGCTCCGTTGACACCTGGGGTTCTGAGCTCAGAGCATGAAAGACACTGAGAAATGCACTTGATGGCGACAGTTGATAGGATTTTCTTTCACTATGTGTTAGATCCGTATAAATTTACATTTAGTTGCCTGGCAGACACTCTTATCCAGAGCAGCAATTCTTACATGTTATTCATTTATACAGCTGGATATTTATTGAGGCAGTTTAGCACCTTGTCCAAGAGTACAGCAGCAATGCCTCAGTTTAACTGATAACCTTCGGGTTATGAGCCATGCTACTTTCCACTACAACTCACTTCTGCCCTAAACCTGTAGCCTTAAGACTATAAGCTCTTCTCCTCAGTACTACACCACGCTACTTCCCTTATGGCCACATACAACATGCAGATAGCAGGGGAGATGAGGAGGGGTGGCTTTTTTTGCAATGATATCCGAGGTTCCAAGAGGGGAGGCATGAAAACCACCCATTTACACAAAATGTGCACGCTGGATGTTCATTGCATCTGATTGGTTCATCTTCTCTGTTTCAGTGTTAATGTAACAATGCTCAGGCAAAATCATTTTCCATTGAGAAGGTTTTCCGGGCATCACGGCAAGTTCCTGTTCCCATTTCGAAACCATGAAACTGCACAAAAGGTGTCTTTGAGAGATCAGCGAGAGTCAAGGAGTTTATATATGTGGCAGTGAGACGATCCTAATGTGTAATGGGTTATTACAAAAAGAGCTGCATTCAATCAATTAATACATGATTTCCCCCTGAATGCAGCTCTTTTTGTAATAACCCATTACGCATTAGGCTGATCTCACTGCCACGGCCTCCTTCAGACACACACAACCGACAGCTATTTCTCACACAGTGCGCCACAGTGAACTACGCACTCATTGGAGGATAGTGCCACTCCTGCGCTGACGTCATCCAATCATGCCCCAGAGGTGAGGAAATGCAGTCTGATCCTTTTTAAACCTGGGCCATACAGGTTCAGCCTGCACTCAGCACAATCACTTTGCCAGCTGAGCCACATGGGAGCCGACAGGTTATTTTTTTCTGACCGAGTTTTGTGTCTCTCCATTCACTCAAACGAAAAGCTGCGGCTGTGGATTGCGTCATCAACCACAGCACGCTCACGCGGCATGGTGCAGCGCGCTCAGTCGCGCCAGAAGCTAATAGAGGCATAATATAAAACGTCTAATGTGAATTATGACACAAGTTCTCCTTTTAGAGCAGTTATCAGAATCCCTTATGAATCCAATAATGCGCCCCTTCTCCTCGAAGGATTCATTCAATGAATTCAATTAATTCTTTTCTGCGATAGAAAAATTAGAAGTCTGCATCGGATGCGCTCTCGAGCCAAATGTAAAAAAGCTGAAATCCCAACGGTCTTTTTAGCGTCATGACTGCAATATTTTTCTGAACAGACGCCGTGACTTACAGCTGGCATAAATAATGCATGAGACTGTGCTAGGCGGAACGTCACACAGAAAGAGGCCTTGTAATTTGAGTCATTACCCACAATAGCCCTGAGAGACCATTTCATTTGCACTAATGCTCTCAATGAAAGCCATTACCGGCGGTAATTAATGACGGAAAAGGCATTATTTCTACGCCGATTCTGCTCCCAGTCTTTTCTCCCATCTCTGCCGCTCCGCACAGGTTCAGGTGTTGAAGTGTGGGGCACGGCTGAGAGCGTTAACCGTGTTCTTCCCGGAGGAGAATCAGTCACAGTTAATTTGACACATTTAATCACTGCACGCTCTTACCGCCCACGGGCTATCATATGGGCGCAGTAAACTCGGAGCAGTGATGTCAAAGCACAGGTGTGAAGGCCGTATGTCTTCTGCTTGACGACAGACAGACTTTACGGACGACAACTATCCTTTGGAGTCCGCAGTCCCTGAATTCCGACGGTTTAAATTCCTGTGCCACTGTTCACCATTGATTGCTCCTATCTTGACGGATGTTCGTGCCCTGCAGTAAAAGACTTTATTTCTAATGAAGACGTTTTTCACATGTTTCATATCCGACATTTCAAACAGCATCTCATGTTAGCTCTCAAACTGAGAAAAATGTAGTTTTTGAAATGAAAAGAGGGGAAGTTTCACTGGAAACATCATACCCTTAAAACGTTAAAATGCTCCCCGCGCACAGTTAAAGACATAGGAAAAACGCATACGTTTGCATCAGAAGCCATGGGTTTTACTGCAATTTTTGCATATGACGTAATCTTCACACAGAATTTAAAGACAGTAAAATTAAGGACAGTCGGTCACGAAAAAAAAAAACTTGACAGCTATATTAATGTATAAATGCAACCAACATCAGGATCGTTACTGGCACAGAAATATATGCATTTATAAGTTACTTTTGGCTTGTGTTGCTATCACTCACAACAAAATATTTCACTCAAACTTGTGTCACAGAGAGCGCAACGCAAATGTTCTCAACGTATGGTGCGTTTTTTCAGTAAAGACTTGTGAGGTATCGCTTGCGTGTGATGCGCCCGACTCAGATCTTTCTGATTCAATTGAGCTCTAATAGATTTGCGCCGCAGGACGCTGTACAATTTTGAAAAGGCACGCAAGACAACCTGAGCACAGCCTGAGCAATAGACAATATATGTTAAGTACTGTTCGGTGCGCACAACTCCTTGTATGAATATTGCATATGTCCAGGGCTGCAAACAACCAACAAACAAATATACAAACAAACATGTGTATATATATGTATATATATATATATATATATATATATATATATATATAATATATATATAAATAAATACATATTAAACATTTCAGCTTCGAAACCTAAATACCACGTTGTCATATCAAATGAAAGGACCAGTAGACCCCTATGCCTTCTGACATTAATTTTAGAGTTCAACAGGTGCTTCTCAAATTACATTACGAAGATGTTACACGGACATTAAATATTACCCAGTACATTTCTGGAAACCAGACGTCTTGTTTCAATTATTCTGTTCTTCGGACACATTCTGATGTTGAGGGAAATGACCGCTGGCTTATCCATCGCCTATCCACAATTTTACGCACAATCTGGGAAGACATTAGCAAAATAATGAAAATACATACCTAGAGGCAAAACGAAGAAGAATGGCAGCCAACAGAGGATGAACATCCCGACAACGATAGCCAAGGTCTTAGCTGCCTTTTTCTCCCGGGAGAATTTCATCAAGCGCACTGAGAGCGAACTTCGGAAGGGATGGTTTTTGCTCTTCGCGCTCGCCGCGGTATCCTCGAGCACGCTTCTACAGTGAATGCGCAGCACTACCTCCATAGACTTGTTTCTTTCCCGCTTAACTCCCGCTTCCAGACTCTTGGTAGTCCTTCTGGCTTCGACGTATACCCTAAAATACATCACTAAGATGACCATGAGCGGGAGGTAGAACGAGAACAGGGAGGAGAACAGGGCATAGCCCGGCTCTTCGGTGATGCTGCAGATGCTGTCGTCCGACGGCGGCGGTTCCTTCCACCCTAAAAGCGGTCCTATCGAAATGATCATAGAGGACACCCAGACCACCACCAGAATCACCCCAGCTTTCTTTTCTGTCATGATGGTGGGGTACTTCAGGCAGTATTTTACCCCAATATACCTGTCTATGGAGATAATGCACAGGCTCATGATGGAGGCGGTACAGCATAGCACGTCCACGGCTGCCCATATATTGCAGAAAACTCTGCCAAAAACCCAACATCCCAGCACCTCTAAAGACGCCGAAAAGGGCAACACAATAATGCTCAGGAGCAAGTCGGCTATAGCCAGGTTAATTATAAAGAAGTTCGTAACGGTCTGCAAGTGTCGGTTGCAAAGCACAGAGAGGATGACCAAGATGTTCCCGACGATGGCCACTAATATGAAGACAGACAAAAACACACCGACCCCAATGACCTGAGAATCCAGTGTAATATTGGTGCAGGTTGTGTTGCTGATATTCGCGAAAAGTTGGTCCAGGAACGACACGTTGACGGCATCGGTGGAGTAGATTCCATCATAGCTCTCGTTCATCAAGTTAGTATAAGTCATTTTGAAACTCCATACAGAAAACTTTACCTAAAAGTCGGTTCCGGTGGAAAACCTTCGGCTATTCATGTTGCACTTTGTATCTGTCATTTAAAATCTTCAAAATAAAATGCAGGTTCAAGCGACGTCCCTCGCGGAGCAAATCTTTCTGATGCATCATTTCAGTGAAAACTGTTTGCCGCAACGCAATCAAGTCCGTCCATTTTTATACCACCCAAAATGATAACATTTTTACCCAGAAGTTTTAAGAATACAATAGGATTTTACCTCACAATGACAATCCCAACTCTCAGTATCATTTCTTCATATAGGCCTATATATATATTTTGTTTTTTTTTTTTTTTTCAAATGTTTGTCAGTTCTGTGAGGTAGAATTTTTTTTTCTGATTCTTCGAGATGTGCCTCTTCGTTTATAATTCTACTGTCCAGAGCACTGCCAGGTTTGTTGATATCCTACCGGAGGCATCCTCTGTGCAAACTCTCCAAACCTAATCACTGACACACGGCTCCTCGGACCTCGCCGTCTGAGACCTCCTCTTCCCAAGCAAGTGGTGAATGACAGTGACGCGTCTAACACTGCTATTCCAGGAATTTCCGCAAGGGGGCAATATAATCCTAATATCAATGTTCGTAATTGTTTTATTTGGTTTGATGTTACATGTAATGCTTAAACAATTAAGAAGAAATTGAAACGGATTTATCTAAACTTGTGTTTCACGGATGTTTTTATTTGTATAAAGTATAAATCAATTTAACATACTTTAAACAATAACATTAATATACTTAACAATGTTTCCTTTGTTTAGTTTATTTGGTGTAACGCTGGTGGGCGACATGTTTTAAGTATTAAAAGGCAACCTTTCGCAAGTGAATATTTGCAGTGCATCCTGATTGTTCAAGTATTACCAGTTAAGATTGCGATTGTATTGTTTAATTATAGTCTTTCTTTTATATGCATCACACATTCTATGACGCCTGTTCTCTCTGCACAAAGACTCTACAGCAACAAGATTCTGGAGTGAACGTATTTTCAATGGAAATAGCTGTCAACGTCAGCAAAGATGGTGCAGACCCATGACAAACGCACAGACAGAGTTTTCATTAGGAAACAGCAGAGAATTGCTCAGGTGAGCACGTGCAGATGTTCTCTTCCGTGAAACTGCGTCAATATCTGCAGAGTTGACTAAGTGGCAAGTTAATGTTTCCTGATCATTGTGTTCTGAATGCTCTCCGCGCGGTACACTTTGTCAATATGAGCTTTTGACCAGGACAGGATATTGTAGGATTGTAGGACAAAAATCCACAAATGGAAATGCACATATGAAATATAATTTAAAAATAACTACGTGCAATGTGCACCTGCCAAAGCCAGTTATGCTAGCCTACATCAAAGCTGCGTTAGTGCTCCCGAACTCAGTGTGAACAAACTCACACACACAATGAAGAAAAGGCAATGTCAGAGTCAGAGTGAGTATTTTAACTTCGTTTATTACGTTTTCACAGAAATATTGACAGATTTACGACCGTTCACGGCCTTTCTCACAACGATACCGGCAGCCAGTCAACTCGTATTGAGCAGCAAGGCCAGTAAAACTCGCCAGGGCGGAAACCCTCGGTTCGCGGTGTTGTTATGGACAAACAAACTTATGAACAGACTCTTACTGGCTGCAGCATAGAGAGGACACGCTCTCTTCTGTGTTAGCTCTGCTTTGAACCTCGCTGCATGAAGCGCAGAAGTGGGTGTGCGTCGCCTCTCTCTCTCTCTTCGCGCTCTCCGCTAACCAGACTGGCCCGAAGCCGCCTGAAAATTAAATTTCCTGTCTCAACTCCTCTCACTGGCACCGACGACGGGACATCTTCCACATCCGGCCAATTTCCACTGTGTGGTGTGAATTGGGTATCAAGTGCAAAAACGGTCAAGTGTCAATGGTCAGATAACTCAAAGAGCGGGTGTCAATTCCAAAGACACCCAAACGATGTTCTGGTTATTAATATCGCATGTTTCGCAGAAATGGTACTGCTAGCTTGTACTGCCTTAGAATGCAAGCCAGGAAACTGGTTCTCTGTCAAGGGGGACCAGCTTCCTATTGTCCCGTGTCTGAGGCAGGTGAGAGAACGCCCTGGAAATTGACTAGCGACACACGCTTCGAGCGCACAGACACTTACAGTATGTTCTCCGCACGGTCTCCAGTCTCTCACACGACTTAGAATGTTCTCTTTTCCATTTCTGTCAACGAGCAAAACTCCCAGTGGGAGTGCGAGCGAATCCATCCAGTTCAGTAACCTCATCAGCCGTCTTCGCAGGGAGGTTACTGTGAATGATTGCTGAGTAGCAGTAGATTTCGTATGATGTAGGGTAATACATTATAGCTCAATGAGATTTTTATTTTTTATCCAATCAATAACTTGTTATTAATGTTGGTGATTGGGAGTGATGAAACAGAATATCAATTTTTAATTTTATTGCGTCAGCCCGACTGTAAAAAATGCTCATTGATTATCTCATAAATTAACTGGCAAGTAAGCGATCTATTGTTATTATTAATTAGTTATTAATTTTATTTCTATTAGAGTAATTATGATAAAAAGCGGCAACCAGTCTTATTTGATTGCTTTAATGTTGTATCACAATAAGTGATCTGCTGAAAATATTATTATTATGATTATTATTACAGCTAACTAACTTGCATTTTACTTATTAGTTATCTCACTAATTCACTTCAATAAATGTTTGTCATACATGCATCGCCACGGCTTTCTCGTAAAGTTGCAGACACTAAATTAGAACCGTTTCTCGTTCAGTGTGAGAAAATATGAAGCAGTAATAACAAAACAGACAAGCGGAAATGTCAGGAGCGGCTATGATTGCGGAGAGGATGCTTTTCTGTGCCCCCCAGCGACGCGCAGCTGCCGCCCACAGCCACGTGCGCAGCTGTGTGAGGGAACAGTGATTTACGGGCCACCGTGAGGGGGAGCGAGGGGCGGGGGGCGGGGTGTACGCCCTGGGAGAGCAGAACTCGCCAGGGTACCATATACCACCGACCGGACCGCCGATCCGCAGCCGCTTACCACACACGCGCTTGGCGGTCGCGCGGAAGATCTCGCGTTCAGCCGGGTGGAGAAGGGCGTTAGGACCGTTGAATGATCCTGACTGCTCTGTTTCGCGTTGCGCACGCGATATCGCGCCATGCCATGCGAGTCGGCGAAACGCTGATTATTGCTGGTATTCAGAACAGTACATAATCCCCCCCCCATGAGCACAGCATTCTTCTTACTCCCGCCACAGCGCTTCCCAGAGTCTGCCTGCCTTTGATTGGACTCTCTGTGACGGAGGATTGGATTCCTCTGTGACGGAATCAGCCGCCTCCTGCTGTCGAAAATACACCACCCCTCACCGGCCTCTATAGTCGCCTTAAACGGGGCAGCAGGGCGGTTGGTGAAAGAGGGGGATCAAAACCCTCGTGACACTCAGTCATTGTACCTTAGTCATAAGCTGAAACAAACAAACACAGCTGTACTCAAAAATTCAGCTGTATATATGGAATGCAAAAAAAAAAATAATTAAAGCAAATCAAACATCAATTAAAATATGCAATCTCTTCCGGGAGCTGCTGCCTGATACGAACCAGTGCGATGAGTGAGATCTGCCCGTTGCAAATGTGTGAAGTGCACTTTCTGTTCCCCGAATTTTATGCGAATGGCTGATGGCTGTAATTTTGGAATTTTCACTGGATTTCATAGCGCACCTGCTCTCAGATAGGGTTTAACTGACTGTGCAGCTGTGCAGCCATTTTGCCCTCAATGCAATTTTAGAATCAGACATGAAACAGTGGTCATGAGAAGGCAAATTACTTTCAACCCATGAAAATCTGAGAAACAACCTGCAGCAGGGATTTTCTGTTTAGGTATGGTTATGAAAAGAAAGACACTGCTGCAGTTTCACCAAGGAGAACAAAACAGGTAGAACAATAAGGACAAGAAAGATCAGCAGCAGTTGGTGGTTAATGCAAGTGGTAAGAGTCAAAGACTATATTTTTATTATTAAAAAAAAAACAAAACAAAACAACGTGCTTCACCTAAAGCCTTCATCAGGGTAATCTCCAAGTCCGATGGCAAGGTGGCCACAGCAATAGAATCTCATGCTACTTCAGAACAACCAATGGGAGCGCACATAACTGTTCATAAAACTGTCACAGCAGTTATTTGCAAACCAATGGACTTGGTTATGCAAGCATAAATCAGCTACTGAAACACAAGCGAACCAATTTCAGCCAAATCAAAAACAGGCAAGGCAAGGAACTTCATTAGCTGACGGCTAAACATTGATACCAGCAAAGGTAACCATGTTTTTCCTTTAATTGATAGTTCACTAACTATACATGGCAATACAATAGCTAGTTAGCTAGATGGTTAGCTGTCTGTCTAGGATCTCGCTTACCAAACAGCGGGCTTGCCAACTCCTCATCAGTTTGGAGGCTCACATTTTCTTTGTCTTCCCCCCCTTGAGAAAGCACTGTTGAATTTTGCTTGGATTTATTCCTCACCAACACCTTGAGTGCAGTCTTACCTTATTTTTCTATCACCAGTGTCTTCGACACCTCTGATAGCACTATGTACCATTTTTCATGTCTACTGACCTGCAAAAAGACTCCTCTTCAGAGAGATAAGCATGCAGAGAGACGCAGACGCACTTCCTGGATAACACACCGGCTTTGCTGTGGTCAGCAGCCCACATACAGAAAAAGCTGGCAGACAGAAGCGCTTGGAATGAACTACCTCGTACATATTGATTCACACGTTTTTTTTTTTCCACCAGTTGATAATCTGTGGATAATGACAACATTTAATATTTGGTTCCAATTTCAAAACACACCAAAAACGGAGAAGAAGGAAACCTGTGATATTTCCTTCACTGTCAGGAGCACCTTTGCAGCTGGTGGAACTGTTGCAATGTCACATGGAAATGGTGGCCATGCTGCACTAAGTTTGAAACCCTTCAAAGCACATTACCCATAGTACTTCACTTTTGTGCACAGCTCACTGCCAAACTTCTATCAGTCGCATTAGGGGCGGCAGTGTAACATAGAGGTAAGGAGTGGGGCACATAACCAAAAGGTTGCGGGTTCAGTTCCCCACTGCAGCACTGCTGTTGTATCCCTGGGGAAATATCCAGCTGTATAAATGGATGACATGTAAAAAACGTAACCTAAGTCACTCTGGATAACAGCTTCTGCTAAATGACAATAATGTAATGTAATTAAGGGGGCAGGTGGAGGGGGAGGTAAGGAAAGCAGAGCTGCTGGACATTTTCATGCCGGCTTAGGTTGTCCGTCCCGAACCGTTAGGCTCTGTGCCGTGCCTCTCCCGGTAGCCGCCTCCGAAACGGCTGAGTCAGCCCTGAACGGTGCTGGTTTGGGCAACATTTCAGAAAACGCGGTGGAGTGTGTGTATGTGGGGGGGGTGATTTGGGATGAAGGCCGAGCCCCCATTAACAGCCGTGCCCGATCACCCTTTATTGCATTCCTATTGAAGAGCTTGTGGCGTATCCCATAAACTCCAGGCAAATCTGCGACGGCAGCTGGACCCTGCTTTGTTTATTGCTTTTTCAATTTCGGGTAAGCACCATGCTGTCAGCGCCCTCCACCCCATCGCTCTCTCGGGGGAAAAGACAGGCTTTAAGCTCGCTGCTACCCCCCCTGTTGTGGTAAAGCCGCGTTGCCTCATGCTGTTCTCATCTCCCTGTCTTTGCTCGACCCATTACTGGTCATTTACCTTCGCCTCTGGTGAGAGTCTTGTATAAAAGGCACTTCCCATGGATCCGTTTACACAGGCAGGACCACAGTGGCAGTGAATTTATGCCACTGAATGCGGAGATGGCCAATCTTTGCAGCAATTCATTGCTTCACTTTTAGTTTATGCCTGCTGGCTGTACAGTAGCTCCCCATCAACAGAAAACATATAAATTCAATGCAAGATCCCAATTTTAAAGCTTTTTTTTAAGGATGGCGTTTGTACCGTGTAGTAAATAGGTTTTATGTAAATGGGCTTTCAACAGAATTTATGTCCTAGTTTCAGTGAGTAGTGCAAAGGCAGCATGAATATTACTAACACTCTGAACGGTACTGTGTAACAGTTGCACTATACGCCATGCTGTTGATGTCCGTCGCACGTTCTGTTCGAAATGAAAAGCTCTTAAGTTTGATTGATGGGCTGTGCATTTAAATTCTACGAAAATACTCCAGGGCGCAATCCAAAATAGCCTTGTTTTTATTTTGAGCGACGCGATTTTATTACCTCAATCTCAAAACTGTTTAAGGAACGCCAGCGCTGCTTGACTCTTCGTGCACGGAGAGGGCATTCCCTTTCATGAAACCGTAAAACATCTCGCATAAAGCCCTGACACTGCGAGCGACTTCAGCTGGAGCGCTTGGGGTTGTTACGCGATTGAAACGGATGTTCTTTAAGCGCAGTATACATTTCACAAGTTGGGGCATCAGTTCCAAGGACGTCCCCATATCTATCGCTCGCTCTTTTCACAAATGTCGGCGCGCCAGGTCACATTTTTAACAGATTTACTAAGATGTAAACATGTCTGTCTGTCACAGGAAATAACACATAACCTTTAAATCACCCCCAAAGGTTACAAGTCACATGAGAACCGTAGTTGACTTTTTAAAAATTGCTGGAAAGATTTCAACAAACGGTTTAGGTTTTCTCAGGCAACGGCGCGCCTCCGTCTTTTAGCGCTTAAAGACACAAGCTGAAGTTTAACGCGTATAAATTAAGTGCAAAGTGAGTTCACGCAACAAACAAGATGTCTTAATTCTTCAGGTTCACTTACTTTTATTTATTTGAATGCAAATGAGCAGCTAAGTTCTGTTGTTTCTCAGCGTGTAATCACCCGTGTGCTCGTTAGTCGTTCTGTCTCTTCCCACGCGGTGGTAGCTGCGCCTTCCATGTTTCCCCGCTTGATTAACGACCCCGCGCTCCGTGGCCCACGTCCAAAAAACCAACACAAAAATAGACAAAAGCGCGAAACAATTAGCAGTAATTATAATTCCTCTCTCCCTTGTGACACGTATGTCTGGTGAATTGTGTTCAGTAAGGTTGTCATGACTGTGTGGTCAGGGTCCGCTAAAGTTTTGTTGCATGTCACATTGTGCTGGGGGAATCTCCGGACATGGGAAGAAGAGTTGAGTGGACCCTCTTTTTTGGGTAAGGTCAAAACAACTATTATTTTAATTTGCAGAGACATGAATATGATTTAAATTGTACTGAAGAGTGATTTCCTTCTTGGTTTATTTCCTTTCCACTTGTGGAGCATTTGACCATGGTGACATCACCAATCTGCTCTCACGTATCCTTACCACTGATATGCCAAACACCGGCCCTCTCAATAAGCCTTATGCACCATATAACGCTCTGGTTAATGTCAGTTATACGTGTGGTTAACTTAGATTGTCCATTCGTCAGTAACACACAGCAGACGGCTGGGAGACCAACCGGACATGCTAAGCTGAAAAGCAGGCCTCTGAATGACCCCCTGAATGCCAGCTTTTAGTAGTACCTGCCTTAGCCCGGATTGGGTTTGCTTCTTGGAAATCAACCAACCACTTCCCCCGCAAATGCTGCTGCTACTGCAGACTTACACAGTATTAAAGATGTGTGTGATCATACAGATGCTATATCTTATTTTAATTGATTGATTGATTGATTGTTGGGAGTGCAGTTGACATTTGGGTGTGATGTATATCCAAATCCCTCACCGCTCAGCTTGGCATGGAGTTGAGGGACACGTCTAACAGAGAAGTCACTGGCTGTGCAATGCACTCAACCAAAACTGCAGATAAATAAAATATCTGGCTTTATGCATGTACTACATAAGTCACTTTGGATAAAGGTCTCCTCTAAGCAAATGGAAAAAGCAATGACCTATACAACAACGTATAAACTGAATGCCTACACAGCTGAAAAAAAAAGTCCTGCCTTTGTCCCATGGCCCCATGGCATTCAGGATCATGGGTTCTGGTCTGGTCTCTCAATGCGTTTACCACAGAATGTGTGCCTGACATTGTGTGACCTGTTTGTAGAATGTAGGAATCTTCAGCCAGCTATTCCTTCTCCTGCATGAAAGTACGCTGGCTTTTGCATCATAAGGCTAATGTCACTCAGAAGGAGGATTAAAAAGCATTTGATCTGCTGTGTGATAGGTATGTATGTATGTATTCTGTATGAAACCATCAGGAGGTCTTTCATGTACGTGAATGTGCTTCGTATAGGTGAGTCTGTGCCACGCCCCCTGCTCTCGGGAGCCTGTTCCTCCTCGGATGTATTCATGTTCACCCCTGTGGGAGCAGGAGATGTGACACAGCTGCACCCTCTCCC